>CM042012.1:126201089-126602821 GCA_023525715.1 Cichorium intybus | reverse complement strand
AAAAGTGAGAGAGGAATGGAGGGGGTGGGGAAGAAAGGGATGGGATGTTTTTTTTTTCTTTTTTTTATAGATAACTTTAATTAACGAAAATGTAAAAGATATTAAAAAGGGTAAATAAGTCATTTTATATGGGTGAGGGACCAACCAGGATAAAAAAAATGAAACCACAGGGATTATCCTTGAGATAAAAAAAAGTTATGGACGAAACTTGACATTTTTTGAAACCACAGGGACCATTTATGAAGTTTTGTCTATATATATATATATATATATATATATATATATATATATATATATATATATATATATATATATATATATATATATATATATATATATATATTATATATATATAGAGTTAGTATTAAATGAAATTCTTAAATATTGTGTTAATGTAGGACTTAATGTGGACCATTGGATCAATAAAATCAATGGCTTTTAAAATTTCCGTTTTTTTAATTAAAAGCATAACAATACGCGTGTTTTTAAATGCAAAACCCCGGTTAAGGGTAAAAGAGTAAACATCCCCAATTCCCTACAATCACGCACACGATATCGTCGGTTTTCAAATTCTACAGAATCAAACATCAGAGCATAGTTTACATTTGTGATTCAACGAGCAGGAAACGTTGCGATTCAACGATTATAAAAAAATACAGATGAAAAATTACAAAATATACAGATGCATTCCGTGAGAATGAACGATTGCAAATATACAGATGCATTCTCCGAGAAGTAAAGTTGCATTCTCAGAAAAAAAAAATTGTTACGTAAGAGTTTTCAAATTCTTGGAGAATATGTTTAAATATTATCTAGTAATATTTAAAACATTCTCTAAGAATGAAACGATTACAGAGGACTGAGAAGATAATGAAGAATTCTCAAAGAATACCTTACACCACATCGTGAAAACTGTTATAGGGAAAGCCCATTCTTTGAGAATGCGCCATTCTCTGAGAATGCGCCATTATCTGAGAATGCCCCATTCTCAGAGAATGCAGGGGCAGTACAGGAGACAGAAACAGATGTGCCAACATTTATTTCAATCGAACTACAATCACTTGAGGTAGTCGCGATTGAACCAGGCGTATGGGGCAATTTCATCGAGACATCCCTTCCAGGCAAACAAACCTGTTCCAGCACCATGGGTTCCACTCTCGACACCGAGAATGGTGAAAATCGCAATCATTGATTCGAAATCGCAGTCGCAAGAAGCAGGAAGCCAATGAACAGTTGAATCTGAAATTTGATTATGATTGCAGATTACCGATTACGTGATTCTAGGGTTTCCAATCAGGCGGTGTCTAATGTTTGTGAAGAAGGCGACACCATTTAGGGTGAAGCAATACTCGATAATGGGGAAGGGGCGAGGTGGAGGAGCAGTCGCCGCCGGAGGAGCAAAGGCCGGCGGAGCAATCACCGGCAGCAAGAGTAGGAATCGGGTTTCCTTGGTCGGCAAAATAGAGGAGATGAGAGAGATAACGAGAAGAGATTTACGAGCGTATAGGAAGAGAGAAGAGAGAGATAATGACAATTCCGAAATTACCCCAATGAAATGATTGGTCCAGAATTAGTCTTACAATCGCACAATATTTAGAAAATGTATTTGAACCTACATCTATATATATATATATATATATATATATATATATATATATATATATATATATATATATATATATATATATATATATATATATATATATATATATATATATATATATATATATATATATATATATATATATATATATATATATATATATATATATATATATATATATATATATATATATATATATATATATATATATATAGGGAGAGGTTCAAATGAGAACCACTAAAAGGTTAAGAACCGTGAGAACCGATATTCACACATTAAGAATTATGTTTTTTTTTCGTTTTTCTGTTTTTCCACACTTGTTTATTATGTGAAAATACATCAAACTTAATAAATTTCCTTATTTTTTAATACGTTTTACAATATTCACAATATAATAAAATTTCTAGTTATTAAACTGTGAATACTATAACGTAAATTTTTTATTAAACTGTGAATTACTGGTTCTTACGGTTCTCAACATTTTAGTGGTTCTCATTTGAACCCTTCCCTATATATATATATATATATATATATATATATATATATATATATATATATATATATATATATATATATATATATATATATATATATATATATATATATATATATATTTGCGTGTATGTATGTATATATGCATACTATTAAACATATATCGATGCACCACCTCTCCAAATTTGACCTATAAGACTGTGGGGTATGCCGCACGCGGCCCCCCTGCATCCTCCACGTCACCGACGAAGACGCGGAAAACACCGCGCCCCCCCCCCCCACGCGTCCTCCAAGTTTTGCGTACCGACGTCGTCGTCAGGCGAACGGATGAAGACGGACGATTTCAAAAAATATATCCGTTGGTTCGAGCCGTTGGCAATTAAAAAAAAATAATTTTTTTTACATATTATAAATACAAACACACACATCTTTATATTTTACACACACAATTTATATTTTACACACACACAAACAAAAATTTCTCTCAATTTTATTAACCATTTCAAGATGGAGAACGATCCGAACACCCCTCCGTCAAATCGGAACACGCCCCGCGGCGAATTCAACTACAACTTTTCCACGAATTGCACATTTACGAGTATGCTAACGGGTTCATCGCAACAACCGCAATACCCGTATCCATATCCACCACTGAACCAATATCAATACCCGCCACAACCTTACCCGTACGCACCCTTCCAACAACCGTTTCTATCACAATCGCCACCCGCTTCCGTCACCACCGCCACAAGCATCACCCGAAGAGGTCGTGATGGAAACACAAGCCCCCGCGTCTTCTTCCAAAAAGAAAAAGAAAAACAATAGACAAAAGAACAAAACACGAAACACGCAAGAGGCGAAGGTGCCGTGGACGACCGACGAAGAGGTTCAAGTTGTTCGCTCGTGGCTAGCTATTTCCATGGATTCGCAAAAAGGAAATAGTCAAAGTTCCACATCGTTGTGGGAACGCATTTTAGACTACTACCACGCGGCGATGGGTCGTGGGGTGTACCTGTTGAATAATGTTTTTTTTTATGTTTTTATGTGACCATCACTGAAATAAGTCGAAATGTTTTTTAACAAATATTATCAGTTTATTTCAGGTTGCGTAAATTGAAGATCAACCAAACCTGAGAAAAAGACGCTATGTACCAAAGAGCAAAAATGTCACCCAGCGACAGCAATCGCGACCCAACAGCTCATGCGTCGCGAAGTGAAGAAAATCAAAACAAAAGAAGAAAAAGGCTGGAACAGTGCAGATCGCGACCCGATCACAACCCAGATCGCGACCCTATCTGATGACACACACGTGACACTATGCTGACCAAAGATCGCGAGCCGATGGCAACCCTACGAGATCGCGACCCGATATTCCTCCCCATCGCGACCCGACCCGGATCGCGACCCGATCGTCTCAAAGATCGCGACCCTACCCACCTACCACACTCCACCGAGTCGGGTAGTGGCCAGCACAAAAGCGAGACACACTCAAGATCGCGACCCGATCTTCACCCCGATCGCGACCCGATCTCCGCTGGAACAGACTATAAATAGAGACTTCCTCTTGCTGATTTTCAACACAATATACAACCTACATACATTAACCTCAAGCATACCCACGACCAGAAACCTTAAAACTCTGAAATCTCTGCATTTGGCAACAAGGATCAAACCGCAAAACTGCAAGAAACAAAACCTCCACCCGACACCAAACCTCAAACCGCTAAAACAACCTCTACCCGACACCAAACTTCAAACCTCTAAACAACCTCTACCCGACACCAAAAATCACCAAAACCTCATCCTACCGCGAAGAACAAGAAATCGACACATCAAGAAAAACGCTATCTTCCGCAGCTATCGATAAGTTCTTTTAAAATTATCTGTGTCGTTATTGATTTACTTAAACTTTTATAAATCAATTGTACCAAATATCCAAGACATAAAAATCGAACCTCGACAACGAAAACACATGTGGACTGTATTTAACCGAGACATCTAACTTCTAACTTCTAACCTTTTTTTTATTTATTGTAAAAACACGTTATCGTTGATAATGGCGTTTATTACATCTAACATCTAATTTCTAACTTCTAACTTCTAACTTCTAACCTTTTTATTTATTGTAAAAACACGTTATCGTTGATAATGGCGTTTATTACATCTAACCTTTAACTTCTAACTTTTACTTTATTTACCGCTTTCTGTCTATTTAAATATTGTCTAGTTTAGATTTACCGTTTTATTTTATTCCGCAACTCTTACTTATTCCGCATATTATAGATAAAATACATATCTGTCACACAGTAATCGACTTAAAAACCCTTATTCGTGGTGATCGGTTATCGTATTTTCAACAATTGGTATCAGAGCTTGTGTGATTTAATCTGAAATTTTTGTCGAAAACTTTTGTGTAGAGTTTTTATAAACCACCAATAAGTTTCCTTTAAAAATTTCATCTTAATATCACTTGTTCAACAAAAAAAAAATTAAAAATATTAAAAAAACATTTAAAAATTACTTGTGTGATTTATTTTGAAAATTTTTGTCGAAAACTTTTGTGTAGCGTTTTTATAAACCACCAATAAGTTTTCCTTAAAAATTTCATTTTAACATCACATTTTCGTTAACAAAAAAAAAATGTCTTCCGCAAACTACTCAAACATAAATTCTGTATCTATTGCTAACAGTATAGGTTCAGGTACTCGAGCACCCATTCTTATTCCCGAAGAATATAAATCATGGGTAGGTCGTATGAATCTTCATCTCAACTCTATAAGTGAAGATGTGTGGAAATGTGTAGACGGATCTCTACCAGATAACATGACCTCTCTTACGAGTAACTTGGATATACTGAATGAAAGGAAGAAACTTGAACTTCAAGCCAAAAAGGAGCTTGTGTCTGGAATACCCCACAGTATTCTAAGCCAAATGAATGATATAATCCTTTTAACCGCAAACCAAATTTGGCAAACTTTGAAAAATCGTTTTGAAGGAAATGAGAGAATCATTGGAAACAAGAAAACATCTGTCTTAAACGAATTTGACAACTTCAAAATGTTTTCACATGAGACCATCCATGATGCTCATGACAGATTCAATCTCATTACCATCAAAATGAATAATTTAGGCATCAAAAAGTCACAGCATGAAATAAACCTCAAATTTTTAAACAACCTTTATGAAAGCTGGAAAATGGTCAAACTCATCATTCAGGGAAATCCGGCAATTCATACTGAATCTTTGTACAATCTGTACGGAGAATTACAATCGTATGAATCCTCGATTGACCCACCAACGTCTACTTCTTTTGGAGGACCGCTTGCTCGGTTGTCAACATCCTCTCAAAACCAAACACATTTTCCTGATCAAAGTCAAATTGATCAAAACCAAGCTTTTTTAAGTAATCCTTGTGACTTGTCTGATCCAAATAATGAAGCTGACTACCAACAATTGTGTGCTTTGGTAGCAAACACTAATCTCGAAAGATTTTTGCCACATCATAGACCAAATTTTCAACAAAGATCTACTTTTGGACAAAACTTTCAGAATCGTGGATTTCAAAATAATCACAACTCTTACAATCAAAACAATGGTTTTCAAAATAACCAAAATTCTGGATTTCAGCAAAATCATTCAAAACCATCTCAACAGAAACAAACTCAAACATCCGAAAGACCACCCGTTAAGAGCCAAAAGGCTGACAATAACGATGATGATGATGACGTAATCATTTGTCACAAATGCAAAGGACTAAATCATTATGCCCGAGATTGTCGAGCCAAAGTCAAAGTCAAAGACTCAGCCTACTATGCTCAAAAAGCCGAAGAGCTGAAGAAACAAGAACAGAAAGCAAAGCAAAAAGCTTTGATGGCATTCCACGAACCTAGCGTGGAATACTGGCCAACTTCTGATGATGAAACAGATACTGAACCAGCTCAGTCAAACTTCTGCTTCATGGCTGACAATGAACCAACCACAAGAGCTCCATATGTCATCGATCAGGTATGGTCTATGATCTCAGATCTCGGTCTTTCAAGAACACCATTTGAGTCCCACATGACTAAGATTGAGAACAGTCTAAAAGCTGATCTCAGACTGTATCATGACACAATAGTCAAATCTGATATCTACAAATCTGAATTACAAACCTTGCAACTCAGATTTGGAGAATCTACAAGGACTAGAGACAAACTTGAAAGAGACATTGAACGAAAATCTGAAGAAAATAATCACATCCTAGAACAATTAAATGAAGCTCTAAAACAAAAAAGGGACTTAGAAATAAAAAATCAATCTGTTATTTCATCTGAAATAAAAGATACCTTAGAAAAGGAAGTCCTTCAGTTAAAAAAAAAAGTTCAAGATTTAACTGACAAAAACACTAGTTTAATTCTAAAACTAGATGATTCTTCAAAGCAAATCAAATTTCTTGAATCCGAAAATCAAAGATTTCAAGGAAAATTGGATTCTATCAATATTGCCAGAAAATTGAGTGATGACATTTTCACTAAAGCAAACAACTTAGGAACTGGCAAAATTGATACGAATTATAAACCAGGAATTGGAAGAGAATCTTTTGAAAATGAAGAAACTGAAAAGAAAAATGGGACAATTTGTGAAAACTCTAAATCACCACAACCAGATTTTTTCTCATCTGCTAATGAGGACGATTCAGATGATGAAACAGTTATCAACTGTAGCCCAGATGATACCTTTTTCAACAAATCATTCAAAAGAGTTGTAAAATCTGAATCAGACTCTGCTAGTTCAGTAACTCATCAATTGAGATCTACTAAACTAACTAAGAATGATGGCATAATCAAACTTGAAAATTTCTTAAATGGAGAAAATTCTGATCATCAAAATGGAAGTACTTCTGCTCCAACTGTCTTTCCCTCTTTAAACTCAACCTTTATTGGAAAGAACGGTCTGGGACAAAAGTATTCAAAGAAACAACAGACAAATAAACAACCCATTCAAGCTGTCTTTAAACCAAAAGAACAAAGCAAGCCCATTGTTTTCAAAGAAAAACCTTTGAAACCAGTCGCTGTGCCACAAGAACAAACCTTTAATCCAAAACAAAAACCTTTTCAAAAACCGATTCAAAGTCACTTTCAAAAGATAAACTTCAATCTCTCAAGGAACTTTCAGAAACCATCATTTCACCAAATTCCATTCCATCGTCAAAGTGTTTTCCAAAACCATTCAGATCCCAGATACAAAGAAAGATTATCAAACAGAAATTCACATATAGGATACTTTTCACAAAATCAGAATTCATTTCAAATGACAGGTTTTCAAAAACAAATCTCACTTTGGGAAAATCTAATAAATCAACTTAAACCTCAACCGTTCCGTCCAATCAACAAATACTACAATGATTCCAGATTATCAAAAACCATTAACAAATCAGGACCCACCATGGTTTGGGTACCTAAAATTTCTGTCTAATTGCAGGCACTTTGTGCTGGAGAGCCCAAGGATGGCACATGGTATATTGATAGTGGCTGCTCCAAGCATATGACAGGAAACCAAAGCTTTCTACGAGACTTCAGACCCACAGAATCCAAACAAGATGTTACTTTTGGAAATAACATGACTGCAAGAATCAAAGGTTATGGAAACATAACAAATGGTCACTTCACCATCAAGAAAGTAGCCTATGTTGACGGCCTGAAACACAACCTAATCAGTGTATCACAACTCTGTGACAACAATCATGAAGTTCTTTTCACCAAACAACGAAGCATAATCACAGATGCCAAGACCAAAGCCATTCTAGTTAATTCTGATCGTCTAGGCAACATGTATCCACTAGATATGGACCTTATCTATGGAAAACCAGACATCTGTCTCTTGTCCAAAGCTTCTGCTGATATTAGTTGGTTGTGGCATCGTCGTCTTTCCCATCTCAATTTCGGCTACATCAACAAGTTGATCGCAAATGATCTTGTTCGCGGACTGCCACTTCTGAAACTTGATAATGAAACTCTTTGTGCAGCTTGTGAAGGAGGAAAACTGTCCAAATCCTCTCATAAAAGCATTTCTGAATCTAGTGTATCCGAACCACTAGAATTACTGCACATTGATCTTTGCGGCCCTGCAAAAACCCAAAGCATAAAAGGGAAGAAATACATCCTTGTTATTATTGATGATTACTCACGCTTTACTTGGGTTTTCTTTTTAAGGCTAAAGTCAGAAGCACCTGAAGAAATAATCAACTTCATCAAACAGATTGAATTAAAGCTCAAACGACCCGTTCGAAGAATCCGCAGTGATAATGGGTTAGAGTTCAAAAACATAACTCTAGACTCATTTCTCAAAAACAAAGGCATCGAACACAACTTATCAGCCCCTTACACTCCTCAACAAAACGGCGTTGTTGAAAGAAAGAACCGAACTCTGTGCGAAGCTGCAAGATCAATGCTCATCTTTGCAGATCTGCCACAATACTTCTGGGCAGAAGCAATAGCCACAGCTTGCTACACTCAAAATCGTTCTTTAATCCATAAACAACTTCATAAAACACCATATGAAGTCATTAACAACCGAAAACCAAACATCAAATTCTTTCATATTTTTGGTTGTCGATGCTTCATAAAGAATAACAAAGATCACCTTTCAAAATTTGAATCAAGATCAGACGAAGGAATTTTCCTTGGTTACTCCTTTACCTCAGCTGCTTATCGAGTACTGAATAAACGTACTAGAGTAATTGAAGAAAGTACCGATATTCATTTCGATGAATTTAATGTCAGGAAATTGGATCGTAAACATTTTGGTTCTAAAATGATCGATAATATTTTTCAAAATCCAATTCAACAAATGCCTTCTACGGACATAGAAATTGATCTTGATTTACTTTTTGAACAACCCAAAACTGCTTATAATTCTGAATTTCTAACATCTTCTACTTTTCCTACAGGAAACTCCGATGCAGAAACTTCACAATCAAACCAAGAAAATGCAGATCAAGTCGAGGGGGAATTACCAACACCAAATTCCTCTTTGAACACTCCCAATCCACCTGTTCAAAATGATCCCAGTGCATCATCTATGGGGGAACCTTCATTACCTCATTCTCACCCTATAATCCAAAAAGACATATCTGACAACAACCAAAATCTATTCCCAACAGAATCACCTGACCAAGAAGAACAATGGGACATAGAAACACCAATCAAAATACCTGAAAAAACTCGCCTAAACAAATGGACCAGGAATCATCCTGCAAACCAAATCATAGGAGATCCCAATTCTGGTATTCAAACAAGAGCCGCTACCTCAAATGAATGTTTATACGGAGCGTTTTTATCCATGACTGAACCCAAAACCATCCATTCAGCTCTCAAAGATCCAGACTGGGTCAAAGCCATGCAAGAAGAACTAGCTGAATTCGAAAGAAACCAAGTATGGGATCTTGTTCCTACACCTCCCGATGTTACTGTAGTAGGTTCAAGATGGGTTTTCAGAAACAAAACTGATGATCAAGGCATAGTCTGTCGAAACAAAGCAAGACTTGTCGTCAAGGGCTATTCACAACAAGAAGGAATTGACTATGATGAAACTTATGCTCCAGTTGCAAGACTCGAAGCCATTCGTATCTTTCTAGCATATGCAGCACACAAGAACTTCAAAGTTTACCAAATGGATGTAAAATGTGCATTTTTACATGGAGAGATTGATCGCGATGTGTATATTCAACAACCTCCAGGTTTTGAAGATCCATAGTTCCCAAATCACAGTTTTAAGTTACAAAAAGCAGTTTATGGCTTAAAACAAGCACCTCGAGCCTGGTATTCAACATTGTCAACATATCTAGAAGAATCAGGATTCAAAAGAGGTTCAATTGATCAAACTCTCTTTCGTAAAATTTTTAATAAACATCTGTTAATCGTTCAAATATATGTCGATGACATTATTTTCGGTTCCACTGATGAATCATTGAGTGTCAAGTTTGCAGATTTAATGAAGAGCAAATTTGAGATGAGCATGATAGGAGAAATGACTACTTTTCTTGGGCTTCAAGTCAAACAATCATCAGATGGAATTTTCATCAATCAAGAAAATTATGTCAAAAATCTTCTAACTCGTTTTTCTCTTGACAAATCAAATACAGCAAAAACCCCAATGGCCCTTGGTTACAAATTAGATGCAGACTTAAATGGCAAGCCTGTTGATCAAAAGAAATATCGAGGAATGATAGGATCACTCCTATACCTCACAGCCAGCAGACCCGACATCATGTTTTCTACATGTGTCTGTGCCAGATACCAAGCCAATCCTATGGAATCTCATGCTATAGCTGTAAAAAGAATTTTCAAATATCTTAAAGGAACTCCATCTCTTGGCCTTTGGTATCCAGCTAACTCTGATTTTCAGCTTAACGCCTTCACCGACTCCGACTATGGAGGATGCAGACTAGACAGGAAAAGCACATCTGGTTCTTGCCAATTTCTAGGAGGCAGACTGGTAAGTTGGACTTCAAAGAAACAATCATGCGTGTCCACTTCAACCGCAGAAGCTGAATATGTAGCTGCCGCAAGCTGCTGTTCACAAGTCATGTGGATGCAAACTCAATTACGTGACTATGGCTACAAAGTATCACAAATTCCCATATTTTGTGACTCAACCAGCGCAATTGCCATTTCTCACAATCTTGTGCACCATTCCATGACAAAGCACATCGACATTCGATATCATTTCCTCAAAGACAACATACAAAAAGGTCATATCGAATTGCACTTCATAAACACCGAAGATCAAATTGCCGATGTCTTTACTAAGGCTTTAGACGAAACCAAGTTTCAATACTTCCTAGGCCGTCTAGGAATGTTGAATCCAGATAACATCCATCCCTAATCTCTTACATTTTGTTTGTACAAAAGAGTGTTTACTTTCAGTCAAATAACCAAAATTTTCAAAAAAAACATTCAAATAACCAAAATCTTCCAAAAACATTCAAATAACCAAAATCTTCCAAAAACATTCAAATAACCAAAATTTTCCAAAAACATCCACATAATCAAAAATCACAAAAAATTAGGATAAAGTTTTATCTTTTAAAGTCCTTATAAAACCATGTGATTAACATCTTCTTGACTAAATTTTCAGATACTTATGCTCGATGAATGTTCTCAGTCATATTGATTCTTAAATTAAAGTGAAGGTTCAAATCTCAAAATTTTCGTTATGTACATTCTCCTATTCCCTTTGAATTTATTTCAAATATAACGATTTTATCAATTAAGGGACATAAGATCAGGAGATTCAGATGAAAACCAAACCCATGTGAGAAATTGTGCCTCGTCTTTAAATGCTAAGTGGAATTCATTTCTGTGAGCAAAGGTTTTTTCATGATGACTTATAGGATTTATACTCTTATACCGTGATGCTAGTCTCATTTTTGCTTAGATATCAAAATGACCAGGGATGATACAATCATTTTCTTATATATTAGACAAACTGTCTATTATATCACCTATCCCTATCCTCAATCAAACCACTTCAAAGAAAAGCTTCATCATCTGGCATAATGAATCTGACAATCGAAGAAACGCAAAGTCATATCCAACAAATGATGTCAACAAATCACAACTGGTAACCACATCAGATATCTTTTACACAAAAGGTATTCGCGAAAATCAAGAAAAGATAAAACAAAGGTGAACACTTCACCAAAGAAAAGGAAGATTTACAAACAACAATCCATCAAGACAGACATCTCTCAAAATTTTCCAAACAACAGTTTCTCAAATGCTTTATCAAATATAACTGTTAAAACCGAAGATTTACCGGGACACTGTAGCCTTCATAATTGAATGTTCTTAGTTGCAAACTGCACTATGAATATTTCTAAACCCCTCTACATGTATTTCCCGACGGAGAGAGAGTGAAGATCAATGGCATGAATAAAGAAACCCTCTGAGTAATGCCGAAACCAGTCTTATGTGATTGATTATCTAATATGAAGACCAAGTGACTAAAGTATATAGGTATAAATCCATATTAAGCATAAGTCAACACCTTCAAACTGAGAGATATCACTCATCTTTAGTGATTATACACCAGTTCTGCACCCAGAACAAACAAACACCTCAGTCAAGTGTGAGCTATACCTATGAGAAGTTCATCTGAATCGACCTATTAAGATCACTTGTCGTCTTTATAAATGCTATAAAATCTTAAAGGAATATCATGAAAATACATATACAAAACCTTTTGATAATCGAACTCGAGACTTTGATTCAGAAACAAATATTCTTGACAAACATTTTTCAAAACATAAGTAAAATCTAGTCACACTCTTTCAAAACAAGTGATATGGTTTTATAAATGTCTTATCCAAATTTCAAGAATTTCAATCAAACATTTTTCTCCTCATTTCATTAATGATCACATAGGGGGAAATTGTTGAATAATGTTTTTTTTTATGTTTTTATGTGACCATCACTGAAATAAGTCGAAATGTTTTTTAACAAATATTATCAGTTTATTTCAGGTTGCGTAAGTTGAAGATCAACCAAACCTGAGAAAAAGACGCTATGTACCAAAGAGCAAAAATGTCACCCAGCGACAGCAATCGCGACCCAACAGCTCATGCGTCGCGAAGTGAAGAAAATCAAAACAAAAGAAGAAAAAGGCTGGAACAGTGCAGATCGCGACCCGATCACAACCCAGATCGCGACCCTATCTGATGACACACACGTGACACTATGCTGACCAAAGATCGCGAGCCGATGGCAACCCTACGAGATCGCGACCCGATATTCCTCCCCATCGCGACCCGACCCGGATCGCGACCCGATCGTCTCAAAGATCGCGACCCTACCCACCTACCACACTCCACCGAGTCGGGTAGTGGCCAGCACAAAAGCGAGACACACTCAAGATCGTGACCCGATCTTCACCCCGATCGCGACCCGATCTCCGCTGGAACAGACTATAAATAGAGACTTCCTCTTGCTGATTTTCAACACAATATACAACCTACATACATTAACCTCAAGCATACCCACGACCAGAAACCTTAAAACTCTGAAATCTCTGCATTTGGCAACAAGGATCAAACCGCAAAACCGCAAGAAACAAAACCTCCACCCGACACCAAACCTCAAACCGCTAAAACAACCTCTACCCGACACCAAACTTCAAACCTCTAAACAACCTCTACCCGACACCAAAAATCACCAAAACCTCATCCTACCGCGAAGAACAAGAAATCGACACATCAAGAAAAACGCTATCTTCCGCAGCTATCGATAAGTTCTTTTAAAATTATCTGTGTCGTTATTGATTTACTTAAACTTTTATAAATCAATTGTACCAAATATCCAAGACATAAAAATCGAACCTCGACAACGAAAACACATGTGGACTGTATTTAACCGAGACATCTAACTTCTAACTTCTAACTTTTTTTTTTATTTATTGTAAAAACACGTTATCGTTGATAATGGCGTTTATTACATCTAACATCTAATTTCTAACTTCTAACTTCTAACTTCTAACCTTTTTATTTATTGTAAAAACACGTTATCGTTGATAATGGCGTTTATTACATCTAACCTTTAACTTCTAACTTTTACTTTATTTACCGCTTTCTGTCTATTTAAATATTGTCTAGTTTAGATTTACCGTTTTATTTTATTCCGCAACTCTTACTTATTCCGCATATTATAGATAAAATACATATCTGTCACACAGTAATCGGCTTAAAAACCCTTATTCGTGGTGATCGGTTATCGTATTTTCA
Organism: Cichorium intybus; assembly: GCA_023525715.1. Taxonomy (NCBI): domain Eukaryota; kingdom Viridiplantae; phylum Streptophyta; class Magnoliopsida; order Asterales; family Asteraceae; genus Cichorium; species Cichorium intybus. Next base: position 126,588,968 of record CM042012.1, on the reverse strand, counting down.
ACAGTACCGAAACAACGACGGTATTAACGGGAAGTGGCGGAAACTTCGTATCGAGTGCACCAAGTTCAACGGCATTTACAACAACTTGGCGAACATGCGACGAAGCGGCGAGAACGATTTTGGGATTTTCACAACGGCTATGGAACAATATGCGCGAGTTTTCGGGAAGCCGTTTAAACATATGCGAAGTTGGGAGTTGATGCGTACCGGTCCTAAATGGCTACTAACTCCCGATTCGCCTCACTCGAGCACGGGTTCCAAACGTGGGAGGACCCCGGATGACGATATTTCGGATGCTCGAGACCCGATCGACCTCGACGACGACACCGAACCACAAACCGAGATGCCTCCGCCTCGACGCCCCATCGGCCGCGACCGAGCGAAAAGAGCAAGCCGAGATGCCTCCGGCTCGTCTTCGAAAGACGATGTCGAGGAAAAGGTCGACCGGCTCGTTGAACAATTCTACCGCCACAATGAAATTGCGAAATCGCGGTTGGATTACGTGTTGTTTAGCCGATCCGGGACCGAAGAGGACCTCGAGTCTATCCGATTGATGATGGAACAACGACGCAAGAAATATTTAAATAAGTAGTTTTTTTTAAAAAAAATTTAGGAGTTGTCGGTTTTATGTTTTTTTTTTTCGTGCAATGTCGTTTTTATTTTTATTTTTATGTAATGTCTTTTATTTAATTTTAAATGTTTGGTTTTAATTAATTTTTAATGTTTGGTTTTAATTAAAAAAACGTAAAATATAAATGTGACGTGGAAATTAAAATGGTAGTCATGGGAGTCTTGCACACCCCTAGTGGGTGTCTTGGAAGTCTTTATGATGTGGCGATGACATGGCGGTTGTCATGGGTTGTCATGGGTGTCTTGCACACCCTTCAGCCTAAGAGAGACATAATATGGTCAATTCTAAAAGGGAGAAGGTTCATTTATCTTGAGACTCGACTATTTTTACTAAGTTTTTTTACAATCCAAAGTTAGCATCTTGGAATCAACTTTCGATGCAAGATATTTCAAAAACATCTCGAACATTTATCTTTATTAGGGTTATTTTGTTAAGGGTGTTTGTTAAGATTTATCTTTATTGGGAAATATATCCAAACCCGAGAAAAACATTATAATTATATTATCTTTTAGACAAAATTAGATAAACAGTCCTTGTGGTTTACCAAATCTTAAACATTAGGACCAGGTATTGCAATTTCACCGTTATGGTCACCAAGGTTTCCGAAACACTACAAATCAGTCTATGGGGCATATAAAAAGACTGAAATACCCTTTCTATTTTCTTTTTCAATTTTCTTTTAACCTATTATTTATTAATTCAATTTAAAAAAAAAAGAAAAAATAAACCTACCCTACCCCCCACCCCATTACCCCTTCCCATCCCCTTCCCCGTTAACACTATATCACCAGAATATTTCTACAATCTAAAACCCTAATTCGTAAAGCCAAAATGTACGGAGAACAGGAAGCAACTATGCCCAGTTTCACTTCATCTCCGACTCCGAACCCTAACCCTAACTCTCCTCACGCTGATGCCTCGCTGTACCAGTATACGCATGGATTCGATGGGTTAGGAGAGCAACCCGCATTTGAGTTTGACAGAGCTATAGCGTCACAGCGAGATGATTTCACAGATAACCGATTCAACTACATACGAACATGTAAATTTTATCTAGATATGTAATTTTGTTTTTTGGTTTATCATCTAAATGTGGTTTATCGCAAGCTTGATGTTTGAGATTGCCTTTAGAAATCTATTATTCCTCTTCAATTCACGTGATTAAATGTGACAACTAAAATTTATGTAAAGTGATAGATAAATATAAGTATAGTTGAGGTTTAAAAGTTTAAAGATTGCATAAATTTCTTATGGAATGCAAGGGAAAAATCGTCAAATATGTGAAAATTATGGAACTTGGCTGTTAAGACCTTTTATTAAGTTAAAATGAAGTCTTACTTCATTTAGAAAATTTGATTTAAAGACCCGAGGGCTAAAATGGAAAGTTGGGACTAAAAGTGAAAAGAATAATTGTAAATTTTTAAAAATTTATATCTAAAAATCTATAAGAAATTGGGAAAAAGTCATCAAGGAGACTTTAGGAGATTTTGATGTAATAAGATTAGAGGAAAAAGATTCGAGTCGCTCGGAGTAATAATGAAGAAGTTATGACGATATTAAGATAGCCAAAAAGTGACAAAAAATTATCAAAGAGCCATGTTTAAGGGTCGATAGCGTAAAATAATTAGATTCAGATTTAAGTCAGTAAGCATAAAATGTATAACTCATTTCCATCTTTCCAGCGATATAAAGTTTGCAAAAAACGAGTATGGTATGCAGAAGTTGTGACTGTGCAAAGATTAGCAAAAATAATGTGCAAGTGCAGAATTTTTCTAAGGCATTTTATGCTGAAGGGCAATTTGGTCATTTTTTGTTTGACTGGTCAAAACCAGCTTTTATTCCTTCATTCCTGTGTACGCCTAAACAAAAACGGGATAAGAATATGGGAGTGCTTTGGAGTGTTCGTAAAATCAGAAAGACATCGAGTGGGGGAAAGAAATACATGCACACTGATTTTGTGTGTGTGTGTGTGCGTGATTCTTACATCGAGAGAAAGAGAGAAGCGCCGGAGAGATGCAGTCCAAGAGAAAGGGAGACGAGATGGAGGACTGAGAGAGGGTCGGAGTGAGGTGGACAGCAGCTAAGAGCTGCTGTCGGTTCGTTCTCGTGCAGAAACCGCTGGAGACAGCGGTGGGGACGACCGGAATCAGACACCGGCGACTAGTGGTGATGAGGATCAACCCTTGTGGTCCGATTTGAAGCTTATTTCAGCCCCCTAGTGCTCCAATTTCTTGATTTTGGACACAAACTTAAAGGTAAATGTTTAAATCTTTGGAACCCTAGTTTCTTGATTTAAAAATCAGTAATGCATGTCAAACTTGGCAAGTTAATGTTGATGAGAATCTCCCACAGGTCCGATTTTCATAACCATAGTCAAGAACACTTCTGATTTTTCTGATTTGGAACAAGTTGAAGGTAAATTCATAAACCCTAAGTAGGATATTTCTGAAATTTGGGGAGATCTTTAAAGATGTTGGAATTAAGCGTGATTTTTCTGATTATGTCATATTATGAGCTCAAAGACACTTATAAACCTTGTTCGTGTGGATGTTTAATTGAGAATTTTAGGATGTTTGTTCACTAGCCTTCTTGGTGAAGAAGATGATGAATAGTAACGATTAATTTTTTCTGATTTGGTCAAATTAGAGCATAAAATGGAATTACAATATAATCTTTCGATATTTAGGAGTATGTTGGCATGTACACACACAAAAGAAACTTGAAAGTAGTCATTTGAAATATCCTTATGCCACTTTGTGTGTCTAGGGATGATTGGATTTCAAATAATTATAAAAAGGAATTATATCAAATTTATCAAGGGAACGCAATATGGTAATTATACAAGTTATTGGGAGTTTATTTCATATGTTGGTTGGAATGGAATTGAGCGTTCCAACCCTTTTGGGACAATGTTTGGTATCTTACAAAACATGACACAAATATATCATATAATTGAATTGAAATGACTCTTATGAAATATCGATAATACATTAGAGTCATGCAAAAGAGAAATAACATGTTTTACACGAACTTATATTTATGGAAACTTTAATGGTTGAAGTTTGCTAAGATGGTATAAAAGAGGAAAATTGGCGATTTTTGGTGTTAAGTTTTTATAAAGAAAGTATAGTTCATGAAATGGGAATATAATATTCTTTTGAAGTGTTAAGAATGTAATTAAATTGTATGGATGGAAAATAATATGTTTTTCAACGGTTTCCATTTATAGAAACTTTATTGGTTTAGAATTTGTCAAAATTTGCATAAAAGAATAAAATGATAGATGTTTTGACATCTAAGCAATTAGTAGTGTTTTATAAGTATGTTAGGCTTATAAAGTTATTTAAATAACAAGTTAAACTCAAGAAAATACATAACGAGTCCAAGTGGGACAAAAAGGGGTAAAAGGGTCCAATATGAGTATTATGTCTTATGAATCATACTTAAAGGTTGAGATGATAATTAGAAAGAGTTCATGTATGATCTTGTAACATTATCTGTTTAGTTGAATAGTATGTACTAACCTCTTATTAAATTAATAGAGGTTAAAAAGGTGTTGGAAGCAAGTAGAATCAAGAGCTAGTGGATCTTTGTAGCTAGACATACCTAGCTACCGAGGTGAGTACATGAGGATTTTTATTGAGTACATAGCAATATGTTTTAAATATTGAATGTTTTATGTTATGCTAAATATTTTATGAGTAAAGGTTTTTCTAAATGGTTTTCAAGCTTGAGTTAGCAAGTGTTTATAAAGCTTTATGTGGCTTTCAAATGTGAATCTATATGCAAGTTTTACCATCTATGCCATGTTTATGAGAGTTCACTAATATGTTTTGAAAGTATCATTTGGCATTAAACCAAATATGTTTTGAAAGTATGAATTGACATTAAGCTGAATATGTTTTGAAAAGCAAGTTTTGGCACCAGGCCTAATAAGCTAAGAAAGTGTTTTGGCGTTTAGCCCATGAACATTATGAAAGAATGTTTTGGCTTCAAGCCCACGATTTTATGAAAGAATGTTTTGGCAACAAGCCTACTGTAAGATGAAAATATGATTTGGCATTAAACCTAACATGTTTTGAAAAGTGTGATTTGACATTAAACAGAATCGGAATTGAAAAGATTGGTTTGGCACTAGCCTTAATGTGATTTCAACAAGTAATTTGATGTCAAATCATGTTATGTTTTCTTTTTATGACTGGTATTTGAAATATGAATGAATGCAGCAATGCAGGTTAGTATATTACCCACTTTTGCCCGGGCCATGATATTCTCGTAACGGAATATAGAGGAGTCTACTGGGGTGGTACCTTCCCCTTCACGAAGTAGATGTCCTAAAACACAAGATGCTAGGATGGACTAATTGTGTTCTTTCCATCTTAGTATAGACTTGGGGAACTCACTAAGTGTGGTTATCCTAAGTATAAAAATAAAGCATGTGGAGATACCAGTCAAAGCATGTGATATGATGCTGAGATGGTTTGATTACGTTCTTACCATTTCAGTATAGACTTGGGGTATCACCAAAAGTGATTAAGGCCCTAAGTATAAAAATCCAAATGTGTTTGAATACCAGTCAAGCTTAAGAAATGCAAGTTTTATAATGTCAAACTTTTTATGAAAGGCTTTAAAAGCAAAACGAAGATATGTTTCAGTTATAATGATTTTGACGACAAGTATTATGACATGATTATTTATGAAATATTTTATTGAAAATGTTATTACATGATTTGATTACAAAGGTTTTGAAAATGATAAATGTTATGTTTTTCAAATACTTAGAGTCTAAAACCCATGTATCTCACGAGACATATTTGTCTTACGTATCTTTGTTTTAAATGCTATGTACTCAGGTACAGGATGACTGACATCAGGAGATAGAAAGAAAAGATTTAGAAGATCTCATGGGGGCATAGATAGAAAAGAGGATCGGAAGATAGAGGACTTATAAAGCGGTATAGTTATGATGTATAATTGAGAGATGTTATGTTTATGGTTAGAATAACCCTTGTAGTTGTATTGAAAACTCTTGCTATGTTCCCTAATGCTTTGGGCTATTTTGATTTTGAGTCGAGTCAGTATGGATTTTATCCGTTTAGCCCAAAGGTCATGCCGAATTTTCGGTAGAATTATTGTGTAATTACGGAACATTAGCTTTGAGATGTTGTAAGGCTTTACTATGGTTGTTATGATTTGAGTTCGTAACCCCCAAAGTTCTTTAAATACTTTTAAACTTAATTGTTTTGTTGGGACCGAAATTTTAAGACATGACACGAGGTCATGAGAAACATTTTATTTTATAAAGAAATACGGTTTTTGAATTATGAGATTTTTTTTAGTTAATGCGCTTTTGTCACTATTGCGTTTTTAACGATAATGCTTTTTTGGCGTTATTGCACTTTTTTTTTTAAAAAAAAGAGAGAAATTTTGGGGAGTTACATTAAATGTGTACGCATTTCATTTTCTTTGATATCCACGATAAATGAATTGCATCATGAAATGATTTCCATCATAACGATCTCCTGTAAACTGCATATTCCCGCCGGTAAGTCACCGGAGAAGCCATTGCACTACAAGAATCGAAGGCTATAGGGACGACAATTGTCGTCCCTATAGATCTCGTTGTCGTCACTATAGACCTTTGCGACGACATGTCGTCGCTATAGCCTTCGTGCCTACAGATTAGTCGCTATAGACCAAAATTGTCGTCCCTATAGCCTTCGTCTCTATAGCCAAGCTATAGAGACGACATTTCGTGACTATAAAGTCGTTTAAAAAAAGATTCGTTTTCAAAATAACGGCTTCTAGTGACGACAGGTCGTCCCTATAGCTCCAGCTATAGAGACTAAATGTCGTCTCTATAGTCGACGCTATTGCGACGACTAGTCGTCACTAAAAGCCGTTAGAAAAAAATCGCATTATCTGTTGGGACGACATGTCGTCCCTATAGCCTGGGCTTTAGAGACTAAATGTCGTCCCTATAGCCACTGTACAGGTTTTGTACCATGCTACCTCACGTCCTAACGTTTTACATCATGCTTAAAAATATCTTATACTTGAGAAACATGAATGTTAAAAGTAAATTTTTGTATCATAATTACGGCATCTCACATTTTGTACCATAAATTATCAAATTGATAGTGAATATTATTATTCTGTTGATGGAAAATGTTCAACATGGTTAACAGATAGTCAGCCACCATTTTATATAACCTTAGATGATAAACTCAAATCTAAGGAACATCAATTCAGTGAAGTCACTAGCATACTGGACTCTGATTCTCAAGAAAAGAGGTTGCAGGTTTCACATATGTAAACCGCTGGAAGAGGGTGGTGGAGCCATTAGGACTCGATGCCGGAGACTCTGTCTGTGGTATGTCGGTCCTGCATTTGTCAAAGTTAGCCACACAATGGTCGCCGGCAACTTCAGGCCGAAAACTTGGCTGGATTTCTCGACTCTCCAATTTCTTCCAGTTGATGGCCGGGCTTGAACCATTTATGCCGCTTTACTTCATCGCTTCCCATCTCACCACTGCCAAGCCGATTGCTTGGTTCCTTTTGTAGCAACTACACATATAAAATTTTGTCAATATAGAGATGATCACACCATTGACCTCGAAAGTCAAAGTCCACCATATGCTTCACCGTCGTGTAAAAACAACATCGAACAAAGTTTTAGAAAGTAAATTTACCGCTTTGAGAAGCGAATGTGCTTCACTTGATAAATATGCTGGTAGCTTCATTTTCTCCTTCACTATCTTTTGTTGAATCTTTTCTCGATTTCCTCCACGAAAAGGTGGCTGGGCAAGAAAAACAAATGTTTAAGAGGTACTAATGATATATGTTTTGTAGAATATTGTAATGAAGTAAGGGAAAACAGAATATCAATTGGAACTTAGATGAGTAAGGTAATCGTTTTAACTCGATTCCATGCAATATAGATTACAATTTATAATTCTTAATTACTTACAAAAAAATTTTAACATAAATTTAGGTTATTCCCAATAAAAGCACAAAAGAGAATATACTTTTTTTAAAGTTAAATTACAATTCAATTAAAAGTGTGAACTTAAAAAAATTATAAGTTTTGTTGCATTTCCTAATGGAATAAAAAAATGTAACTTTTGTAAGGGTGAAAATTAAGGAAATTGGAGCAAAAACAGTACATTACAATGGTCTTTTTGGTAATTAACCTCCAATGTATTTGAACCGTGGACTAGCCCTATATAACGATTAATGCTAGCCCTTTATCGGGTCTACGTACAAAATTACCAAAACACCCTTACCTGCCCTGTGAGCATCTCAAACAACAGGACTCCAACACTCCACCAATCCGCAGCCTTATCATGGCCCTTCCCAAGAATTTCAGGTGACATGTATTCTACCATTCCACATAAAGAATAATTTGTCAAGCTAAATTATAACCACTCTCAAAAGATTTAAGGACACACTTTTTCTCTTTAAAATGCAGTAATACTATTTTTTTGTATATTACAGGGAACGGACAAAGTGGTTACTTTTAGTCCAAGTTGATAAGTGTTGGTCCATTGTTTACTTTTTAATAAGTGAACATTCAAATAAATGGAAATTACAAAAAGCACCAAAACGAGAAAAAGAAAAAATAAAAAGTATCATTTTTGCTGTAAACGTCATCTATTACAAAAGTTACAAAAAATGCATCGTTTTATTTTTATTAGTATCAAATTGATAAGGAATGCTCCAATAATTATCTTATAAATTCGAACGGTTATATTATATACCTAGAAAATAGGAATAAAGAGAAAGCCATAAAAAAGAATCACAAAAACAAAAAACTCTACCCAAATGGTTCCGGGTTTCCTAGTGTTTAATAAAAGCTATATAAGAACCCCAAAGAAATTTAAAAGCCCAGGCCGAACCGAAGCAGTCCAAAAGTGCCCGATTTTTTAACCGGTCCGGCCACACAGATTGGCCCGGATAAAGCCCAACAAAGGCCTGATATGTGGTACGTAAACAGTAAACTACGTATTTTTGAATCATTCAAAGCCCGTGGTCAGTAATATTATAGGGCAACTGTAAACCCTCAAGCGGTCACCAATTTCCAAACTATTTAACCAGATACTAAGACTCAACTTGTAACAGACAACAGGGTTCCAAATGGAAAAATAGAGCATGTACATACCTGTTCACGAGAGGTCGATATGTGCTCCATCAGCAATTGCGTCTGCAAACAAAAGTACAAAACTATTGTCATATTTCCAGACTCTATAAAGCCATCCCCAACAAACCATTACACATATGGATGACCTTTCTAGATCTTGCATGCATAAGAGCATCATTAAGTTCCTCTTCTAACTTTGTCATGTCGCTCACAGACATCTCATTCCCTTCTTCATCAATCCTGTCAATAACTTGCAATATGAAAGAGGTCTTGGGATTGAACCAAGTAGAGCTTAACTATTTGACGATAAATAACTTGCAATATGAAAGAGGTCTTGGGAGAGAATATTAACACCAGCCCCTTGAAAATTATTGTCCCCAATTTGTAATCCAAGTAATAACATCTCCATGATATCTAACAATCCACTCTTACACGCCATTATTAATGTCTTATAACAACCACTGTACAAGTAGACAATCACATACACCAAATGTGAACCACCAATTTGAATAGTACATTTCTATGTTTATTTTTTCCTGTTACAACATCATACTTTGGATAAGTACTGAATTATAGCAATATTATCAAAATGGAAATATATTTTTGTTGTTATATATTCATAGAATTTCAAAGTTTAATGTGATAAATAAAACATAATTGAAAGTACAATGCCTAAAAGGGTTGGATAGCTTCTGGTTTGAATTGATTTTCCTCTTTTTAGCTATTGTAATTTAAGCTTTTCTTCTGTAATACAAACTTATATAGTTAGGAATTGATAGTAAATTTAAGAGCAAAGGTAAAAGATGTAAATACATAGATGTTAGTCACCAATGTGTAGTTTCTATGTAAACAAATTAATGAAAGTAGGATGTTGTAACAAAAAGTCCAGACAGTATGTTGCTATCTCTTTTCGTTTAATAATTTATATTTCTCACCATATTCATCGATGGGAGCATCATAGTCATAGCTTGTGGTGATAAAAGGTCCTCTGGCTGTGCGTCCAAAATTGGTTCCACCATGGTACTATAAAAAATTGTCACAAACTCAAACTGTAAATTAAAATGTAATAAAATTTTCTTTATGAAACGTATTCTGTTATCAGAACTTTACTAACCATGTAATAATTGAAAAACGAGCCACCTTTATGTACAAAACGAGCCACAACAAACGCTAAATCAGGTACCGGCCGCTGCTCAAGTGGTGCACCAAATTCTGTGAACCTTAATATCAGATCAAGAATGTACAATTAATTTCATATTACAGGAAATTTAGTTTCAAAACTGTGGAAGAATAAAGGTTTAAATAATGGAAAGCCAAATAAAACACTTTAACACCTGTGAGAGGATGATTGGACCACCCTGTGGTTCAAACAAGTTTTCAGCCTTCATCATCTCAACTATTTTTCTGTGTGAATCCTTGCATAGCTACATCATGTATGCCACAAAGTCAGGGTTATATTTGTCATTCAACATTCCTCTATAAAGAACTATGAATGATAAAAGATAAAACCTTGAACGGCTAATACCAGGAACATATTTTAACCATACAGGAAAACCCCTACACAAAAAGTCAACAAAAGTTTGAAACTTGGAAGTCAAACATCAAGAAACTGTAAAAACAGAAGATAGTAGTAAGAAAAGACCAAACTGGATCTAAGAAAGATTAATCTTGTGAAAGATCAAAAGTACCCAAGCCATAAACTATATACAAAGGCATATGCAGCTTGGTAAAATCAGAAAACCGGAAATATTAACCAAATTGATTGATTTTCTGCTGCAAACGAAAAAACCGATGACCCCCAAGCCTTCAACCTCAGGAATCCGGCCACCACTCGAGCCAGCGAAGAAGATGTGAACTGTTACTTCAAGATCCCATAAAAAATCGCAGTTAATATCATCATTTACCACCGGTGGAATAAAGATACCGAGAGAAGAAAAGCAAGAGAAATAAATAGAGAAAAGGAGATACCGAGAGAAGAGAAGAAAAACACAGGACCTTCCCCCCACTGCCACCGGAGCAACCCACAGCCGGAGACGACCACCACCAACAGCCATAGCAAGGAACCTGCAAAAAAAAACTCCAAATCGTTATTTTTTTTTCCGGAAATCAGCGACGAACAGCCACAGCAAGGAAGACACCTTGCTTGGCAGGAGAAACTGTAATGCGGGGTGAAACAACCAACTAGGACGTCGTCGGTCGCCGGTATCGCAGCAGCAGAAGAGAGAAACATGCAAAGGGAGAAATGGGAAAGAAAGGCTGTTCGCGTAAGTTTTAGGGCACTGGGAAGGCTATAGGGACGACATGTCGTCGCTATAGCCGAACCCAATACTATCTCATCCCACTTATTTACTGAAATACACTTAAAAATAAATAAATATATATTTTTAATCTATTGAAACGTATTGTCGTCCCTATAGCTATTTTAGAAAACCGCCAACGAATTTTCGTTTCCCGCCTTACACTATTGCGACGACATATATTCGCTATACCTCTAAAACGTAACTTTGACTCGATACCCTATAGAAACGACATGTCGTCCCTATAGGGTTCGACAACAAAATTAAATAAATATATTTTTTCATCTATTGTAAAGTAATGTCGTCCCTATAGCTATTTAGAAAACCGCCAAAGAATTTTAATTTCCCGCCTCACCCTACTGCGACGACATTTCGTCGCTATACCCTTAAATGTCCAAATTTGTGTTTTGACCCTATAGAAACGACATGTCGTCGCTATAGGGTGCCCTGTTGCGACAACTGATGTCGTCCCTATAGGGTTCGTCCCTATAGACTGAATTTCTTGTAGTGTTGCCGGAGACCAGTAAAGTCTGTATGTTTCTGGATTGAGAGATTGAAGAAGGAATCGAGCCATGGAATTTGTTGTTGCCAATATCAATCAATTAAAGTGCGGATGAACTCCAGAATCTTGCCGGAATCTCCCCGGATAATTCATTGTTATACGTACGCACATAATAGATTCTAAGGTAATGGACCTTGAAGTTGGTTGCGGGATGTTACCGGAAAATTTGTTATTAAAACATATGAATTTCTGAAGCTTCTTTTTTTAACAAAGATTATGAGGTAATGGACCTTGAAGTTGGTTGCCGACGACGTCAAACTCTTCCAAATTGGAATTTTCACCCAAAGTTTCTAGTAACGAATCGGAAAATCGGTTGTTGAAGAGCTTCAACTGGGTTTCTTTTTCTTTTCTTTTTTAAATTGATTTAATAAATAATATATTAAAAGGAAAATGAAAAAGAAAATAGAAAAGGTATTTCAGTCTTTTTATATGCCACACTGACTGATTTGTAGCGTTTCGAAAACGTTGGTGACCATAACGGTGAAATTCCAATAATTCGTCCTAATGTGAAAGATTTGGTAAACCATAGGGACTGTTTATGTAATTTTGCCTATCTTTTAATTTTGATCATTCCTATCCTAGTTACAAGTCATATTACGATTTTGTGATTATATAAGTAAGGTAGTTGTCATACAATTAGGGGAGTTGAACATTATTCATCAATATTTGAATTAGATTAATCGTTTTTGTTTGTTGTGTTCATATAAGTTGTAATCGGTCATTCAATATGATCGTTTGGGCATCATTCGATATCAGAGAAATAGTAATAATGGTTGAAAACCATGCTTACAATATTCCTCCAAGAAATGGAATGCCTCATGGTATAGCCAATCACCAGGGTTGGCTTAGTGACATGAATAGTGAAGCCAATCTATGTGATCCACTTGATCTAGAGATTGAACACGTACAACGGCGAATCCAAGAACTCGATCTATTGCACAAAGACTTGCTAGACGAACAGACTTAATTGATATCACTCGTCTAGGACGAAGGCTACAAGGAGATAAATCATTTTTCCGGGCCGAGATGAGATTGCAATGGAGGAGGATATTGCGATGATCCACTGAGGAACATTGGTTTGAAGGTCGATCTTTCTCGAATTCGTAAGACATGCTCACTTGATAAATATAAATTCGAAGTATAGCTCACGAGTTTTTTTGAATTGGGACCAATCATCTTGGAACCATTTTTTGACATCGAATGTGTTTATGATATATAACACGTAGCCTAAAACCCTCTTAAACATTTAATAGTTAAGACTGTAATATGTGAATTGCTCGCTTAAAGTTATTTTCATCGCATATATTTTTCACCAAATACCATGGAATTTTTTAAGAAAAAAAATATCCTTTGGCACCGGGAAAAAAATAGGGACAGTTTTAGTGAATATAACTTTGTTGACAATAACATTTCATAATGAACACATTATTTTCGGAAAAAATGGGGACACGATATTCCGCCACTATTAATGTTGAAATTTTCTTCACTTACCCGTCACAAAATGCTAGCCAACGAAATTTGTTTGGGCAGTTTTCATACCAATTAGCGATGGACAACAGTCACCAATCATTAGAGATATCCATTGCAGACATGCGAGCTTTTTTATTTTTACCAGAATTTTTTTTTTATTTTTATACGACATTAATAAACACTTAATAATTTAAACGTTAATATATGTGAATTGCTAGCTAGAAGTTATTTTAATCAGATGTATATGTCACCGAATACAATGGAACTTTTATCTATAAAAAGAATAAAAGAATTTATATTGATAAACAACTTTATATAAACATGGCTATACATCCACGATTCCTACAACTTCGTCAAAAAAAATAGTGATGATCTGCAGCAACCTTGAGTTTCGAAAATAGCATACTGTTGAACATAAATCGATCCACCACCGCCCAAAATTTGACCTATTAGAGAGGCATATAAGGCCAATTCTATATGGGAGGAGGTTTATTTATCTTGAGACTCAACTATTTTACTAAGTTTTTTCAAAGGTTTAGATAGTGGAATCAGCTTTCGATGCAGGATATTTCAAAGACATCTCGAACATTTTTCTTTATTAAGGTTATTTTCTTAAGGGTGTTTGTTAAGAATTATCTTTATTGGGAATTATATCCAAAACGGAGAAAAACTTTATAATTCAATTATCTTTTAATTTTGATCATTACAATCCTAGTTACACTTCATATTACGATTTTGATATTATTATAAGTAAGGTAGTTGTCATACAATTAGGGGAGCTGAACAATATTCATCAATATCTGTATTAGATTAATCGTTTTTGTTCGTTGTGTTCGTATTGGTTGTAATCGGGCATTCAATATAATCCTTAAGGCATCATTTGGTATCACAGAAAAAATAATAATGGTTGAAAACCAGGCTAATATTGGTTGAAAACCACAATTATAATATTCCTACTAGAAATGGAATACCTGATGGTATAGGCAATTGGCAAGGTGGCTGGCTTAGTGACATGAATAGCGAAGCCAACCTATGTGATCCACTTGATTTGGATATTGAACACCTACAACGACGAATAAAGAACTCGAGCTATTGCACAAAGACTCGCTAGACGAAGAGACTTAATTGGTATCATGCGTCTAGAACGAAGGCTACAAAGAGATAAATCATTTTTAGGGCCAAGATGAGATTGCCATGGATGAGGATATTGCAATGATCCAGTGAGGAACATTGGTATGAAGGTCGATCATTTATCGAATTCGTAAGACATGCTCACCTGATAAATATAAATTCGAAGTATAACCCTCGAGTTTGTCTAAATTGGGACCAATCATTTTGGATCCATTTTTTGACACCGACTGTGTTTAAGATATGTAACACGCATGCCTAAAACCCTCGTTAAACATTTAATAGTTAAGACTGTAATATGTGAATTGCTCGCTTAATTCGTTGAAAATATTTTTCACGAAATACCATGGAACTTTTATGTATCGCCCCAAAATCCACAGTAAAATTTTCTTTTTAAAAATGGTTCAAAAAAATAAATCAGATTGTAAAATAGAAACCATCAAATTAAAACTTAATATTTAAAACATATAAATTCGTATTTATCAAAAACGTTTGCAAACATTATTCGGCGGAAGACTTGATTATCAAAACCTCATATACGATATAGTCGCGTGGTGCTCCAAGCCCGAGCTAGCAAATGCCGGAAAACAGTTAGCGTGAAAGAGTAAGCACAAAGGTTAGTGAGTTCCCCAAAATAGCACATGATCCAACACATACAACACAATCAATCAGGTCATGGTTCCGGGCTCACCCCGAAAACCTGGCTCTCGGGCTCACCCCCATTCGCCCCGACTAGGACTCGTAGGCTCGGCCCGTTCCGCCAGTTTTCGGCCCAATGTGTGGACTCTCGGGCTCACCCCGATCCGCCGTCACATGACAACCCCCTCCTAAAATAGTATAGATACTAAATATTCTTACCAACCACAGAAGCCTAAGCATTCAGATGGACCAGTGGGTCCCTACTCAGTCGTACAATCACATAGTTAGGGCACAACAACTCTAAGCATACAACATCGCACGTCGTGAATTAAAGCTACAACGAATGTAACATTACACAAAGTATAGTGAGAAACTCACCTTATTCGAAAAGCTAAACAACTTTCCACTCGCGCGTCCTCAGATCCCGACAACGCGGACCTAATAAGGATAAACTTCACTTAGAACTTCCTAAACCCCAAACTGGAAAAACCTTTAAGTACCCCGAACCCTCAAGTTTGACCCAAAGTCAAACTGGTCAAAAAGTCAACGCTCAAACTCAAAGTCAACGGTCAACAGCCAGTTAACGCCGCTATCTCCCCAAGATATCGTCGCTAACTAAGAACAGTCTCAAAAGTTCATTAAGCTCTGAATCCATTCAGCTAAGGTGTCAAATTCTTCCAGAAATTATCTAAACTGACTATTGACCCATAAAGTTGCTACCTTTATGGTAATACATGCCCAAAACTCAAAAGCTAAGTCCAAAAGCTCAAAAGCTAGCTAAATAACCATACAAACAACCCAAGAGAGCTTGGCTCACTCTCTAAACTGACTTATTGGCTCAAGAAATGTTACAAGAAGCATAAAGGTCAGAACTTTCTTAACAAGTTCCAAAGAGCAAGCCAAAGAGCGACCAAATATCCATTTCTACCATCACAAACACTAAATCATCCATATAAACACAAAAATGAACAAGCTTTATACTCACAGAGGTCCAGAAATACAGATCTTTGAATATTCAACCAAGAAAAACAACTTCTAGCATCACCATCAAAGCTTCAAAAACTCATCCAAAGAGACCAAAATCACCAAAAACCCATCCAAGAAGGCTAGAGAGAGAAAAATGACATTTTGGGGGCTGAAATATGAACAATGGCGGCTGCCCTAGGGTTTCCTTCCTTTATACATGGTTCATAGCTTAAAATCTAGGGTTTTGGCCCAAAAACAACAGTTAGCGTCACTAACTGGAGATCGTGCAAACCCACTATCAGACATACATAGCGTCGCTACCCTTGAACCATAGTGTCGCTATTCACCTGGTTAGCGTCGCTAACATCCCATTTCAACAAAAACTCTAAACTTTGATTCTTTTAAACTTGAAACTTGGATTTTCCGGGGTTAGGGTCTTACATTTTACAAGAAAAAAAAATATCATTTGGCACCGGAAAAATAATAGAGACCGTTTTAGTGAAAAAAAATATTATTGACAATAACATTTCATTAACAACACATTATTTGCGGAAAATTGGACACAATATTCCGTCACTATTAATGTTGAAATATGCATCACTCACCCGTCAGAAAATGCTAGCCAATGAAATACCAATTAGCCCAATGGACAACGGTCACCAATCATTAGAGATATCTATTGCGGACGTATAAGTGCCCTAGTGGTCCGGACAAAGTTCTACTAGATAAAAGCATTTTTTTTTATTTTATTTTTTTAAGACATTAATAAACACTTAACAATTTTAAACTGTAATATATGTGAATTGCTCGCTAGAAGTTATTTTAATCAAATGTATTTTCACCAAATACAATGAAATTTTTACCTGAAAAGGAATAAAAGAATTCATATTGATGAAGAACGTATATAAACATGGCTATACATCCTTCCTAGGGGTTCGTCAAATAAATAGTGATGTTCTGCAGCAACCTTGAGTTGTATTTCGTATTCGTCTTGACATTCTAGGGGCAAAATGGGTTTTCGGCACATCGGACAAGTTCCCTGAATTTGATCCATCCAACTATCCAAACAACCTTGATGGAAAATATGCGTACAATTTTTCAAACATCTAATCTTGTCATCTCCCCCGAACTTGTCCAAGCAGACTGCACAGCTTTCGGGCAAATCTTTCCTGTGAATGTCCTTGAAGTTTGTCACCACCAGGAATTCACGAGTCAGCACCGGCGAAAAAGGAGTACTTTTGGATTGTTTCTCATGATCGTGGTGGTGGGATTCGACTGAATCAGAGACACCCATGAAGCGACAGATAAATATAATCATATCTTGAACGGACCAAAGAACAAAGAATATACATAGAATATATTTGGATAGACCTGTTTTCTTGAACCCCATATAGATACTCATCGATGTAAATATGTGTGTACGTAGTGTTAGTATTTGAAAAGAGAAGTGTTAGAAAAGAAAGTGTTGATCTGAAATGAGTTAATCTGAAACCATGGATAAACATATATATAAGGAGTACGTGTGTTTGGGGCCATTAAAATAATAATAATTTTTAAACAAATATTTTAAAGCTAACTATATGCATGTGAGGAAATGCATTACCTTAATCACATGAAAAGAATACTTATAAACGTGGTGAGGGTTTGACCACATGAAATTTTAATTTATTCAATGCGTTGAGCAAACGTGAGTAAAGAAAATGCAAAGAAGGATCCAGGAATCATGGATTAGATTTACAAGTGAATAAGCCGTTTCCAAAAAAATAAGCCGTTCAAAAAAAAATAATAGATAAGTATTGCTTTAATTTTATATTTTTCTTGTTATTGATCAAGTACGTATGTGATAAGTATTATTTTGAAATAGTCTTTTAAGGAAACGATTTGTAATCTATAAAACAATTTATAGATATATACAGTGACTTCAAGCGTAAATAGACTATCTATTGAGAAGGACCGAGGACTACTGATTCGATTTCGACTGAAGGAGTGATTCGTGAAAAGAAGTGTTGTTGATCGACAATTGAGGCCTGAAAGAGGAGTAAAGCGTGACTTGTTCATGATGTGGAGACTCAACACTGATATCAGGCGAGGAACATGCATGTCGAATTAGAATTGATGATTATGACTCACGAGGTGTCGATTGGAGTTCCTGATGAGGAGCCGATTCGGGAAAGGCGCAAAAATCAGATCCCCTCTTCTGTTTGTTCCAAGTTGTTTAACGCTTAACCTAAAGTCTTTCTAATTTCGTTAGGCCCCCTAAAAACTTATATATAAACTAATATATGTCAGTTTTATATACTTATAAACTTACTTTTTCCGATTTATATATAGAGAATTAGATATTATAGCTCCTGTATTATATAGGTAAGCATCGCAGTGTGTGTGGCATATGATTCACGTAAACATATATCTATATAGCCAAATGAGGCTTATCACATCAACAATAATGCTAAAATAGGCTTCTTCTTTTTTTTTTTTTTTTTTAATGTTGTCACAGAATGGATTTGGTGCATGGATGGTGTTTAGATTATGCACATAGACAATTTGTATAGTGCAGGCAATCATTTTTGTTTTCTTATAGTATAACTTTCATTCGAAATTTTTTACCAAAAGAAATACGGTGAATTTCGTGTATACCCTCGTTAAAAATGAAAATATCATATTCGTCCGACCTTAAATTAAAATACCGTGGTTACCCTAGCTACATAAGTTACAAAATATCGTATTACCCAAAATTTAATTTTTAACATTTTTTAAAATTTTATAATCAATTTTCATATTTAATAATCATTTTAATTTAAAATAAAAAACCGATTGCTCATTTTATCCCTAACTTTTGACATAAAAAAAAGGGAACGAACAAACCCTAAAGAAAAATCATATGCTTCTTCCCATTGTTCATGTATTCATGTTCATCTTATACATGGATAACCAATTCGGTTTCTTGATACCCTTCTTAAGTTACAAAATATAGTCTTGTAATCCATTGTTTATAATTTCTTTTTGAACGAATAAACCCTAAAAGAAAATTCGGAAATAATTTGATGTTTAACCGGGAATCCAAGCATGGTGGTGGTGCTAAGCTTCTATGATTTCTTTACATTTCTGGAATGATTTGTATGCTTCTTCCCATTGTTCATGTATTCATGTTCATCTTATATATGGAGAACCAATTCGGTTTCTTGATCTTCAATAGGATATTAGTCATTCATGGGATCGTCATGATATTTTAATTTAAGGTTGGGCGAATACGATATTTTTTCATCTTTAACGAAGGTATACACGAAATTCACCCAAAAGAATAAAAAATGGCAATCTCACGGCCTACACACAAGAAACTTGGCTATAATCTCATAGAAATTTCAAAGTATAGTTTTGTTTTTGTATTGGTTGAACCTCTATGGAACGGGTAAGAGATATGTCCAAAATATCGAAATGTGAATTTTCTCTTCTAACATTAGGAAATGCAATACACCTCAGCTAAAATATCAGTTTTTGGTCAAAATCTGAAACATTTTGTATTATATTGTTTTTGTCACTGACTGTTCAATTTTTTTTCAAGGTGTTAATATGCAGGCAAGTCAAGAAAAATATCGAGTAAGTGATACATGTATATATTTGGTAGGATATATGGATCTTTAATTTATATTTTTGATTCATTTTGAGAAGCAGATATACCAGAGGAAGGTTGGAAGTGCGAAAAACGTAACAGTGTAAACTATCTATTTAGGATGAAATGTTGGTAGGATTAGAAACCCAAAATTTTGCATGACGAAGAAGACAATGATCAGGTCTGTTTTGTTCCCCTTTTCATTCTTTCTCAACAAAGTTTCACCATTTTCACACAAAGCTATAGCTATAGAACAAGTATATAAGAGCTCACTTGAATTTCAATTTTGATCATCAAAATAAAGGTCATCAAATTCATATTAATATGGTTGGGGATAAAGCAATGATCGATATATTGAATCTGACTCTTAAGATAAGCTTGTATTTCAAAGCTACTATGGAAAATATATAGGGTTCTTCCACATCTTTATTTACTTCTACATAGATATTGCTTCCTAATTACTTCAACAATTGAACGTTTACCAGAAAAAGAATTAAAGAATTCATATAATTGAAGAACGTTATATAAACATGGCTATACATCCCGGATTCCTAGGGGTTTGTCAAATAAATAGTGATGTTCTGTAGCAACCTTGAGTTGTATTTCGTATTCGTCTTGACATTCTAGGGGCAAAATGGGTTTTCGGCACATCGGACAAGTGCCCTGAATTTGATCCATCCAACTATCCAAACAACCTTGATGGAAAATATGCATACAATTTTTCAAACATCTAATCTTGTCATCTCCCCCGAACTTGTCCAAGCAGACTGCACAGCTTTCGGGCAAATCTTTCCTGTTAATGTCCTTGAAGTTTTTTACCTCCTGGAATTCCCGTGTCAGCACTGGCGAAAAAGGAGTACTTTCAGATTCTTTCTCATGATCGTGGTGGTGGGATTCGACTGAATCAGAGATACCCATGAAGCGACAGATAAATATAATCATATCTTGAACGGACCAAAGAACAAAGAATATACATAGAATATATTTGGATAGACCTGTTTTCTTGAACCCCATATAGATACTCATCGATGTAAATATGTGTGTACGTAGTGTTAGTATTTGAAAAGAGAAGTGTTAGAAAAGAAAGTGTTGATCTGAATTGAGTTAATCTGAAAACCATGGATGAACATATATATAAGGTGTCTGTTAGGGGCCATTAAAATAATAATAATTTTTAAACAAATATTTTAAAGCTAACTATATGCATGTGAGGAAATGCATACCTTAATCACATGAAAAGAATACTTATAAACGTGGTGAGGGTTTGACCACGTGAAATTTTAATTTATTCGATGCGGTGAGTAAACGTGAGTAAAGAAAACGCAAAGAAGGATCTAGGAATGGATTAGATTTACAAGTGAATAAGCCGTTAAAAAATAAATAATAGATAAGTATTATTTTGAAATAGTATTTTCAGGAAACGATTTCTAATCTATAAAACAATTTATAGATACGATGACTTGAAGCATAAATAGACTATCGATTGAGAAGGACCAAGGACTACCGATTCTATTTCGACTGAAGGAGTGATTCGTGAAAAGAAGTGTTGTTGATCGACAATTGAGGCCTGAA
Source organism: Cichorium intybus (assembly GCA_023525715.1). Lineage (NCBI taxonomy): Eukaryota > Viridiplantae > Streptophyta > Magnoliopsida > Asterales > Asteraceae > Cichorium > Cichorium intybus. The sequence goes on along the minus strand of CM042012.1, from coordinate 126,567,953 downwards.
GGAGAAGGAGTAAAGCGTGAATTGTTCATGATGTGGAGACTCAACACTGAAATCAGGCGAGGAACATGCATGTCGAATTAGAAATGATGATTATGACTCACGAGATATCGATTGGAGTTCCTGATGAGGAGCCGATTCGGGAAAGGCGCAAAAATCAGATTCCCTCTTCTGTTTGTTCCAAGCTGTTTAACGCTTAACCTAAAGTCTTTCTTAGGGGGCGTTTGGTTCACAGAATTTTTATAAAGGAATTGGAATCTTTAAGATGAATGAGAATTTGACGGAATTGGAATCCGAAGGAATTTGAATCTCTAGCGCATTTGGTTGACAAATAATGAAATGAAATAATTTGTTGAATTCTGCTAGTTTGCAAATTTTATCGAAAGAATTGGAATATAAAGTATATAAAATGACTAAACTACCCTTTATAACGTTAAATATGTCATTTTAATCGGAGATAAAAAAAATAATCAATGGAATTTGAATTATTTGGCATTATGCAAAGGAATGACAAATTCAATTATATATGGAATTTGATGGAATCTTAGACAATTCCATTCCATTCATTTTTTAGCCAAACACGTTTTGAACGGAATTTCTCTTTCCAATTCCTTTGAATTCCATTAAAATACTTGAAACAAACGCGCCCTTATTTTCTTGGGCTGAAATGGTTCTGTTGGGTTAATTTCGTTTGGCCCCCCTAAAAACTTTTATATAAACTAATATATATCAGTTTTATATACTTATAAACTTACTTTTTCAGATTTATAGATAATTAGAGATTATACCTCCTGTATTATATAGGTAAGCATCGCAGTGTGTGTGGCATATGATTCAGGTAAACATATATCTATATAGCCAAATGAGGCTTTTCACATTAACAATAATGCTAAAATTGGCTTCTTTCTTTTTTTAATGTTGCCACACAATGATTTGGTGCATGGATGGTGTTTCGATTATGCACATAGACAATGTGTAAAGGGCAGGCAATCATTTTTGTTTTCTTATAGTATAACTTTCATTCGAAATTTTTTACAAAACGAATAGGGTGAATTTCGTGTATACCCTCGTTAAAGATGATAATATCATATTCGTCCGACCTTAAATTAAAATATTGTGGATACCCTTCATAAGTTACAAAATAGCGTATTACCCAAAATTTAATTTTTAACATTTTTTAAAATTTTATAATCAATTTTCATCTTTAATACTCATTTTAACTTAAAATAAAAAATCGATTGCCCATTTTACCCCTAACTTTTGACGTAAAAAATGAACGAAGAAACCCTAAAGAAAATCATATGCTTCTTCCCATTGTTCATGTATTCATGTTCATCTTATACATGGATAACCAATTCGGTTTGTTGATACCCTTCTTAAGTTACAAAATATAGTCTTGTAATCCATTGTTTATAATTTCTTTTTGAACGAATAAACCCTAAAAGAAAATTCGGAAATAATTTGATGTTTAACCGGGAATCCAAGCATGGTGATGGTGCTAAGCTTCTATGATTTCTTTACATTTCTGGAATGATTTGTATGCTTCTTCCCATTGTTCATGTATTCATGTTCATCTTATATATGGAGAACCAATTCGGTTTCTTGAACTTCAATAGGATGTTAGTCATTCATGGGATCGTCATGATATTTTAATTTAAGGTTGGACGAATACGATGTTTTCATCTTTAACGAGTGTATACACGAAATTCACCCAAAAGAATAAAAAATGGCAATCTCACGGCCTACACACGAGAAACTTGGCTATAATTTTATAGAATTTTCAAAGTATAATTTTGTTTTTGTATTAGTTGAACCACTATGGAACGGGTAAGAGATATGTCCAAAGTATGGAAATGTGAATTTTCTCTTCTAACATTAGGAAATGCAATACACCTCAGCTAGAATATCAGGTTTTGGACAAAATCTGAAACATTTTGTATTATGTTGTTTTTGTCACTGACTGTTCAATTTTTTTCAAGGTGTTAATATGCAGGCAAGTCAGGAAAAATATCGAGTAAGTGATACATGTATATATTTGGTAGGATATTTGGATCTTTAATTTGTATTTTTGATTCTTTTTGAGAAACAGATATACCAGAGGAAAGTTGGAAGTGCGAAAAATGTAACGGTGTAAATTATGTATTTAGGATGAAATGTTGTACTAATAGACAAGACTGTGATGATGACAAATCATTAATCAGAAACCCAAAATTTTGCGTGACGAAGAAGACAAGGATCAGGTCTGTTTTGTTCCCCTTTTCATTCTCTCCCAACAAAGTTTCGCCATTTTCACACAAAGCTATAGCTATAGAACAAGTATATAAGAGCTCACTTGAATTTCAATTTTGATCATCAAAATAAAAAACATCAAATTCATATTAATATGGTTGGGGATAAAGCAATGAACGATATATTGAATCTGACTCCTAAGATAAGCTTGTATTTCAAAGCTACTATGGAAAATAGGCTGCTTCCACATCTTTATTTACTTCTACATAGATATTGCTTCTTAATTACTTCTAGAATTGACCGTTTACCAGAAAAAGAATAAAAGAATTCATATAATTGAAGAACGTTATATAAACATGGCTATACATCCCGGATTCCTAGGGGTTCGTCAAATAAATAGTGATGTTCTGCGGCAACCTTGAGTTGTATTTCGTATTCGTCTTGACATTCTAGGGGCAAAATAGGTTTTCGGCACATCGGACAAGTGCCCTGAATTTGATCCATCCAACTATCCAAACAACCTTGATGGAAAATATGCGTACAATTTTTCAAACATCTAATCTTGTCATCTCCCCCGAACTTGTCCAAGCAGACTGCACAGCTTTCGGGCAAATCTTTCCTGTGAATGTCCTTGAAGTTTTTTACCTCCAGGAATTCACGTGTCAGCACTGGCGAAAAAGGAGTACTTTCGGATTCTTTCTCATGATCGTGGTGGTGGGATTCGACTGAATCAGAGACACCCATGAAGCGACAGATAAATATAATCATATCTTGAACGGACCAAAGAACAAAGAATATACATAGAATATATTTGGATAGGCCTGTTTTCTGAAACCCCAAAAAAATACTCATCGATGTAAGTATGTGTATAGTGTTTATCTTTGAAAAGGGAAGGATTCGAAAAGAAAGTGTTGATCTGAATCTGAGTTAAAACGAAACCATGGATAAACATATATATAGGGCGTCTGTTTGGGGCCATTAAAACAATAAAATCTTTAAACAAATATTTAAAGCTAATAATATGCATGTGAGGAAATGCATTACCTTAATCACAGGAAAAGAATATTATTATAAACGTGGTGAGGGTTTGAAAGTTTGACCGCATAAAATTTAGTTATATGAATGCGGCGAGTAAACGTGAGTAAAGAAAATTCAAAGAAGGATCTAGGAAGCATGGATTAAATTTACAATTGGATAAGCCGTCCAAAAAAAGATTAATGAAGTATTTTCTAATTTTATATTTTTCTTATTATTGATAAAGTACTTAACTGATAAGTTATTATATTGAAATATTCTTTTTAGGAAACGATTTCTTACCTATAAAGCAATTTATAGATACAAAGACTTGAACCATAAACATTATATATAAGATTAAACCTATAAAAAACGTGTGTTTTACAAGTTATTTGTAAACACATGAGAATAAAAAAATTATATAGCATGCATACAAGCTTTCTTTTAAATGGCAAGATATATAAATAAACTATCAAGACGTTAAAAACGTGATTACCAAGAATATCATGATAAATAAGAACAAAACAATTTTTCTTTTAAGAGAATTTGTATTCATTTTTATCTTTTATTTCTACATATCTTCTTAACCATGTTAAATTGTGACAATTGTCTTAAAATATTCATTTTTATCTTTTATTTTTATCCATCTTCTTAGCCAAATGAGGCTTTTCACATTAACAATAATGCTAAAATTGAATCTCTTTTTTTAATGTTGTCACATAATGATTTGGTGCATGGATGGTGTTTAGATTATTGACATCGCCTAGGTCGTCATGCGGTCAAAAATAAGAAAATACCTCACACACACTAATACAGCGGTAGTAAGGGTCGATCCGTGGGAGTTTGGTGGTCAATATAGAACTACAGTCTAGCAACTGTAGTGTCACTCTACAGCCAGCGGTATTGTTTCTACTTTCCCAAAAACACACACAAAAAGACAATATCCAAACAAAGTCCAAAATCCAACTAAACATAAACTACTCTAAACTAAACCAAGTTCTAAACTAAGATTGCTTACTGATTCCAGAAGTAAATTCCAGAAAAATCAGAAGCAATGACAATCCCAAAACATTCAAACAAGCATTCAACAGAAACGATACCGAAAAGTGCAAATAAAAATCAAACCGAATGATTAACTTTTATAAATCCAAATCAAACATCAAATCAATATCCAAACACTCAAATATCAGATCTAACCACTGACGAATACTACTGAAATCAGAAACTATAAATCCAAATGAACATCAAGTAATCGACGGAATTCCCGATTGTGGAATACCTCGATACCGAGTTGATAAAACAAGAGAAAAACTAAATTACTAACCAAAATACTGATTCCCACTGAAAAACTGACGAAATTGTGCCTTCGGATCCCTCCTTCGCGTCCCAGGATGCTTCAAAAATCAGACGGGACTCCGGTATTTATAGTTGTGCGAAATTAGGGTTCCCGCGTCGCGGCCAAGCCTTTTCCGCGATGCGCGTGTTCTCCCAAGCCCGAAATTTCAGAATTTAAAAGTCAAAAACGAAGATTTTATCTTTTTTGACATTAGCGTCGCTAATCTATAAATTAGCGTCGCTAATATGTGCTTCTAGAATATTCCAGCGCACATTCGAAATTTGAATTTGCAGATTTTCCCTCCTACGAACATTAGCGACGCTAACCTTAAAGGTTAGCGACGCTAATGTCTGCTGACTTCTTTTTCTCGTCCGTTTTGCTCCGTAACTTCTCCAGAATTGCACTAAAACCCTGCATTTACACTAAAAACATTTCCAAGTACTTTGACACAAAAGTAAGTGATATTAGCCAATTAATAAGGATAAATTAACTAAAACACGGCTAAACAACGTCTAAAATACTTGATATTACTGGGCGTTGTCAAACACCCCACACTTGTGCCTTGCTTGTCCCCAAGCAAAAGAGTTTTTAACAGATTTTAATAAAGACTCAAACAATTTTTGAATGTGTTCAATTTCAAAGCTTATTGCCTCAGGAGTTAAAGTGAAATAGTTTGTGAAAACATAACCAGAATATTTTTTGGAATTCATGACTTCTAAAGAACATTTGATTACAAATTTTGTGTCCACAGTGAAGTGTACGTACTCATTCAGATTCTAAAGGTCATTAAAAGACTATCCATGACTTCCGATGTTGTCCGTCTAAAGAGCTTTTAGAAATACCATCCCTGACCAGACGATCTTAGGTGGCAAGGTGCATAAGTCCCACCTATTTTAGACTTACCGGCTCGAACAACAAAGGCCACTGATTGACAGTCCCTTCCTAAATTCCAATCCTAAAATACTCCAATCTTCTAACTCCTAAAACTCAACTTATTTGACTAAATAGATAGCATGATAACAACTAAATAGTATTTCTTGAAAAATACAAATGCTATAACATTCACAAATTATTCGTTTCCAAATTACAATCTCTTAAAAAATTTTGAAAAAGTTGCTAAAAATTTTGCAAATTGACTGTTTTCGCAAAAATTTCAAAAAAAAACTCTTTCGACCGTCCACACCCCACACTTAAAACAGTACAGCGTCCCCGTTGTACAAAATTATTTCAAAACAAGGGAGAAAGAGTTAACCCTTTAGGAACGGTAGAACTGCTCGATTGTTGGGACCATTTGTAGCAGAGTTGATTGTTCACGTCATTCATGATGAAATCCGGGAGTCGGGGCGCAGCAGTAAACACGTCGGCATAACATGAGTGTAGGGGTACGGTGACCCCACACTTGCATTATGCAACTCCATCAGTTGGTGCAGCAATCACAATTTGTCAAGATACTAACAAACATATTAAAAATTGCAAAATACACAAAAGAAAATTATATATTGCTACTTGTTGTCCTTGCAGATTCCCAGTCTCTGCGACGCCGAAGCGTCAAGGCCGCGACGCGTAGACGCGATGAGTTCCAGTGTCTATCGACCAAAGTTGAAGGTCCGCGGCGCCAAATGAAGTTGTCCGCGTCGCGAGTATTCACGAAAAGTCCCAGAATTTGCGATTTTTCAATTTAAGTCTGTTTTTCAAATTGATTGCACCAATATGTACCTAAGCTAGAGACTAACAAAAGCCTTAAGTTTAATTTCAGAAAAACAAGCTAAAATTGCCCTAATTTCTTATTTGGGTCAAAAACACCCACTTATGAACCCTAGATTTCTTGATTTTCAAATCCGACATGTTTTTATTAAATTGAACACACCAATATCATCCTGAACTAACCACTAATAAAAGCCCTCTATCAATTTTCAAAAAAACAAGCAACAACTCCTCCAAATCGCGCAAAAACCCGAAGAACCCTAATTTCGACCCTAATTCACAAATTTCTGAAATTTTTGTTGTTTTCATCAAATTGAATGCACCACTATGTAGCTAGGGCTGCGATTAAGAAACCCTAGGTGGTAATTTGTTGAAAAACGAACCAGAAAACCATCGATTTGAGGTTGAAAGGTCCGGTTTTCTGAAAACCCCAAAAACGGGCCCTAATTTCCGTTTTTTCGATTTGTGACCTGTTTTTTGTCAAATTGAACATTCCAATGTGTCTTATACCTACCGATTAAGAAACCCCATGCTTCAATTTTATGCAAAACACCACAGAAATGGCCCGAATTGGGGTTAAAGTGTGCGAAACCCGAAACCCCAACATCGGCTCAAAACCCTCGAATCTGATTCGATTTTGTGCGAAATCATGAAAGGGAAAGTTGAGATACATACCTTGGATGCTTAATTGCAGATTGGTTGGATCAATTTCACGAAAGAAAAAAAATTCCAGTGAGTAGGTGCGTGTTCGGCTCGGCAGACACAACAAAGAAGGGGAGGGGGTTCAACATTAGCGACGAGAGGGAGCTGGAGAGTTGACCCTCATTTGACCAAAGGTTAGCGTCACTAACATTAAACGTTAGTGGCGCTAACTTGTAATTTTCCATTTTTTTCGCGATTTTTCCGTATTTTTAAAACCCGTTCAACCACCCCACACTCGAGTTATGCCAGGACATTTTGAAAAATTTTCCAAGTGATATTTTGACAAAATAAAAACTAAAAACTAAAAAGAAAAAATTAAAATACTTATCGAAATGCCGGGTTGCCTCCCGAAAGCGCTTCTTTGTTCGGTCTTTTAGCTGGACCGTCTTTCTACGGCTACGGTGGGTCGTACACCATTTGACTCCACTGAATTTCAGTCACCACCGTCCCCTCGCTGATTCCATACTCCGATTTCCCCGGGTCAAATGGTTTGCCGGTTCCTCTGCTGCTGCCCGGTTGTCGTTTTTTAATTATTTCGCGCCAATGCTTAGAAATAGCTTCAAACCTCCAAGCTCGGTCCTTCCTTCGGTGTCTCTTCAACATCATCGGCTTAACGTGGAGCGTGCCTAGTGCCTCTCCCAGTAATTGTTTTGCAGATTTCATTTTGCTAGCGTCTCGCGTGTAGTTTGCAGTTTGCAATTTTGGCTTGCAGTACCAATAAAGATTTTCCAATTGAATGGGATCGAAGGGCAACATATCGGGATGCTTCCATATATCCTCATCGATGGTATTGATCACATCTAATTTTCCATTCATGAATGGATCATGATTGGCTATAAAATCATGTTTATTATTTTCAAAGACCAACTTATCGGCATCATCTTCTTGATCATCGTCCAACAGGTGGATCGGGACCAAGAGTGAGCGACTGGTTTGATCTGGTGATGGTACAGATTCACTCATTACCATATCTTCACTTTCAAAATTTTCAAAATTTTCAGGAATTGTTGGGCTGGGGTCTGTACTGTCACTAGCAGCCTCCTCCTCAACATCCTCATCAACCAAATTGTCTGGTGATGGTATGGATTCACTCATCACCAGCTCAACATCGTTAACATTTTCAAAAACATCAAAAGTTGTTGAGTTAGAGGTAGCATTGTCACCTACAACCTGTCCTCTCAGTGGTCTCTTGACTTTCCCAAGGTGTAAGCCCTTCCATCACATATTCAGGTGATGCATGTTCACACACGTTATCATTGGTATAAAAATCACTCGCCTCGGGTTCTGGCGAGGCTGGTGAACATTTCTTACTTTCGTCAAACTTATCTAATGAAACTTGCAATCTTTCAAGAGCATCAGCCTGGTCTTTCTGTACTTGGTAGGTATCAACCATGAGTTCCAATACTAGGGCCCAAGTTACAGAATTTTCAGGTTGAGATGACTCCTCGGTCCGCCATCCATTGTCATCGAATGATCCATTGTAGTAATCATCCTCGTAATAGGTGTCGGCCGGATTTTCACAATACTCATAGTGATCCGGGTATATGTAATCGCCCATTATGAGGACGCACACATACCAAAAATAAAAAAACTAAAATCAAACATCAAAAGAAACAAACCTACTGATCGTCTATCCTAAGCTGACAACTCCCCGGCAACAGCGCCAAAATTTGACATCGCCTAGGTCGTCATGCGGTCAAAAATAAGAAAATACCTCACACACACTAGTACAGCGGTAGTAAGGGTCGATCCGTGGGAGTTTGGTGGTCAAGATAGAACGATAGTCTAGCAACTGTAGTGTCACTCTACAGTCAGCGGTATTGTTTCTACTTTCCCAAAAACACACACAAAAAGACAATATCCAAACAAAGTCCAAAATCCAACTAAACATAAACTACTCTAAACTAAACCAAGTTCTAAACTAAGATTGCTTACTGATTCCAGAAGTAAATTCCAGAAAAATCAGAAGCAATGACAATCCCAAAACATCCAAACAAGCATTCAACAGAAACAATACCGAAAAGTGCAAATAAAAATCAAACCGAATGATTAACTTTTATAAATCCAAATCAAACATCAAATCAATATCCAAACACTCAAATATCAGATCTAACCACTTACTAATACTACTGAAATCAGAAACTATAAATCCAAATAAACATCGAGTAATTGACGGAAATCCCGATTGTGGAATACCTCGATACCGAGTTTATAAAACAATAGAAAATCTAAATTACTAACCAAAATACTGATTCCCATTGAAAAACTGACGAAATTGTGCCTTCGAATCCCTCCTTCGCGTCCCGGGATGCTTCAAAAATCGGACGGGACTCCGGTATTTATAGTTGTGCGAAATTAGGGTTCCCGCGTCGCGGCCAAGCCTTTTCCGCAATGCGTGTGTTCTCCCAAGCCCGAAATTTCGGAATTTAAAAGTCAAAAACGGAGATTTTATCTTTTTTGACATTAGCGTCGCTAATCTATAAATTAGCGTCGCTAATATGTGCTTCTAGAATATTACAACGCGCGTTCGAAATTTGAATTTGCAGATTTTCCCTCCTGCGAACATTAGCGACGCTAACCTTAAAAGTTAGCGACGCTAATGTCTGCTAACTTCTTTTCCTCGTCCGTTTTGCTCCGTAACTTCTCCAGAATTGCACTAAAACCCCTGCATTTACACTAAAAACATTTCCAAGCACTTTGGCACAAAAGTAAGTGATATTAACCAATTAATAAGGATAAATTAACTAAAACACGGCTAAACAACGTCTAGAATACTTGATATTACTAGGCGTTGTCAATTATGCACATAGACAATGTGTAAAGAGCATTTTTATTTTCTTATAATATAACTTTCATTCGAAATTTTTTACAAAAAGAATAGGCTGAATTTCGTGTATACCCTCGTTAAAGATGAAAATATTATATTCCTCCGACCTTAAATTAAAATATCGTGGATACCCTTCTTAAGTTACAAAATATTGTATTTATCCAAAATTTAATTTTTAACAGTTTTTAAAATTTTATAATCAATTTTCGTCTTTAATAATCATTTTAATTTAAAATAAAAATCGATTTGCTATTTTACCCATAACTTTTGACGTAAAAAAAAAACAAATAAACCCTAAAGAAAAATCGTATGCTTCTTCCCATTGCTCAAGTATTCATGTTCATCTTATATACGGAGAACCAATTCGGTTTCTTAATACCCTTCTTAAGTTACAATATATATATATATATATATATATATATATATATATATATATATATATATATATATATATATATATATATATATATATATATATATATATATATATATATATATATATATATATATATATACATATATTCAAAAAATCAAGCATTCTTAACAAAAGAATCATTTTTTTTCTTCTTCAAAAAATCAGTAATTTTTCATTCGTGACAAAATCATCTTTTTTTTCCAAAAAAAATCCATTCTTGGTAGAATGATATCCAAAAGAACATCATTCTTGTAGAATGGCATATAGAAAAAAACCATCCTACAAACTAAACTACATCATAACTTTAAACAATGCAATTTCTGTTATAGCAAAACTTGGCATATACAAACTTACGTATTTTTGCAGAATAAAGATGTATTCCTATATTCTTTTAGATACATTCTTATATTCTTAGAGAATAAAGATACATTCCTACATTATTTTAGATTTTTCAAAAATTGAACTTATTTTATAATAGACTATTGGACATATGCACACAAGAAACTACATTCTCAAAAAATTTATCACAAAAAATATACATTATGAAGTATCCATTATTAGCATAATAACATCCAAAATACAGTATTCATGTAGAATGTCTTATAGAAAAAAAACATCTTACAAACTAAACTACATAAAAAATAACACTCTACAATACAATTTCGCTTATTATAGCAAAACTTGGCATACATGAACTTACGTATTCTTGCAGAATATGTTGTTACCATTCAATTCTTATATTGTATTTGAAGCATAGTCATTAAGACATCTTGTAATAACATTTCATTATTTACGGAAAACAATGTCATTCTGACATAATACAATTAGGTAAAAGTTGTAGGAATCGATGCCCATATGTCCATAAAACCGATTTTCACGTGTGTGTTTTAACCCCGAGAAGAAATCTAAGAATATTTCTGTTATTATTGAAAAAATCAGTTGTTACCACTCAATTCTTCTACTGTATGTGAAACCTAGTCATTAAGACCTTTTTTGATTACATTTCATTCTTTACTGAATACAATGTCATTATGACATAATACAATTCTAATGGAATACAACGTCATTCTGACATAGTACAATTATCCAGAAGCTACAGGAATCGGTACTTATATGTCCATAAAATTGATTGCTAGGTGTGTGTTTCAACCCCTAGAAGAAAATAGATAGTTCATCAAAATCTGAATAAGTTGCAATTGAGATGTATTCTAATAGAATGAGAATCTGAATAAGCTGCAAGAATCGGTAATTATACTTGTAGTGTATCCAAATCCAAATTCTAAATAGATGTATTCCAATAGAATCAGAATCACTATATTCAAATCAGAATCCAAAACAATTGCTAACTCTTGAATCAGAACTGCTATATTCTTAAATAATATGTAAATATCACTGCGATACGATAACTCAATAATCACAAAATCAAAACTGACATTACTACTTCCACCTTCTTAAGATAAAATTGATAATCACAAAATCAGAAATAAGAACAAGCATCATCTTCCTCCATGGTGAACGGTAACTCAATCCCTAAAAATAAATATTTAAATTGAATCTTTAAATCACCAACCTTCATTGAGATTATTATTTCCACCTTCCTCATAGATTACAATCGATTGTATCAGATTCTTCATAATTGATTTGTTTATCTTCTTCTTTGAAGATTTGTTCATATTATTCTTCGAATATATTCCTTCAGGTCTCTTTTGATTGTTAGTATTCTGTTTCGCATAAGAGGATTTAATCGATCATCCATTTTGAAGTTTCAATTTCCCCAAAATCGTATACACAATGATTTCTGGAATTCAAAACCTCGATTATAAACAGACTCATTGAATTTGATAACTGATTTTGCGTAATTATCTCCACATCCTAATTTAGATTATATTGTTTTACATTTAATTTAATTATTATATACAAATTACATGATTTCCCCTTAATTAGTTGATTACTGATAAATCATAGTCATTAAAAGTTAAACAAATCTAAGCTCCATATTGAGTCCTACAACCACACAATAAGAAACACAATTATTTTGTGGTCGTAAGGACAATCCGGTGTATAGAATTATAATTATCAATTGTTATGATTAATAACAAAATATTGATTTTTTAATTAAAAAATATCAACTTTCTAATTATAACCTTCTAAAGGGTAATATGGACTTTTTATGTTTTTCCATTTATGGAATGTGAGAATTTCATGGAATTAATTTTCAAATTAGAATTTATTTTCAATTTCAAACTTTGCATCTATTATAATTCTAATATAGTTGAATAATCAATTTCAGTTCTTAATCAATTACATCGTGATATCAGTTCATTTGATATTATGATTCTAAGATATTGTTCTTTCATTCTTAAAGAATATATACAACTTCATTCGTAAAGAATGTTACTGCATATTCTGAAAGCTAGTTAAACATTATGGTAGAATGACGTACAAAATCATATTTGTATGTAAACATATTTGGAATGAGATATTTTACTTTTCATGGTGATAGAAAAGGATGAGACATTTTAGAATTGAAGTATATATACATATTATGTTAGAATGAAGTACATTGTCAAAGTTTGCAACACTTTCGTATGTAAACATATTTAGAATCTAGAAATTCAAATATGAATGAAGCTAATATACAAAATAGAATGACTAGAATATTGTATTAGAGTATTATAATGGAAGCTAATATCACATTCGGTTAGAATGACTGCCTTAAAATCACACTCTAAGGCTTTTCTCTATTTCTTGTATGTTCTAAATACACAAATATTTACCCAAAATCTGCAAGAATCACGACCTATCTCCCCCATAATATTGATCCTCATATATTTGTTTCCAACCCCAAAAGAAATCGAATAATGGGGTTCGAGAGTTTGGTAGTGGTGTAAGCAGTTGATGATGAAACAGTGGTGGTACTAGATGTACGAGATAATGATGATGGTCGGTTGTATTAGTATGTCACTGTTGCTGTATGTGAAGGCAAAATGGATGGAGGCTATGGTGGAGGTTTTCTGCTGGTGGCGATGGGAGTTTGATGGTGGCAGACATCGGCTACTGATGTTGGTGGTGTTTACCGGAGGTGTGGGCACGATGGATGTTTTGGAGGTTTTATGATGGTGGCGATGACAGATTAAAATAAGAAAGACTGTGTGGAGGCAGTTATGGGGTTCCATAATTATAGGTTCAATTTACCATAGTTATAGGCTTTATTTTAAATTTAATTAACTGATTTATAGATTATTTGACCAAACTACCATTGGCTGCTTCTAGGCTACGATTGGGTCTTACGTATACACAATAATTATAGTTCTTATTATAATCTCTTTCTCTCTCTCTCTCTCTCTCTCTCTCTCCTTATATATATATATATATATATATATATATATATATATATATATATATATATATATATATATATATATATATGTGTGTGTGTGTGTGTGTGTGTGTGTGTGTGAGAGATAAGGATGTCTTATTAATGTTTTATAACAATTTTAGACAAATTTGAGTTGTAGGTGATGATCACATGCATCCATACATTATGTGGGTTTTTGCGACTAGTGTGGTCCAGACACTTGAGAACGACGTACATATCTAAATTGTGAAAATTGAGAAAATTTATGAATAATATACTAGAAAGCCTTCGCGTGCGGGTTGGGTCTTGCAGGTTTTTCTTTTGTTACTTGTGTGATGGTTTATTTGTACCTAGTGAGAAATTTGAAAATGTTGACGCCTCTGTTATCGTATTGGGCTTTGTGCTAATTTCCGCTAATATGCTATGTTAACCATATTTTGAAAGGTTTTCTGCAAACCATGAACTAAATAACCTAAGTTCACATGCAACCTATGAGGATCTATGTTTTCTACTATTGAACATATAACAAGCTTCCTAAAGGCCAACTATAAAAACTAAAGATTAAAACAAAAAACCAACCTTAAGTTTCTTGGAAGCTGAGCAGCAAAAATATCCTGCCTCAAATGAAAGTCACACCCAAGCTAGGAGGATTGTGGATCTCGAAATTTTCAGAGAGAGAGGAGAGAATTCGCAACCAATTATAAGGTCCAGCGGTCCCTATTTATAGGTAACCAAATGACCCTTAGAGATAAACCTCGTTTGGCTTTCAAACAGAGATAAACCCTATCTCTAAGCCATTTTCCGGATTACTGGTACGCGCGCCGCGGCTCGTACCTGGGCGCGCCGCACGTGTTAATTCAACTTTCGAGTTGGAACAACTTTAGCCCCTGTCCTCTTGATTAATCCAATTAATGCCACAGAATTAATACAATTAATTCCTGATTAATTATTAATCAATTACTATAGTTTCTAATTAATATATAATCACATTAATATATTAACAAACTATTCCTTTTTATTTCTATGGATTTATTAATCACATAATAAATCGATCTTTCTCTCTACTGAACTTTCCACCAAACCTCCAGCTATGAGGGCAACCCAAATGGACTATGCTACTATTAATTAGGTAAATACTTAATTATTAGTCATGGCTTAGACACCTAATCCAACATATTTTCCCTTACACCTTGTTCCCGAGTCTCATTTAACGAGGGAAGAGGAAGGAAAAGAACGGATGTGGAAGGAAAGCTTCAAAAAATTGTGTTCCCTAGAATTTTTCTGGAAGGATCAGGAAAGAAAAGAAAGGATCATCATCCCTTAAGTCTTTCCTCCCGAATTGGAGAGATTTGGAGAGAAAGAGATCCCGTCTTTGTATATATACATAAATTTAACAGGTTTTCCCTCATATCTTTTTATAATAGAAGATGCCAACTACTGCTCTTATGCTTATTCTTGTTGCTGCTGCATATTTTCCTAGTTGACAGATTTTCCCTCCACCCTTTTCCTTTCATTTCCGTCCAGCTCAGGAACGCTAAAGCACTTGTTCCTTTCCTTTCCCTCCCTATATTTCCTCTCCTTTCTTTTCTTTTCTTTACTAAATACTCGAGAACAAAGTCCCTTATAATAAAGGTGCATTGTGTTGGTGATCTTTTGCCGACTTGGGGTTCTTGGGTACTTATTCCATTTCATTGCATACTAACTTGGGTTTCTTGGGTACTGATTCCATTTCATGCATTGCATACCATTACACTATTATTTCTTCTTGTGTTACATACTAGTAGTTACTATTTGACTTGAAATGTTTTTCCGAACTAAAGCTTTTGATATTTTAAGGGCAAATTTCATAAAAGACACTAACTTTTCAAAAAAATTCGTTTTTGACACTGTGTTATTTTTTTTCAATTAAATCACTAAGTTTTCAATTTTTCTCAATTAAGTCACTATGTTTTTAATTTTGTTTCAATTTTGACCATTTGACCGGTCAACCCGGTAGCCAGCTGACGTGGCATGATGACGTGTCAGTCTTTGATGATGTGACGCTGATGTGGCATGCTGATGTGGCACCCGAGTGACAAAATTGAAACAAAATTGAAAACATAGTGACTTTATTGGAAAAAATTGAAAACTTAGTGTTTTAATTGAAAAAAAAAACACAGTGTCAAAATAAAAAAAAACACAGTGTCAAAAAAAACTTAGTGTTTTAATTTTCCTACATTTTTTAGAATGATAAATTTGTCTTTTTACGTTTTTAGAACGTATAAATATATATATTTTTGTACAAATATAAAGACGTATTTTTATACTTTTAGAAGCATACATACATTTTCATAAGTGTATATACGTATTTATACTTCTAAAGACGTAAAAACGTATTTATACTTCTAAAGACGTAAAAAATATATTTATACTTCTAAAAATGTATTATACTTCTAACAGAACGAACTTAAACCAACATAAAAATATATTTATACTTCTAAAAACATAAAAAACATAAAAAGACGTAAAAAAACATATTTATAAATTATACAACTAAAAATGTATTATATTTCTAACCGAACGAACGTAAACCAACATAAAAATATGTATTTATACTTCTAAATGAAAAACCATACACGGAAGAACTTACACCAACATAACGGAACAAATATAAACAAACAAACATAAATTAACGAACAAATACTTATTTTTATGTTTTTAGAAATATAAAATACGTTTTTTTTCATATAATCACGTATGGTATCAATTAAAAGTATGTTACAGTGGAAAAATATTGAAAACGAACTTAAACCAACATAAACAAACAAACAAACATAAATTAACGAACAAATACTTATTTTTATGTTTTAAGAAATATAAAATACGTTTTGTTTTGCATATAATCACGTATCTTATCAATCAAAAGTATGTTTATAGTGGAAAAATAGTGAAAACAAACTTAAACCAACACAAAAGAACAAACATGAACAAACAAACATAAATTAACTAACAAATACTTATTTTTATGTTTATAGAAATATAAAATACGTTTGTTTTGCATATAATCACATATCGTAAAAACGTATTTTAACTCGTTTTATAATACGTATTTTATTGATATATACATGTTTATATGCAGAAAAACGTATTTATATTTTTAAAAGCATAAAAATACATTTATATATATATATATATATATATATATATATATATATATATATATATATATATATATATATATATATATATATATATATATATATATATATATATATATATATATATATATATATATATATATATGACAATGTATCTATGTTTCTAAAAATATAAAAATACGTATTTATATTTGTAAAAATATACATTTATACTTCTAAAAACGTAAATATACGAATTTATACTTTTAAAAAATATAGAAAAAGTTTCAAAAAAGACACTAGCTTTTAAAAAAAATCGATTTTGACACTGCGTTATTTTTTTCAATTAAGACACTAAGTTTTCAATTTTTTCCAATTAAGTCGCTACGTTTTCAATTTTGTTTCAATTTTGACACTTGGATGCCACGACAGCATGCCACGTCAGCGTCGCATCATCAAAGTTGACACGTCATCATGCCACGTCAGCCGGCTACCGGGTTGACTGGTCAAATGGTCAAAATTGAAACATAATTAAAAACATAGTGACTTAATTGAAAAAAATTAAAAACTTAGTGACTTAATTGAAAAAAAAATAACACATTGTCAAAATCGAAATTTTTTGAAAAATTAGTGTCTTTTATAAAATTTGCCCATATTTTAAATATATATTTATTGCAATTAAAGGGGTTTTGTGTGTGTGTGTGTGTGTCTCGCTCTCTCTCTCTCTCCCTCTCTATATATATATATATATATATATATATATATATATATATATATATATATATATATATATATATATATATATATATATATATATATATATATATATATATATATATATATATATATATATATATATATATAGAGAGAGAGAGAGAGAGAGGGAGAGAGAGAGAGAGTTAGGATATATTAAAAATTGTCATTATTGTGTGGACGTAAGACCCAATCATATCACAGAATCAGCTAAGGGTACTTTAGTAATTTAATTTATAAATGAATTAATTAAATATATAATTACACCAACAATTATGGAAGATTTGACCAATAATTAAGGTATTAATTCCTACAATTATGGCAACTAACTCCTTCCTCTATATTAGAACCGTAATTGACTCATCCATCCACCCCTGATCATGATCTCGTTCTCCACCAAGCAGCCATCGTCGGCCACCACCAACCGCTGGTTCACCGGTATAGCCGACCACCGCCTCCATCATCATTCTGACAGAATACGTTTCATTTATGTGAGAATGACATTCTGTGAAATTGGTTCGATATTTCTTCATGATTACAAAAAGGTATGATTTTGTGTACGTATGATTTTGTAGTTCTCATGGCCTCACAATTGAATCACAGATCGGAGACTTTTTGCATATTAGTAACCACAACCACATAACCATCGTCCTAATCCTGCAATCCTAATCAAGCAGTCACGCATAATCCACAACCAAATAGCACCGATAAAGTGACCGTCGATCAGATTACTCAAACAACGGTAGCCAACAACCAATCAACCAATGAATTCTGATTTCTCGGTAATAGATTTCTCGAATTCTTGATTTCTCGATAATCGATCAGACTAGTTGAACCATGGAATCGAGCGAATATTCATTTTTCGTTATTGAATGGAAATGGCAGCTCTTCGATTTGACCACCCACTTCTCGTTTCTTCTTCTATTTCATCCCCATTTCCAAAAACGCATCTTCATAGAAACTGTTATTCAATCTACATGCTAATGGAAGTTTCAACAATTTGGTATCTGCTGCTCACCCCAATGTAGACGCACCCGGCTTTATTTCCAGAACGACTTCTTTTACCCAGGTTTTACTTATGATTTATTCGCGGGTTGATGCTTTCTTCGATCAATTGTTGTGTAATTGTTTAATGTTGGTTGGGCGTAGTTGATCGAGTAGCTGATTTACAGAAAGAGTTTGACGGAGGCAGAAGCGGAGGAGTTTCTGCTGCAAGATCCAAATGAGTCACTGATAAGTGCTTTTCTTGCTCTTTTGACACCCAAAGGTGAAACTTATGAAGAAGTAAGTTTAATATTTATTTAATTAAAGGGGTTCCAACATTGAATCATTCCCTGTTGATTTCAATTTACAATTGTAGAATTTACGATAATTGATTTTAGTTTATGATTGAAGTTTCATTTGCTTTATCATTTCAATTCACGACTTTGCTCTGTCTTTCTGTTGGGGGTGGCTTTTTTATTTCATGACACAATGAGTTTAATTTTGGAATGGACTTTCATTTCTTTTCTGAAACATACTGACAACCAATGGTTCTTTATTGTTTATTTGTTGGGTTTATTTAAATACATATTGACAACTGATGGTTCTTTGTTGTTTATTCTTTCAGAATAAATGTGGTGGTATAACAGTATTCTATTAGAATACCAAGATTGAGCAAACAAAACCAAGCATATTCTTTCAGAATGGACGTCGTGATTCAACATGATTCTTTTAGAATTTCAATATTGAAATTGCAAAACAACAATATTCTTTCAGAATGGAATGTAATTCTCACATTCTGCCAGAATGGACATTTCAGAATGTAATTCTTTCATAGTTTTATTTTCTAGATGTATTTTAGTTCAAAGAATTGTATTCTTTTGATGTATTTTAGTTCAAAGAATTCTATTAGTTTGATGTATTTTAGTTCATAGAATGCTTTTTCTATGACATTCTGTTAATAAAATAGTTTTTGAATGTTATTCTACCAGAATGGTTATTTTAGAATGATTATTTTGCTAAGAATGATGTTTTTTTTAATGTTATTCTGCCAGAATGGTTATTCTGCAAGAATGAATTTTTTTGGAAGAAAAAAATGATTCTTTAAAAAACGACTGATATTTTGAAGAATAGATCAAAAATTCTGTTAAGAATGTATGATTTACTGAAAAAAAATATTATTTCGAAATAAGTTGTTTTTATTTAATACATTTAATCATCTTTCCTAAAAATCAGTAGTTTCCTTTTTTTCTATAAATAAAATCCCTAATTTACCCTTTTATAACCGATTTTATAAAAAATCATTTAATAATATAATAGATAATTACAATAATACCATTTTGATCAAGACCGTTGATATTTCTAATTTTACGCATCAGATTTGGTCTTGCGTCCACACAATAATTGTTGGTCTTAATATAAACTAGCCATATATATATATATATATATATATATATATATATATATATATATATATATATAAATATATATATATATATATATATATATATATATATATATATATATATATATATATATATATATATATATATATATATATATATATATATATATATATATATATATATAGATGTAGGTTCATATGTGGAGACTATTTATTGTGTGAGTGTATGAGAAATTTTGGACCAATCAACTGAAAAGGGTAATTTCGGAATTTTCTATTAAATTAAATTATCATTCTAAAATAACAAACTAATTAACCTAAAATAAAGCCTATAACTATGGAAAGAACCCTAAAAATCGTCATATTCTCCTTATTCCCTCTCATTACCGTAATATCATCCTCCTCCATCTCCTTCTCTTTCCGGCGCTTCTCTTTCCGGCGGTATCAAATACCAGTGCCGCCCGGGTATGTCGACCCACCTCCAAGGACAACCACTACCTGCGCCTGCCTTGGTCTCGCCTTCGACCTCAAGATTGATTCAAGAACAAGGACGACTGGGTTCAACTTCGTTGAGTATCGCTTCTCCCTCTACGAAGAAAGAACTTAATTGATCGACATCCTCATCATCATCCACTACAATGCAAATTAAATCAGAGGTAATTATGGTATTCTATTTTCTGTCCTCGTCGCCGGCTTCAGATGATTGCCGGCTAAAATGGTGAAGATAGGTGTCTTATGGGAAAATCAAGATGTTCGTTCGTTGTGATTTTTACTTGAATATGTTAAGCGCTAATTTCATAGTTTCTTATCTATTCAATTGAACCACAAAATTAATTTTTTACTGTTTTAGATTAGATTATTTGAGTTGGTCGTTATGTTGAAGTTACCGTCAAAGAAAATGTTAATTTGCAATTTAGCATATTCGATGAATACTGGAATGGCCAAACCACTTTTTCTCTTCAAAATTATTATGCTTACAAAATTAAATGCAAATAATTGATAGCCATATAAACGCCTGGAAAGTGGAAAATATTCCTAAACTTAAACTTATATACAATTTCATATAAATTGTATATGGAATACAGCGTCAATTTGTCATATGTTTAGTTATTGTTTAATTGGTTTTTAATAGCTAATGGCAATTTATGGCATTGCCTTTTTTCGATTAACAACGTGAATGCTACATAAAAAAATATGAACGATTATGCACATTTTCATTCATCATGGGATCAAACAACTAGATGATTATTGCTGCTAGTTTGGGATTAATAATGGGATTTGTTAGTTTTTGAGTAAATTTGTTAAAATTTCAGCCATAAGATTGGGATGATGAGAAAGATGGTGAATGGACAGTGCCAACTATCATCAACAAATTCTTTTAGAATG
The DNA here is from genome assembly GCA_023525715.1 of Cichorium intybus. Taxonomy (NCBI): domain Eukaryota; kingdom Viridiplantae; phylum Streptophyta; class Magnoliopsida; order Asterales; family Asteraceae; genus Cichorium; species Cichorium intybus. The sequence continues at coordinate 126,546,730 of CM042012.1, read as the reverse complement.
TATCAGGACATGGGTATATTCTTTCAGAATTTAGCAGAATTTGAAGATTGAGCTAACAAAATAAGCAATATTCTTTCGGAATGAATGTGGTGATACAATAGTTTATGCTTCATTCTCACAGAATGTATACATTGTCATTTATGTTTTTATACTTGATATATAATTTTTATATATTTTTCAAGAATATTGTATATATTATTGTTTAGTATTGAATGTTGACAATATTCTTCAATAATATTGTATATGTTCTTGTTTATATTATAAGCGGTCCTAATATTCTTTTAGAATCAAATCGTGTTTTTAAAAAATAATTCAATGATGACATGTATTTTTCGTAATATGAGTAAATACCTGCGTTTTTTATTTCTATCCAAGTATTTTAACCTAAATTTTGTAAGAATACAAACAAACACATTGTTAAAGAATTAAATCTGGTTGTAAATAAAAATTGATACAAATATGTAATAATTATAAGAATGGAAAGTACGATCATGCAAGATAACTAATTAAATTCTAATCCCTAAATATCCGCACATTCCAAAATTTGTCATGGGTAAATTTGACTAATTTACCCTTATTGATTTTATTTAATTAAAAATAATTAATTTTTATTCAATTAATTACAATCATGCCATCATCATCTTAACCATTCATTCTTTTCATCTAATGGCTGATATTGTCGCACACGATCACACAATATTTGTGTTCCACATTTGATCCTAACTACACACATATATATATATATATATATATATATATATATATATATATATATATATATATATATATATATATATATATATATATATATATATATATATATATATATATATATATATATATATATATATAAGATAAAGTGAGAATGGTGAAAAGGTTGAGAAAGTGAGAAGAGATCTGAGCCCTCCAAATATCAAGATCTAGGGCTAATATTAACATGCAATTTATGTAAATTTTATAAATTATGTGATGAAAGTGTAACTTTTAAATGAAGATAAGGGTATTGTGGGAATTACATTTATTTTGATTTCCACAAAATCTGCAAAACGTATTTTAAACCTCCTTAAATCTCTCTCTCTCTCTCTCTCTCTCACTCACACACACTCTCTCTCTCTCTCTCTCTCTCTCGACGTCACGACTTCAATCGTTATGCCCTAATCGAATCTGCACACAACTGGATGAATCTCATCTCTTCTTCACCACCAGCAGACACCCACACCACCGGTTCTTCAACCTCCTCTTCTATGTCTCCCTTTTCAATCGATGAGACCACACCCACCTCCGATTGTCATCTTTGTTGCAACCATCGATCACCGACGCTGGTGCAGCAACTGATTATTAATTGAGGACCTGAATGAAACTGATGAGCCGGTTTTCCCAATTGAATGAACACCCCCACCCTCCCTAATCGCGTATGAATTGATTGAGGACCTATTCGAGATTGTATTGAGTTGAACTCTCCCATTCCTCGTGATCGAGGTAAGTGTTTATACTCAATGTTCGAAGCCAACAGTTCCTTTTCTCGGCATTTTCAAGGCTGGAAGATTTTTATGAAATTGTGTATCGGTTATGTCATTCTATCGAGCCAACTATAGATTTTCTTGAAAATAAATGAAACTCATTTACATAGAATATGATTTTAACAGTGAAGACTAGTTTTTCTCTATCCGTTTACTCTCAAATTGAGGTAATATTTTGGTTGAACACCAAGTGTTCGATGAAAGTCCTCTTAGAAATCTTAGTGTTTTTCCCTTATTTTTTATTCTAGTAACAAAAAGATTATTAAAGAAAATAGGAATTCAAAGTTTTCATGTAGTTTTTTCATTGTTTATGACATATATGTGGTAGGTTGTTGGGTGTTTACTACTGATTACATTTTAAAATGATTACTACTGATTACATTTTAAAATGATTCAACAATAACAAACAAAATAATATTCCAATTAAAGATTACTACAGATTACATTTTAAAATGATTCAACAGGGCGACTATCTACAGAGTGAATCTTTATCTATAGAGTGAATCTTTATCTGATGAAGACCGTAAAAGGAAATTCGTTCGAGAGCTATTGCTTACTATAGATGACATTGATCCATCACTTGGCGATGTTAGTGTGGTATGATATACAACTTTTATACAGTTTAATCATGTACAATTATAACCTACTTACATCAGTTAACTATTATTCATTGTTTGCTTTTTTTCAATTTTAGTTATTCTTTCCTGTTGTCCGTAGCTTCCATATATATCTATTTGTTATCGACCTCCGCAAGCCTTCTTTTCTGATACTTGACAACATCATGCAAGATGATACTGTAGAAGCTCGATACTCATCATTGCCTTCTGTGATTATAAGTATAAATTAATAGCATAATATCATTTACACAATGTGGTTTTCTGTTTAATAAGCAATGATTACTAAAGATTCACTCTGTTTCATCAATGAATACTTAAAGTTTTATTTCTGTTCCTTCACCAATGATTACTAAATGTTGCTTTCTTTATAATCCTCAATGATTACACAATTTTCCATTTGCATAATTAATCCAATGCTGCTACTGATTAATCATCTACGATTAAACCTATACAACTATTATTCATGCTTACACCGTCTATCTATATATAATTTCCATATAAATCATCTATGCTTACATCCCTATTTTTTCAGCATCAATACATGTTCGAGTACTTGTCCTCTGTGCAACATCCGAAAGCTCGATACTTTAAAGATATGCCAATTCAGATGCCCGATATGCGATGGAGAAAAAAAGACAACCACACTGATTGTGGTGTTTTTACAATGCGACACATGGAGACATATATGGGTTCAAAAGACTTCACTCACGGCTTCAGAAAGGAATCTCTTGCACAAGACTCTCAACTCAACAAGCTTCAAGTCAAATATTTGAACAAAGTTATGAGATTGGATAACAACGTGCATAAATCAAGGCTCCTGGTACAAGCATCATCATCTCAACATCTTCCATCACATCAACAAGATCAAATTCTTAAAGATGCAGCTAAATCGATTCATGCACGGTTGGAGCATCTTAGCTGATTTAACGATACAGATGGCTTCTTTTATTTTGGATTTCGTCGTTACTTTAATGATTAGTTTATAACTTAGACATACCTAATGTTGGAATTTCACAACTTTTAAATTATTTACTTATATTTTTGTGCAAACTTTCTTTGAATTCGCTTAATTTATTTAACTATACATATTCAGTTATGACGAAGTCGTTTTACTCATGCATCATTTTACTTGGTTTCACGTATTTAATCATCTATGATTATTTGACTCAAACAATATTTTCAATGTGTTACTGTTGTAACCCTTTAATCGTTGATGATTAATACTCAGCTTTTTAACACAAGTCCAGCCAGTGTTCACTTTAATCATTGATGATTAATACTCAGCTTTTTAACACATGGCCAGCCAATGTTTTCACTTTAATCATGGATGACTAGTACTCAGCTACTTAACACATACACATACAATGTTTTCACATTAATCATTTATTATTACTACTTAACTTTACGTTTTCACAATCATTGTCTATAAACCCATTTACTTTTCGACTTACGCTTGATCTACGCATGTTTAACTCAATGAAGTTGTTTGCTTATGATGATTATTACACTACCTTTTTGTGAACACATACATATACACTTTTTTTAACTTTAATCATTAAAAACTAGTACTCATCTTTTTAATAAATACACAGACCATGTTTTCACTTTAACCATTTCACTTTAACCATTGATGATTAATACTAAGCTTTTCATTTCCCTCATCATTTTCTATTATCCCATTCACATTATTCATTGATGATTATCACTCATCCTATTTTTTGATTAATACTTCCCTTGATTATTATTATTACATACCATATTCTCTTGATCCAAACTAATGCATGTTTACATGTCTACCAACACATGCATTGTATCGTTGCTGATGTACCATTTATAATCAACATGATTGCTAATATTACGCCAATTAACTAATGTTCAAAATATATTAAAAACGTAAATGATATACATCAAAATCTTTCTCTATTAACCCATTCAAATCGTACGTTTTATCACGATCCGACATATATTCTTTTGGTACAAGTGGCTTCCACAACCTCGTTTTTCCACCTGGTGAGTCGACCACAGTAAACTCCGTTTCTTCATCTGATGAAGACTCTTCCAGATCGTACTAACCAAAGATTAAACATATAAATAATCATACAAAATTTTTTTAATCATACAAAATTTTAATTATCCTACTAACCACAGATTAAAAAAACATATAAATAATCGCTGCATAACAATTTTTTTAATAATCATTAGTATTCTCCAACATTATCTTAATCATCGATGATTAACAAAGGTACTTTTTTTAGCATCGAATAAACAAATAACGTTTTGCCCACGTTAATCATCAATGATTAACGTACATTATACTGTATCATCGCTTTACCAGTCTTCTCATAACTAACTTTTATACCTTCTAATCATTAACGATTACACAATACATACTATTCCTTATAATCCCATGAACGATATCATGTATAACTTTCATTTGTTTCTTTAATGACCAACAAAAAACTGATGTACCTTCACTATACGATTCACTGTTTTTACTGCTATTGTTTGCTTCATTTTCCGAATACTCTTCATTATTCATTGAATCATCCGTGTTCTCCATCCGATTTTTCATAAAAAAAACTCGCCAACTATCTGTTGTTATGAATACATGTTCGAAGCTATACACAACAAAGAATTTCTTCCTGCAAGCGATTTCTCCCGATGAATCAAATAAAAAAAAACGTTGTTTCTGATTTCGTCTTTCAACATGTTAGGATACATAGTTGTTATCGGCTCAATCCAATTTCTACAGGGATAATGATTATCGGAACAATCAAATCTAAATTGAATATTGGTTCTCCTGATTTTTTGGTTTACGATCACTATAAATATGGTATCTTATTGAAGAAATCGCATGATTATAGGACACCGGATTATTTTTATTGTTTTTTAATTATTTATGGATTGATTCAATTACTAATATACCCTTACAATTTGATTGGTCCAGAATTCTTCTCACATTCTCAACCTTTTAACCATTCTCATTTTAATATATATATATATATATATATATATATATATATATATATATATATATATATATATATATATATATATATATATATATATATATATATATATTAGTGTTCTTTTATATATTGACTTTGATGCCTAACATTGTATTATTCACTAGGCTTCCAAAACCTAATATAGTATTATGATATGTGCTCAATTTAGTAGCACTCTATAGTGATTTCGAAGTTGAAGGAGCTTATAAATACATTTAGAATACCATTATGATGTTGAAATAGTTAAACATGTACATTTTTGCCAGTTTTGGTAATTGTAATTTGTAATGCCTTCGAGCTTATGAAAAGCTCAAATTCTATCGAAAATCTTGCGATTCTTATATATATATATATATATATATATATATATATATATATATATATATATATATATATATATATATATATATATATATATATATATATATATATATATATATATATATATATATATATATATATATATATATATATATATATATATATATATATATATATATATATATATATTAGTGTTCTTTTATATATTGACTTTGATGCCTAACATTGTATTATTCACTAGGCTTCCAAAACCTAATATAGTATTATGATATGTGCTCAATTTAGTAGCACTCTATAGTGATTTCGAAGTTGAAGGAGCTTATAAATACATTTAGAATACCATTATGATGTTGAAATAGTTAAACATGTACATTTTTGCCGGTTTTGGTAATTGTAATTTGTAATGCCTTCGAGCTTATGAAAAGCTCAAATTCTATCGAAAATCTTGCGATTCTTAAAAAGTCAAAACAATCTTGTAATCGGATTTTTGAAGCGTGTTTCGAATTTGAACAAAATAACTAGAGAATTTGTTTTACTTAAACAGCTTAGCAAGAAAAAGGTGTTAGAACTATTATGTTGATATCAAATTTATTATCTTATTTTGCTGAATTCTACCCGTCATGTAGATATTCAGCTGACGTCTATAAAAATGGACTACTTATGAGTTACGACTCATCCTGCATATAACCTCTAACATGTTACAAAAATTAAACCTGTTTTAAAACATTGTTAGAAATTTTATTTTAAAATAAAACATTATTACACAAAGTAAAAAATATTGTGTTAATTAAACAAGTAATTAACTCTTTAAAATACACGAGCCCCGTTTATGTTATATATTACTTAGGCTACTATTTATGAGTAACATATTAAAAATTTTCAGAAGAATTTGCTTCTTTTGTTAAACATATTTAGTTGAATATCATCAAGCTATGTGGCTACAAAAAACCTCAACCATCTAAATGAAAACAAAAACATTAATAGCATCTGTAGTAAGAATGTTAAAACAAACAATTCTCTAAATTGAATGTACACAATAGAATTCTTGAATTAAAACCTAACCATCACCATGCAAAAAGCATACCCTAGGCCTAGGACCACACTACAACATTAAACGTCAAACTATACCACCATCCCAACTCACTACCCACAAATCTCAAATGTCAAACACTACCCAAAATCACCACCTATGATAACATCTCGTCTGTATGCATGTCTATATCTATAGACTTGTACATACACAGTCTATATCTATAGACTTGTACATAACCGTCTGACAATATCGTGTCAGACGGTTATATACCATGTACAAGTCTATAGCTATCACAGTGCTCCAAAGTCCCACAAGTGAATAGTGTTATCGCTACTACAAGCCGCTACATACCTTTCATCTGCAACCATAGCAGTTGTATCCCCTATTCTCTCTCTAAAAATATACAAGTACTCCCCATGATCCAACTCCCAAACCCTAATCCCACTTCCAGTACTGATCAACGAGTACCCACCATTCATGCAACCTAACAACGCACCTCTAGCCATGAACCTACAAATCTCCTCCAAAGTACCCACCTGGCGCACATTAGCTACACCCCTACTATTTACGAACACAAGAGCCTTATCATACGCATCAGCTGCACCCACGTTTATGCGCCTCATAAAATCTTCTTCTCCTAGAATCATCTGGTTTCTTAAATCAAATACTATGACTTTACTGCTTGTGAAACCAACCGCCAGATCGTCGCTTGCGATTCGGATCCGGCCAACATGTTCCGTCAGATCCGTCAGTAGATGCCACCCGATTACAGCCTCCGGGTCGGTTAATGTGCCGCCGATGAACACAAGCTCTTCTGTGTTACCATTGCGTACGTGAAACGCACGATTCGGAACACCTATGATCCGAAATTTAAAAGAAAAAAAAAAAAAAAAAGTCGCTTATGATTGTAATGAAGGAAGGATTAATCGATTAAATGAATATATGAATTACCTGCGTAAAGGCCGACCCACCATTGGTTACAACCGGCGAAATCGACAAGGACGCCGTCGGTGACGACGTCACCCAAGTGAGCACGCCGTGTGGCTCCGGGAACGTTGATAGATGCGACGTGAATATCACCGTCGAGTGAGGCGAATATTAGCCGGTTATCGGAGAAGAAAATGCCGCAGACGGCGCGGGAGAAGGGGCCGAGATGGTTGCGTTGATGTGGGTGGAAGGTGGAGAGGTGGAGCCTTGTAGGGAGGTGGAATAGGCGGACGGATCCATCGGAGAAGCCTGCGGCGAGGTGGTAGTCGGAGAGGGCGAGGCGGTGGCAAGAGAGGGCTTCGTTGTTGTTGTTGTCATTTGGAGGGAAGTGGAGAGTAGTGTAGATGCTCCGTCGGAGACGGAAGTTTCTGGCGGTGCGGTGGCGGTAAATGTATTCTTCGTGCCATGAAGGGTGGAGGAGGTGGTTGCGATGCCAAATTCGTCGGGTTAGGTTTTGCCATAGGAGGTCAGACTGAGATACAGTTCGCCATGTTCTACAAACCTGCAATAGGGACATAAAGATGTAAACCTAAGCGGTTTCATTTTTAACTCTAGCCAATGAATATCTAACACGTCATTTACATTGTGAACAGATACTAGGAATTGTGGGGGGAAAACCCAGTATAAACCTTATATAAAAATGACGCATTCTTAAAGATCATTTTGGTTAGTTATATGTTGAACTAAATAATTTCATACCAACATGATTTTTTCATTTCTTGTAAGAGTACACTTGCTGTTATACTAGAATGATTTGTTTAGGTTAGTGAAAAACACGCACTTTTGTTCTGTTAAAATTTTGTTAAATGAATAATGCACAACCACTTGTAAACATTAGTACATTTTGGCTATGGGATTTTATGTTATGTGTGTCAAATGTTGAAAGTATCGCAAGCACAATCAAGAAATCATAAATATTAAACATAACATATAAATAACTCCATTGTATTAATATATCGTTGACCCTACTTTTTGCAAAGAGCAATTATATTTGTTCCTACTTTTTGTTTCTACCCATGTTCCTATCCATATTAAATTGTGACATGTGTCTTAAAATATCATTATTATTATTATTATTATTAAATGTGACACTTGTCACAAATTCACATTGGTAGGAAGATGGGTAGGAAAAAAAAGTAGGAATAAATACAATTTCTCTTTTGCAAACTATGTTGCAAAACACAAAGCTAATGTTTGGAAAATTTAGGCTACCCAATCATGATTTGAGAAACTAAGGGCATCTCCGACATGTACTTATTTTAAAGCTCATTACTCTTTTAAATAACCAAACAAAGTTTAAAACGTGGACCATGATCGATAGTTTAATAGGTCAAATGTCATTACAAAATAAAATATTACTATTTTAGCATTTGACTTGGATTTTTATTACCAACAACATATTATTAAGGCCGTTCACTATTCATATATATCTAAATTGCTCAATTAAACAATTTGGATTTGATAGTTTAATAGGTCAAATGTCATTACAAAATAAAATATTACTATTATAGCATTTGACTTAGAATTTTTCTGCCAACCACATTATTAAGGCCATTCACTATTCAGATATATCTTAATTGCTCAATTAAACAATTTGGATTGGATTATATGGTTCGAATATCTTGATTTTTCTATTGGTTATGACTAAAAACGAATATTATTTTGAATTTCAAATTGGTTTTGTTATTAAAACGCAAACCAAGATTGATGAGATTAAACAGGCTGTTTGGGCTTATGCTTCTGATAAGTCCTGGGTCCTGATGGGTTCTCTTTTTCTTTCATCAAAATTTTTTTGGGATATTTTTCAACCGGATGTCTATAGTAATTTTTTTCATTTCTTTGATGAAGCTTGCATCCCCTATGGTCGCAATGCTTCTTTCATCACTCTTATTCCTAAGGTTAAAAATCCGTTGGAGCCAAAAGACTACAGGCCCATCTCCGTGATCGGTGCTCAATACAAAGTTCTTGCTAAACTGTTGGCTCTCAGGTTGGCTTCTGTGGTTGATTCAATCATCAGCAGAGAACAATCTACTTTTTTTAAGGGTAGACAGATTATGGATGCTTCTCTCGTTATGAGGGAGACGGTCTACTTGTTTAAACAAAAGAAAGGTCCTATGATTTTCAACTGACAAAGCATTTGATTCAATTTCTTGGGACTTTCTGTTAAGGGTTATGAAGTTTATGGGTTTCTCAAAAATTTGGTCTAAACAAATCCGGTCGTGTCTATCCATGACTTCCTCCCTGGCCCTTGTTAATGGCAGTGCTACTAATTAGTTCTCTCTTCAACGTGGCTTAATACAAGGTGATCCCTTATCTCCGTTCCTTTTTATCAACACGATGGAAGGCTTGTACGTGGTTATTGAAGATGCCATCTCTGCGAGTCTTTATCAAGGGATTAAAGTTGGCGATAGCCCGTTGTCTATTGTTTATTTGCGGCTAAATCTCTTGGAAAGAGAAACAATATGTTATAAAATATAGGAAAACTGCAAACCAATGGAACTAGGATTGGAGGCATAAGCCTAAACGTGGGGTGGAGTTAGCTTAACTCACGGCTCTTCTTGAGTCCGTGAGTCGCCTTCATCTTTCCACGACCAAAGATAGTTGGAGATGGGAGGCCAGAACAAAAACTTATTATACGATCAGGGAGGCTTAAACGATGATGTTTTGTTGCCTAGTGTATCCTTTTCTACGATTTGAACAAGTTCATGCCTAGGAAATTCAACATTCTCTTTTGGAGAGTCCAGTTAAAAACCTCCCAACTAGTATAAATCTTATGAACAGAGATGTTGACATCCCTTCCACACATTGCCCAATTTGTAATGTGCAGGAAAAGAAAGAAAATCATTTTTTACTCGATGTGGATGACCAGAGTTATGGAGAATCCTGAAAATGTGGGGTGGTATTGATATTCCCAACTTTGTTGATGTGCATTGGATTGCAGATTGGTGTGATTCTGTTATCGGTACCTCCATGGTTTGGTCCCGAAACATCTCTATCACTCATTGGCCTCCTTGTTGACCTTCGCATCGATTACTCTCATAATTGGTTTGCTAATAGAAACAGGAAACCTAGAATTATTAGAATTGATTGGCTTAGAAACAGTCTGTAATTATGTTTTGTATTCTTTGTTAGCTCCCTTCTAACTTTCTTTTAATAAAATCCTTCGATTATTAAAAAAACTAACAAACTGATTTAGGACTTATAATATATTTATTTATTTGTATTTTATTTTTATATATATTTTAGCTATTTGTTAATTTATTAATATTATTCTTTAAATTAAATTACAAGGCGTATTCCTAATAAAAAGCCATAATGATATAAAACTTGATTCAAAAGTAAACCATTTGATTTTATTTATTTTATTTGAGTTCACTAAGATGGCATCAAATCTATTATGTATATACTTAAACATGAGAAATTAAGCTTTGCTAATGTTAAAGGTATATATTCTTTTGGAAAGAATTTAACTCTTGAAAACCGAATTGTGAAAATTAATCCACTAAATCATATTTTAGTTGGCCTAGATGGGATTCTAAAATAGTTTGGACTATTCAGATTCATGTTTGACAATAACACTAAATTTCAAGTCCTATCTATTAAATTTAAAGCTTTATCACTTTTTCACCAATTAATTATTATTATTATTATTATTGTTATTATTATTATTATTATTATTATATATACACACATGTAATAGTTTCATTCTATTAGTTAAGAATGTTGTCTTATAATATATTAATTATTTATATAAAAATGTTTAGAAATATTTCTTTTAAACTATCTTGTAAAGCTTTTACTTTGAGAACTTTTATATTAACTCCAATCTCTTAATCTTGTTATAGGGTTTGTCAACTTTGATTTCTACATTTAATAACATTTTATTTTATATCCAAGTTATATTTAGATAATAAATCTTTAATTTTAGTTAATCTATTTTATTATCAAATGTACAAGATAATAAGAATATTTTATAACAACTAAATCATTTAAAAGTTATCGTCACAACTTTCAAAATAAAACAAATATTAAATATTACAAAACATTAAGGTCAATTTAATATTTTGAAGTTATGATTCTTTTAGCTGTGTCGTCTTTTATATTTATGAAATTATGACATGCATTTAAAAAATGATAAATTCTACAAGGGGTTTATAGAAAACATGTGGGATAGAATGAAAATATTAATTAGTAAATCATTGTAAAGATATCTATCATTGTAAAGATATCTATAACAAGTGGGAGAGAATGAAAATGTTATTAAGAGAAATAGGTTATTAGTAATGGTATAATAAATGATGAAATAGTTGATAAATAAATAAAAAAGGAGCATAGAGTTGAGCTCAAAACGCACATAGGAATGGGCGACAACGACAGTACTTGTGGCTCATCCAATCCGCCGCATGCAGGTTCAGCAAGGTGGGGGTTCGTTGGGTTAACCACCATTTAAACCCGTTGAACTCTTTATGTCTCAGTTTGTACCATAGACTAAAAAGTGGGTTGGAAAGATGGATTCCTTGTATTGAGGTTGGAAAAATGGAAGTGAGAAGAGAGAAAAGTTGATGTGGCGTTTAGGAGTCAAGTGGGTTGGGAGGGTTCCCAAAGATGGGTAACCTCCACCTTTATGCATACTTTTCACTAGAAATAGAGAGCATGCTCTTTTTGGACAAGATTTAAGTTGAACCTAAAAATAACATGAATAATGTCTATTGTGCAAAATAACATTCTTTTTTAATTTGAACCACAGTGAAAACTTATTACCTTGCAACAACTACATACTTGAATTTTGACAAAGCTAAATGGGACGAGGAAGCCTCCTTTACGGCATGATCTTGAGATTTTTTAGGAGAGGAGGAGAAGGATTATAAGGGGAAACAAAGGAAATAGGTGTTCATTGGTTTTTTTAAGAAGATGAAATGAGAGGATTAAGAATGATGAAAGTAATCCACCCACATTTGGGCTTGATTCATTTTCCTCTCCCCTTTCCTCCCTTCTACTTCCCTTCCCTTCCCTTCCCTTCCATTTCTTTAATTTTAACACACGAGAACATATTGTTATACACATGCCTTAGCTCCCAAAATCTAATGTTTAACCGCCACACCTCCTTTACCCACAAACTTCTTCATACTTTAGTTTGGTGGTCTGTATTTCTGTTAGCTTCCCGCTAACTTCTATCTAATAAAATCTATATCGTTAAAAAAATCCATTTTTGGTAAACAAACTCCTATATGTCACTCCAATCCCATCATACTTATAATTATTATTTTTGTTTTATTTTCTTTTAAAATATTTAACATTATCTCGTTATTTATTATAATTTTCATCAATTTATATTTATTTATCTATTTATGATTTTAGAAACTTATATATTTTTTAATGTTTTGTTCAAATACATTATTTAAGGGTGTCTTTCATTTTTTTTATTTTTACATTTTGTTCATTTTATTATTAGTTATTTAATTGTTGTAATTTAATATTTTAGGAAAAAATAATATTTTTCAAATATTGAAAAATAGTTATTAATTATACACGGATCTTGAAAAATAATATAATTAGTAATATAAGTATATCTTATAATAGTTTATTTTGTTTGGCGTCTCACTTTCAGTTATGTTTTTTCATATTTCGGTTATGTTATTCTTTTTTTAACGGTCCAATCTTGTTCTCGTGTTCCAAATTTTTTTTGGTTATTTTCACTGTGAACAAAACCATCGGCCTGTTTCTAAAAATATAATATTATTTATGTTAAAAGTGTAGTGTTATTGATTTTTTTATATTTTATAATGGTTTGTTCAAATACATTATTTAATGGTGTCTTTCTTTTTGTTTTTTTTTTTACGTTTTGTTTCACTTTATTATTAGTTATTTAATGTTGTAATTTAATATTTTAAAGAAAAAAAACATAATTATCAATACACGGATATTTATAAAAATAGTATAATTAAAATATAATTATAACAACACATATTTTATTGTGTGTGTTTGAGAAAGGTATTTTAAAGAAAAAAATAATAACATAAGTATCAATACACAGATATTTATGAAAATAATATAATTATAACAACACATATTTTATTGGGGTGTGGGTGTGATTGTTAGTAAATAAATAATATTAGATATAACAAAAGTAAAAAGTGAAATAGATAATAACATTATAATATTTCATTGAATAGATCTCTTAAATAGATTTAGTGAACTTAACACCACCTTAAATATGTAGCTAAATATTACGTATTATTAATAACCCAAAAATAATTCAAACGAAATTAAATTCAATATTTATAAAAAAGCCCCTCCTTGAATTGCATAGAATTCAGGTAGACCTCATATACTCGTTAACATTAAATAATAAATACATGTATACTATAAGAAATATACATTTTTGTATACACTATACTATATAGATACTACTAAAAAATGTTGTCGACTGATATTAGTATTCGAGAAACAAAATATGTTTTTTTAATTATGGTCAGGATCTATGAAGGTTCGCGGGCCCTACATATTAGAATTAAAATACTAACTAGTGGTGTGAGGTTTTACAAATTATGAATAATCATCTGTTTAACACAAGACACAAGAAAAATATAAAAGAATATATAAAATTAGTGGAGTAAATTAATAAACAAAATTGGAATTGATAAGATAGAAAGACTTTAGCAGCATGGGGGATATCCTATGACAGAGATAGAGAGTTCATGCGCTATTACAGGCATGCAGAAAGCTAGTAAGAGAAAAAAGAGACACAATATGATGGGAGATTTGCTTTAATGAAACAAACTCTCTCTCTCTTTCTTATATATATGTATATTAACGTTGAGAGAGAAAGAGAGGTCAGAATCAATGCTCGGGGAATAAGAAAAGACAGCTTTTGTTGCTGTATTGTATGCATTTGTAGATCACCTGATGCCTACGGCTACGGGCTACTCGTAGGGTCTTCTTTTTCCTTTTTTAACTTTAAGTATCGTTTCGTCTTGTCCTCTTATTCTGCTTCTTATTATACATTTAAGTACTACCAAACCAAGCACAGTACTGCTTCTACTGCACCCACTATTCATTAGTCGTACTCATCAACCATCCCCATATGCACAACTCCCCGTTTATCAACCCAACACAAATAAATCGTGCCATTTGCATCCTTTGACTCTATATATATTTATATATTCTATTCATATGCATTTTTATGAGACATCTATACATAGTTTAGTTTCTAACAAAGGAAACGAATAATAGATATTCTAAGATATTCTTTAATGTTACATTTTCATGTTGCGATTTTGAAATGGGAGAATATCCCAAAATGGCAGATTTTCTTATAAAAATTAAAAATAACAATCTATTTAGCGATATACCTTTTATATAATTGTCACATTTTTTTATAACTAAGTATTATTTTGACAAGTTAAAAATATTTGTAGAAAGAAAAAGATATTTATAATAAGCAATTTCTTGAAAAAGAAAGATATTTGTAAAATCAATTTCAAAAAATGAAGTAGTCGTGTTTTGTAATAAATGTTTAATATATGTCGATTCTTAATGCTATCTTCCATTGTTTGTTACTTTAGTTAGTTTCAATGTCTTTTTAAAATGAGCATTTTCATTATATATATATATATATATATATATATATATATATATATATATATATATATATATATATATATATATATCAAAACGCCATTTACGTTTTAGAATTTTGGAGCTTTTTGAGTTTCAAAACTTTTTTCCTGAAAATGTTATTTTTATTAAAACATTTCAAAATTTCGAAACTTTTTGAGTTTTGAAATTCTTTTTCTAAACAGATATATATCATAATCCTTTTGAATTTCAAAATTATACAAAAAGAATTCAGGGTTTGGTTTGATGAAGGGAGAAAAGGAAGAAACACCCAACAAAACCGTACCCGTAATGCACAAACAATGTATGACCACATTTAATCCAAAGATTTTCCATCTTTTATTAAAATCCATCCAATCTCACATTAAACCTAACACTAAATATAATGTTGATGTAACACTAAATATACTAACACGAAATATATTTGTCTCTCAAATTTGAACTTTTAACATTTTTAGTTTAACTTTTATACAACCATGTCTTTATTTAATAATGTTAATTTGCTTTTGTATTTATTAATTTTAAATGTATGTATATATATAATATTTTCATAATGCATGCGTAATATTTATTAAGATGTGTGTTGAACGTGGTTTTGTTTTATTTAATACAATGGTTGTTTCAATAATATGATAATTAATTATATATGAATAATATATTTTGGCTGTAAATCCTTGATAATATAATTTATTAAGCAATCATCAAAATACACTTTCAAAATCTTCTTTACTTTAATTAGAAACTAACATAGTTTCAAAGAAGGTAGTCATTTTGGTAATGTACAAAAAAATGGTCTAATTGTAATATTTAAGAAAAGTGGTCGTTTTTTTGTTTAGGTTTCTATTTATGAAAATAGTATATCATAGGAGTACTATAAAATCAAATGAAGCATATGGGGGACAGGACCATAAGGTACACATTGAAAGTACAGCCTTCATGATATTTTTTTAAAAACATATACAATTACTAGTATAAACTATGAACATTGATTCTGTTTGTGCGTACCAAAAACAACACAAAAAGGCAAAAAGGCAGCAACAAGTAGAGATAAATGCCAAATTTATTTGAAAGCGACAAAGTGTGGGTCTTATTTTGTGTTGGAGATAGATCTTCAGTCAAACTTTTGACTTTACTTTGTAAAAAGTTCTCATCCTTTTTCGATATTTTCATTAAATATTTATTACATGCATCTTTTTTTAACCATCACTAATCTCTTTCCAAATAAATAAATATGGATTAATGGTTCTATATTTAAAGAATATATAACAATCTTTAGATTATTTTGTGGTGCAAAATTTTTAAATTTACCATATTCTATAACTAATTCAATAAAAAAGATGATAAAGACAAAGAGTCTCTTGGGTTATGATCCTTTAGTGGAAATGGCCAAAAACCATATTGTCAAAAAGGGTTTGAATAACTTTTTTATTCTTTCATTCCCAAGAAAGTAGTGGCAAAAAGCTCCCCCAAGAAAAAAGAAAAAAGTATTGTCCCTCTTTGGAAAGAATCCCATCTATCAACTTGCAATTAATTAACCCTATAAATCCCGGAAATGTCACGCCGAACCCCCCATCATTTCATATCTTTAAAATAAAACCAAATATAACAATGACAACTATCAATATCAATTTTTTTTCAATCAAAAGTTAATGATAATAATTATAAGTACAATCCATGAATAAAATAATTATAATAATTATAAGTACAAAATGGATAAGATTTTTTAAAAGAATTATAATAACTATAAGTACAATCCATGAATAAAAGATTGTATTTTTTTAGAAGCATAAAAGGATGGAATACAAACAATTGATAAAATCATAACTAGATATACGTGTATGTATAGTACAAAAAATAAATAAAGTATACAAACTAGATCAACAGAAGGATCTGTGCTCAGACCTATTACTAGAATCAACTTTCTGTAAAATACGAAGTAGTACTAGAATTTACTTGCTGTAAAGAAGAAGGCATTAAATATCTTCAGGCAGTACTTGCTTAAAATTTTAGTTTTGAAAATTTCTTATTTTGCTACTTCTTTGTCAAATATTCTTTCGAGAAACTAATCTCAATTTTCTTAATATAGAAATAAAAAGAATGAATAAGATAAGCTTTGGTTCCGATGGAATTTTTTTAAAGGAAATGCCCATGCTGGGAACAGCGGAACTTAACTCAATGTCATTCCAAATTGCCGTATCAAATCATTGAACAAAAAGGGAGAAAACACCTCTCCTTGATCTGACCATACTATACCAGTCCAGGAAAAAACAAGTAATCGTTACTTTCCACAGGGGTAAAGGCACAGATTACTCGGAGAAATGCCAAATTTTAGTGTATGATTTTGAACAAACATCTGTAAAAGATATCACATCGATCCAGGTAAGAAGTTTGAGTATAGTAGGGTTTTTTTTTTCTCTCTTTTTGCAGGAATGTATTCTAGGTTATGAATAATAATTATCAAACAGTTCTGGAAAGTGGAAACGATTTTGGTTAGACTGAGTTACGCGAACAATTGAAAGTTGACCGAGGTGGTACTTTTTACGAAGCAGGCAAGTTGATGCGTAGAGATATGTTTGTTTACGTAATTTTCATGTTCAATCGCAGATGCTTTTTGACTTTGAACTCTTTCGGTGTAAAAGGATAACTACGCTTGTTTTATATAATCAAAATCAACATAAAAAACACAGTTGAACAAACAATATAAACAGCGAAAAAGGTTGCATGGATCCTAATCGCACAAACAGTGCACCAATCGAATATGCTATGCACATTAGTGATTAAAAAAAAAAAAAAAAACAGCAACATTATTCACCTGTTGCACCGACATTGGCTACTGTAAACGTAAAAACGAATGAAATAATGAAGTAATTTTACCTGGAAGAGATTGAAGAGAGCAGGAGCGGCGGCGAGGCGTCCGAATGAAAGTGCGGCGTCGATAGCGATTTGAGTAGCTAGAGCTTCAAGGAAAGGCTCCGGCCATACGGCGTGGTTGAAGCGTTGACGAGAATGCGACGGTCCTTCAAACTCTCCACCACCGCCATTTCCACCGTCTCCTCCGTCGAGTGACGAAGAAGACGAGGTCGTTGACATGTGGTTTGTTTGTTTGTTTTCAGTTGCACAGAAGAATTGTAACGGAAAAAGTTTACCAGAAAAATCACTAGCGATAGAGGAGGAGGAGGGGCCCAAGAAGAGACAATAGCCTTTGCGTGTATATATAAGGGAAAATGACTTATAAAGGTAATTATGTTTCAAAAATGTTCAAAAAACACTATCCAAGTTTGGTTTGTTCAAAAAACACCATCCAAGTAAAGCCTTTGTACAAAAAACACCATCCAAGTAAGACCTTTGTACAAAAAACACCAACGAACTACATGTTTTGTTTAAATTTTACCCGATGATAACCGGCTTTTGCAGGTTAAACTGTTCATCTGTTACTATGCCATGTCACTAAATATTAGGCCAAGTCATCCTTTAACCTGCAAGAGCCGGTTACCATCGGGTAAAATTTGAACAAAACATGTAGTTCGTTGGTGTTTTTTTTACAAAAGTCTTACTTGGATGGTGTTTTTTGTACAAAGGTCTTACTTGGATGGTGTTTTTTGAACAGACCAAACTTGGATGGTGCTTTTTGAACAGTTTTGAAACATAATTACCCTTATAAGTCATTTTCCCTATATATAATATATGAAACAAATCAGTTTTTCCAATACGCAATGTATTTACCATTTAAATCCTTTTTTCTATTTCGTTTTCTTATATATTATTGTCTTGTTATTAAAATAATAACAATTAGTTGAAAGAACAAACAAGGTTTAAATCGAGCAAGAGTGAAACTGTTACATTTCTTTATAAGAGAGCAATGAATGAGAGAATATTATTGTTAAATTTATATAGATACATAGGTTTCAATCTGTAGTATGAACAAGATAACTTTATACCACACTATTAAAGCAGTCAAAGGTTATCCCTTGATCTGTGAAGTGGTTTAACACTTATGAAATGAATACAAATATAATATGTAACCGCGGATTTTATTCATACACTTTATTGTTAAATATCAATTTTAAAAAATTAAATTCTAATAATTTGTTGTAATAAACACACATTTCCTAATTACTTATTGTACACATCCTGGAAATGTTTTTAAGGGTATACATTTAATGAGGGGTGCATAAATAGTAGCACCTTATATAACACAGTATAAACTAGTCAAAGGCTATCTATTGACTGTGAAGTAGGGATGATTATGGGTCCGGAACCGAACTGAATAGAATCGAACTTGAAAAGACTGACCTTGAAATTGCCAAAATCGCGGAACCGAATAATGCACTGAAAGGGCATATTGGTTATCGGTTCAGGTATCCTTCGATTTTGGTATTTTCGAATATAGGACCAATTGGAACCAAAAATGATAGGCGGGTTGCGAGTAGTTTCGGGTTTAGGGCTGAATGGAACCGAATCGATGTTGGGCTATTTACCAATATATATACTTGCTAAGCATCTAATTCTAGTTCTGATTTCAATTCCATTGCTATTTCCAATTGCATTTAGAAAACATGTATCGTAGTTATTGAAATAAAGAAGGAAAGTGTTTTCTTTCTTTTCGCTTGCATATATAGCTTGGCTAGCATGAGCTTATGAAGCAAGTTGAACATGAAAGAACGATGTTGATATGGGTCAACTTTATAAGTAATATTACTATTGTTATCGAAGATCCATGCATTTATCATATTGTATGTCTAAATAATACATTTTTTGAGCTTTGCTAGCTAGTTTTGCGGTGAGTCACCATCAACAGTTAAATCTAGAAGTAGTATGTTGTAGATTTTAAGATGTCTCTACAGTTTCGTATCCTTCGAATACCACCATTTAATTTAACATCTTTAATGTAAGGAAGCCAACATTTCTTCAAGTAATATGTGCAACATTTTAGACTCGTTTCTTTGGACCTTGTATTCTCCTTTATGAACTACAAACAAAACTAAACAAAGTAAAATAACATTAAGCAATCAACATATCCGATACTCGAAAAGTTGGAATATGAATACCCGAGGACCGAACCGATTAACCTATTAAGTTCTAGATCAGTTTCAGTTTCAGTCAATTTCGAATTTGGGTTTAGTTCTCAGTCTTTTTAAGCATCTATACTGTGAAGTGATTTAACACTTATCTCTAAAAACGGCAAGAAGGAGTACCATTTGGGACGAAACTTAAGAGAATGCTATCAAGAAAGCGCTTTTGCAAGAAAGTCTATTTGTTGGTCTTTGGAACTAATACGTTGAATTTCAGTCTAAAGACTTCTCACACAAATGGTGATTTTGAGCACCACCGTATTAGATATACTATATATTTGAAATAGTATGCAAAATATAAATAATTTATTGTACCGATAATTATACGGATAACTATACGTGAAATATAGAATCACACACTAAGGGGCTGTTTGGATATGCTTATAAAATCAACTTATTAACTTATTGACTTTTTGGTAAAGTCATAAGTCATAATTCATTATGCAGATCCATCTAATAAGTTAATTCATAGATTTGCAGATCCATCTAATAAGTTAATTCATAGATTTGCAGATCCATCTAATAAGTTAATTCATTATGCTTGTTTAATTGATGTTCATATGGGTGGGGGAGCTTCCAGTTGGTTAAATAAAAGGGTACCAAATTGAGTAACCTTTATTGGTTTCTCATCTCCAAAAACCTTTGTGATATTTATCCAAATCTTACGACTATGGTGTTAGATAAAAAAAATGTTCCAACCATAGTTCGGTAATCCTTAAATACAATGAATCGAATTACGGGCTTGCTATAACCAGGGCCGATCCCGAGGATTCAAATGCCCGGGACGAGCGGAAAAAAAAGGCCCTTAGGCTTTAGCGTGTAAGGCCCTTAGACTTCATCACTACAAGGAGGGGTTAGATTAGTTCCGATTATGCAAGCACGTAAGTTGTTTGATTAGTTTCATGTTTACTCTAATTTTGACTGAAATTGTTTCAATTATAAATTCAAAAGCGGGAAAATGTTTGTTTTCATTCTGTCAAACTTGGTTTTGATTATGCAAAAACAACATTTGTTTCATTAGTTTACTATTTGCTTCAACTCTTGCTGAAATTGCTTGACTTAAAAATTTATAATTACTGCTTTCAAATGCAAAATTGATGTGGATTATGTTCTCCCGATTGGGATGTCTACTTTTGTAAAAGGATTTAAATAAAGTCTGTATGAAATCAAACAATCCATTTTATGATGTATTGTAAATATCTAGGATATATAACCACATAATCCAATATCAAAGACGATACAAAATTAGGTTCCTGCAAACCAAATTCAAGAAACACCATAACACAAACAAAGAAAAGAAATTAACTCAGGTCTCATGCAGACTACGACCTTTTTTATTTTACAATTGACACAAAAGAAATCATCATATCCTGTTCACTTTTGAAACCAAACGAAATTAGATTACCTGCTGCTTGGCTGATCGAGAATGGTCAATTGAACGACAGAACGAGAATGGTATTGGTCAATTGAACGAGAAGTCAAGAATGGTGAATGCCGAATGGATTGGCCGATTGGCTGCTTGGCTGATCGATTGATGTACGCGTCGACTTCAATCGAGTGATCGACAATTGTGAACGATTGAACGAAGTACCGTGATTCCGTGAAGCACTGCATGAACGAATTACGTGATTTACGTCGACTACTCTCCTGGATTAATGGATTGGATTATTTCAGCAATTGGGCTTAATGAATAAATGGACCTAGTATATTAAAAAAAATTGGGCCCTGTGCAAGAGCCCCTCTTGCCTACCCTTAAAACCGGTTATGGCTATAACACCCCTCGCATGAGCTATTCTTAATAACCATTTCAATTAGAAAATCTTAATTTCAAAATATGATAGTTGTGGAATTTAGGCCCCAAATGCTCAAATACAATGTTTAGTTATGTCATAATTAATATAAAACCAGGTAAATCACAATACATAATCAAATATTCTAAATATCATCACTTCCTTTCATAGAATTAATTTCTGGATTCTCTAATCTACATACATGTTCAAATACAA
Organism: Cichorium intybus; assembly: GCA_023525715.1. Lineage (NCBI taxonomy): Eukaryota > Viridiplantae > Streptophyta > Magnoliopsida > Asterales > Asteraceae > Cichorium > Cichorium intybus. The sequence continues at coordinate 126,524,549 of CM042012.1, read as the reverse complement.
GTGTTCGGATTAGAAATCATAGTCAGTATACCCGGGGTCAACTCTTAAGGGAAAATGGATAATGTCAATAATCAAAACTCAAAGTCAAACACCAAAAAATAGTTTTCAAAGTAATGAAAGATCATTAGGATCAAGGTTGGCTAAAGAAGCATAATAAGATAAATGAATCAAATTATCAACTTAAATGAAGGAATTCCATACACATGCTTGTACACGAAACCCTGAATCAATTTCATAGTCTAAGCTCACTAATGGTGGTTAAGCATCATGCCTGTGTAAGGATAAAACATAGAATGCCCTACACTTTGTATATCCTTTGGACTTTTATGAATATGTGACACTCGTATGTCTATACAACCATATTCTAGGGAGTCACCACCATTGAAGCACATAATAGGTTTCAAGTCCTTTATGCAACCGAGGAGGCATTCTAGAATTCCATCACTAACCTCGATCTAGGCATTTTTGTATTGTTTTTGGATATTTAAGTCTCAAGTGGCCACACGTGTTAACCCATCCTAATATGGATGCCCACGATCATGATTTAAACTCATTTATAATTTCAAAAACAATTGTCCCCTTTAATAAAAAAAACTCAATTCAAAATTAGTTGTAATCACTTATGTTTAATGATATACACATAACTATACTTATTGAAATTTTTGATAAAGGTAATGAAGTATCTTTGATCATGTCTCGTGGATGATCTTAACGAACCATACACATCAATGCATATAAATTCGAATAGATCATTGACCCACTCATAGTTCCATGTGAATGGGAACTTAGTTATCTTCCATAATAATGAAGACTCACTTTCATCATAAGTCATTTGGTCATATGATTCGAAAATCCCATCTACCTAATAAGCACATGCAATTATTAATTGTGTCACTAACTTGTTGCGTTAATGCACATATCTACAACATTTGTATCCTTCTCCATCAAATATGTATAAGCTTGTAGATTTAATAACTCAATTTCCTTCTTTACAACTTGAAAAACCTTGTCCTATGCTTGACTTACATGCTTGCCGGTTTAGAGTTTGGAAGTGGGAACCACTAAACATTTTCTTGAAGTTTGAGCAAATATACCTTACATATTATCTATTTGTTGCATTTGGTAACAACACTTTATCAACCTCAACACGCCCCTGTAATTCAACCTCAATTATATAAACATCAACTCTACTTATTAGATATAAAATATTTTGCATACCTTGTGTTAGTTAGGAATTGATTACAAAGCCATGTCTAATATGCAATCCAAATCATCAATAAGAAAGTCATAAACCACTTTCGGTTTTCCTTGTTTTCAACACATACCACAACCTAAGCAATAACAGCAATCTGCTATTGGCATGCCTACCGGTTACAAATATCACTTCTCTACTGTATTTCTATTTTAAGAAGCAGCTATATAGTCCACTTTTCCTTCTACATCCTTCCATCCACCATTTCTTAAGTCCACCAAAACATAAACAAAACTTGTTGAAATAGTTTTTCTCATATGGCATTGTCAATGCATCCATATTGATTGTAGATCTTGGATTTGATATTCTAATATCCTCTCCATATGACAACAATCTACCATAATGTTCCACCAAGGTACCCCTAGTAAGATTTGCTTCTTGACCCTTCTATGTTTCCTAAGACTAACCTCTATTCCAAAAAAAATCATTACTTCCGATCTCAATTTCATAATACTCCTTTTATCTTTATGAATAACTCCTTTGGTATAATGACTGCCAATCCATGAGTATGTCACAATTGAACCAAGCTTGAAGTTCCTAGCACAATAAGCCGCAAAGATTTTATCTAAATATATTCTTCATCACACTTCCATGAAGTCCATAGTCAGAATGTACGCTCACATTTGCAACACTTCACCAAAAGTCTTTCAATATCATTTGTTTGTCTAAGATTTTGAAATCTCATCCTTAAAATAGGCTTATGTTATTCCTAATGTAATGACTTATTGAAAACTTGGAATGCAGTTGGGCAGAGTCAGTTTCATGTTCTACTTCTATGCTACCATCATTATCATAAATATTTTCTTCCTCTACAACTTTTTTAGTTGTTGATCATTACACAATTTACTCAATAAATCATCATGATTGGTCTTATTCATACCACTAATTATTGTCACATTTTCATATGGACTAATAACTTCCTTTTTGTCTTCTTTAAACCAATCCTTTAACACATCACTTCCTCATTGTCTTTTCTAAACCAATCCTCTAACTCATCACCAAAGTGGTCTAGCATAAAATGATATTCTCTAACCTTTGTTAGGGTGGACGGAGTAAACAAGGGGATGAAGCGGGTTCGGCCTCGGGCTTAGGCGGCACCGTCGGTACCTCCGGTACCGCTACCCCATGGGCTCGGGCTCGCGAAAGATGGTGACAGGCGGGTTCGGGTGTGGGGGTGATGAAACTGGGTGAACCCACACCTTTAATAAAAAAACTTTTTATTATCTAAAAAGTTACCCTCCTCTCATCTCTATAAATATCACCTCTTCAGTCCTTACAAAATCACACATTCACCCTTCTTTCTTACTCTCAACATTCACTCATTTTTACCCCTTCCCAAAAAAAACCCCCTCATTTCTTATCCCAATTTTAATTTTATTTTAAGTTGAAATAAGTTCTTCCAATTCTTCCAGTTCTTCCGATAAGTATGTTCGCAGCACGTTGCTGGATGAACTTACGCGGTACGTATCGTCATCGTCTAATTCATCAACTGATGCCAATACAATCGTGACTGTTGCTGAAGCTGCTCTTTTTATGTTCCACAATACTGCAAGTTCTAGCACTCATCGTTCTAGAACTTATCTCCACATAGATCAAGAACCTGCTGAGAAGCAGCTCATTGAAGATTACTTTGTCCCCAATTTAAAGTTTGGGGATGCTAATTTCAGAAATAGGTTCCGGATGAGTAGAAGACTATTTGTGCGGATTGTTGAAGACTTGGAAAGGAATTTTCCATATTTTCAGACATCTTATAATGCTGGTGGAGTTAAAGGTTTCACGGCATTGCAGAAATGCACATCGGCGATCCGCCGATTAGGGGCCGGGAGCACCCCCCGATTCACTTGATGAGTACTTGAATATGTCAGAACGAACATCTCGTGAAAGCCTCTACAACTTTTGCTATAATGTTGTTCAGTTATATAGTGCAGAATTTATGCGTAGACCAACATCCAGCGACATTCAACTGTTGTACGCCGCACACGAAGCCAAACATGGTTTTCCTGGTATGCTGGGTAGCATTGATTGTACACATTGGGATTGGCGGAGTTTTCCAACGCATCTACGAGGCCAGTACATGAGAGGTGATCACAGGTATAGTCACACCCCCGACCGAGGCGGCGGAACATGCCGGGCTGTGCGACTAAGTTCCTGGATCACAGGCAATTGAATATACAGTACAAGTACAACAATAAACCAAAGGATAGTTGTATTTCATCTTGAAGTTTGAATACATGGTTCTTACAAATAATAATAGTAGAGTACATGAAATGCCTTAACAGATATAACAAAACTAGGTTGCCTGAAATCCGTGAAGATTTCCATCTTCTGAAAGTCTCATTGATTTCCTGAGAATACATGTAGTTTTGAGGGTCAACACAAGGTTGGTGAGAGTTACAAGTTTTCTGCTACAGCACTGATACTTTTAAAATAACTAAAAGTATTCCTTTTGTAAGTATAACCATACTTGTAAATGGTTTGTAAAGAGTTGCTGAAAATCGTAAGTAATACCATACTTATAAATGAATTGTATAGAGTTTTTGAAAACCATAAGTAATACCATACTTATAAATGATATGTACGTTTATGAGAAAACCATCAATGCTTATAGTTGAGTCTTAAAACCGAGCTATTCGACTGAAATGTACCCCCTACAACGCTTCATGGACGTCGTAGTAATGAAAAAGATAAGTATCACCTACATCGATTTGCAAGTTGAAGTTGTAGCTAACAACCATAGGTGGGGGTGTCAACCCGTATAGATCTATACATATGTATCTCGCTCTGCTTGATTAACGGTTATAGTAGTGTGAGGTCTAGGTATTTCTACTTAGTTATGAATAGTGTCTCACTATCTAAGCTATTGATAAATGTAGGATAGACAAGTCTCATCCCAAAATGGTTTTTGTTATAAAAGCCAAGTATGTTGATAAGTATATACGTAATAGTGTACAATACTCGCTTATTGAAAACATTTTATAAAGCTATAATAACATTTATAAAACTTGATATGAAATTGGTAAATGTTTATATTGCACATGTATTCTCCCCCATAATATATAAAAACATAGACAAATGGGTCGTAACACTCACTTTTGAAGCGTGAATTCAGCTTAGATTCGAGAATAATCGGTTTCGAGAAACACCGCGAAATAACACCAACGAAGACTTAAGCGGCAAAGGGGCAAAGGGAGAGAGGAAGAAAGCTAGATGCTTGGTGAATCGGTGAAAATAAATAAAGAAGATGCATCTTATTTATAGGGTTGAAAATCACTATTCGTCACTATTCACGAGGTAAGCGCTTACATAATCATTACGCTATGCTTTCCGATTTTATAATTAGTATTATTTTTTAGACCGGAGAATTGTTGAGCCGAGTGCACTGATTCTAGAAACCTAAACATATAATTTTTTCGAGTTGCAGAACATCGGGAAATCGCGTTTAAATATTGCGTTCATTTATCCGCAGTATCCGATTAGTTGACTTTTATAAATATTTTTACTAAAAATATTTCGAGTATGGAATCCAATAATAGACCATAGTCTGAGTCCAATAATGTTCTCGGAATTTCCATATGAGGTGCGCAAGTGCCTCAACGGATCGAAACGATTTATGTAGTTAAAGAAAATCAGTGTTACACCGGTTTGTTTTGGCTTGTTTTCTTATAACAGTGGTAACTTTTGCATATGAGCTCCGTTTTGAATGTTATTTATATTTCCGGAATCAGGGAAACATGTACTCTAAGGTTAGATTGCCTGTTTTGTTTCGCAAATGGTTAATACTTATTTTCAGTTTTTCAGACGTATTAACTAGGGTTTCAGTTTGTGCTTGAGATATTCCATTATAGGAAGTAAGATTTCATCTCGTATCTTATTTTAATCGCAATGACACTATATTTTCCAAAGTATGCATTGAAGCTCAAAAGGTTTGGTTATAAAGAGGTTTGCGGTGAATTAACTGTTTACAGTTCTAGGTATAAATTTCCGGGATGTCACATTACCTCCCCGTTAAAGGAATTTCGTACCGAAATTATTTCATAACATAACACTTTTGCTCGATCGTGTAGAAGTCACACGGGTCGTGTTTCAGTTACTGTAGCATCCAGTAGCATCAAGTAGACTTACATGGGTCGGGTTTCGAAGCACGGGTCGGATTTTTAAAAGTTAACGATGCTAACTTTAAAGGTTAGTGTCGCTAACCTGCTTCAGTGGGGTTATTTGGACAGCTTTCCTCATTTACCCCATTTACGAACCAAAATCCTCCTAGGTTATTTTCATATCAAAAGGTGCGAAATTTGGTCATTTTGATCAAGGATTTTGTGTAGTAAAAGTTTGTGGAGGTTGGATTTAACACCCGAAATGCGTTCTCTAGTTCTTAATTCACAAGGTTAGTTTAGGGATGAGCTTTTGACCCGGAGAACCGGACCGGACCGGGAACCGAACCGGAACCGGAACCGACTAGGAACTGGAACCGTGTATTCGGTTCGGTTCTCGGTTCTCCACTTCCCACAAAATCGGTTCTCGGTTCTTCGGTTCTCGGTCCGGTTCGGGCCGGGTCCGGAACCGAACACATTTCTTAATAGCACATTATAGTATACCCGAACCGGAACCGAAACCGGACCGGAACCGAACCGGTAGGAACCGGAACCGGGGTATTCGGTTCGGTTCTCGGTTCTTCGTTTCCTATAAAATCGGTTCTCGGTTCCTCGGTTCTTGGTCCGGGTCGGTCCGGGTCCGGACCGATTCTCATCCCTAGGTTAGTTATTTTGAGTTTTAGGGTTTCAAACTCTAGATGTCCAAATCTGAAAGTATACTTCAATTCATCTCATGTGTTGTTAGTGGATTGCTAATATATGTTGTATTGAGTCCTCGTTGCGAATATTGTGATGTTTTAACGATTGATTTGGTAAAACCGTGAAATTGGGGGTTTCGGTTTGATAGCATATGATATTCACTAGTTGTGATTTGTATTAGCTATTTATTTCTTAATCATTTGAGTTAAGTATTCTGGAAATGCCTGAGGATGTTTAAGATATGATATGTGATTTCATTTTACAGTTGATACTCGTAGGATGGAAGGAAGTACGTAAGATACAGGTGGACCACGAGATGCACCTATGCCAGGTGAGTAGTTCTAATTCATTATTTATGATTATATTATGATATAATTGAATTAACTGTAAATCTTAATTGATTAAGATAATCAATTTGTACGAGTTATACAAGGTTGAGAATTTCCTATCATAAACGAGTACTTGGTGTGATTGAGAACTCTAAGTGACTGGGATAATTAAAGAGATTGAGATCAATGATGTTTTGTTTTAGTAGTCGTTGAGAAATGATGAAATGATTTACTAAGTCTTAATTATTTTCTCATTGAGCTTAGTTAGCTCATAAAAATGGTTATGTTGTATGTATTATGGGTGACAGGGGCAAGAAGATTGTAGAGGGATGAATGACTTAACTTGGGGCAAGACTTTTGGACTTTTTGTGAACTATGGCATGCTCTTTTGTATAGTTTTGTAAAAAAATGGTCTTTTGTAACCTAGTTTTGGGACATATTGTATTAAGTAATCGTGTTTATGATAACTGCTTGTGCTTTTGTTTCTTAACTTTGATTATATTATTAAACACTTTTGGTTATTAGAGTAATTGTTGGTGTAATTTGGAGATAGGAAAATGGGAGTTACATGGAGGGATCCACATGTATTCCTTCCTTGCTGACTCCGTGTCCTAAGAAATCCACCTTTCACATCAAAATTCACATTTTTAAATAAGTACTGAAAATTCTTTGAACTATTTCCGCTATCAAGAGATATACATTTTTTTATTAAAAAAAAAGTCTTTTCATTAGCTTGTCCTTATTGGATTTAAGCAGCGAATGTTGAAAAAATGGCACTTAGGGTAATGGAAATGTCGCACCTACTATAGATGTTTTGAATTTCGGTAGTAATAATGGGGGTTGTCCTTTCAGTTCTAGCTGTAAGATATTATATAAACGGGTATGTATCATCATTTGTATCTAAGATTCTTTTCAGTCTCATTTTTTTACTACTAGTTTATTCTTATATAATCTCAGATTTCCAAATCGAGGTATGGAAAACAGATCTCCTATGGAAAATTTTTCAGACACTGAGTTAAATTTCTTAAGGGAAGAGGGTACCTCCCTATCGTTTAATCAGATACCTCCACTGGAGTTTGGTAATTATAGTATCCTAAACTCCTTTTTATTTCTTATTCCTTTCTCTAGCGTTTTGATTTTTTTTTTAAATTATGTGAGGTATAGATTTTCCAGATATATTACCACTGGATCAACTTCAAGATGATCCTGAAGTTTTTCCTCTGATGGGTATTCTCCCTGAAGATCCACTGCCTTTAAATGAAGACATTGCTGTTGGGCAATCTCAATATATACTTCCAGGTTAAGTCATTTTGTTAAGCTTTATGTTTGTTTTGCTTGATTATCTAACATACGTTATACACAGATCCATTCGTAGATGATCTTACTAATGATAATCTAAGCATGAACGTGCCCATCTTCTGAAAGTCTCATTGATTTCCTGAGAATACATGTAGTTTTGAGGGTCAACACAAGGTTGGTGAGAGTTACAGGTTTTCTGCTAAACACAACACTGATACTTTTAAAATAACTAAAAGTATTCCTTTTGTAAGTATAACCATACTTGTAAATGGTTTGTAAAGAGTTGCTGAAAATCGTAAGTAATACCATACTTATAAATGAATTGTATAGAGTTTTTGAAAACCATAAGTAATACCATACTTATAAATGATATGTACGTTTATGAGAAAACCATCAATGCTTATAGTTGAGTCTTATAACCGAGCTATTCGACTGAAATGTACCCCCTACAACGCTTCATGGACGTCGTAGTAATGAAAAAGATAAGTATCACCTACATCGATTTGCAAGTCGAAGTTGTAGCTAACAACCATAGGTGGGGGTGTCAACCCGTATAGATCTATACATATGTATCTCGCTCTGCTTGATTAACGGTTATAGTAGTGTGGGGTCTAGGTATTTCTACTTAGTTATGAATAGTGTCTCACTATCTAAGCCATTGATAAATGTAGGATAGACAAGTCTCATCCCAAAATGGTTTTTGTTATAAAAGCCAAGTATGTTGATAAGTATATACGTAATAGTGTACAATACTCGCTTATTGAAAACATTTTATAAAGCTATAATAACATTTATAAAACTTGATATGAAATTGGTAAATGTTTATATTGCACATGTATTCTCCCCCATAATATATAAAAACATAGACAAAGGGGCCGTAACACTCACTTTTGAAGCGTGAATTCAGCTTAGATTCGAGAATAATCGCGTTCGAGAAACACCGCGAAATAACACCAACGAAGACTTAAGCGGCAAAGGGGCAAAGGGAGAGAGGAAGAAAGCTAGATGCTTGGTGAATCGGTGAAAATAAATGAAGAAGATGCATCTTATTTATAGGGTTGAAAATCACTATTCGTCACTATTCATGTCACTATTCACGAGGTAAGCGCTTACATAATCATTACGCTATGCTTTCCGATTTTATAATTAGTATTATTTTTTAGACCGGAGAATTGTTGAGCCGAGTGCACTGATTCTAGAAACCTAAACATATAATTTTTTCGAGTTGCAGAACATCGGGAAATCGCGTTTAAATATTGCGTTCATTTATCCGCAGTATCCGATTAGTTGACTTTTATAAATATTTTTACTAAAAATATTTCGAGTATGGAATCAAATAATAGACCATAGTCTGAGTCCAATAATGTTCTCGGAATTTTCATATGAGGTGCGCAAGTGCCTCAACGGATCGAAACGATTTATGTAGTTAAAGAAAATCAGTGTTACACCGGTTTGTTTTGGCTTGTTTTCTTATAACAGTGGTAACTTTTGCATATGAGCTCCGTTTTGAATGTTATTTATATTTCCGGAATCAGGGAAACATGTACTCTGAGGTTAGATTGCTTGTTTTGTTTCACAAATGGTTAATACTTATTTTCAGTTTTTCAGACGTATTAACTAGGGTTTCAGTTTGTGCTTGAGATATTCCATTATAGGAAGTAAGATTTCATCTTGTATCTTATTTTAATCGCAATGACACTATATTTTCCAAAGTATGCATTGAAGCTCAAAAGGTTTGGTTATAAAGAGGTTTGCGGTGAATTAACTGTTTATAGTTCTAGGTATAAATTTCTGGGATGTCACAGGTATCCTACAATTATACTTGAAGCAGTAGCGTCATATGATTTGTGGATATGACATTCATATTTGGTGTCGTCGTGGGCAACAACGATCTAAATGTTTTGTACCAATCACCACAATTCAATGATATTATTCTTGGTACAACACATATGTTCATTTGTTTTGGAGGGGGAATAATACAAGCATGGGTACTATCTTGCTGATGGGATATACCATAAATAGGAAACATTTGTGAAATCATTTTCACACTCAGTTACCCCAAAAAAGATGCATTTTAAGGCGGCCCAAGAAGCGGCAAGAAAGGACGTTGAACGAGCGTTTGGCGTACTAAAAGCAAGATGGGCTATTATAGGACAGCATGCACGGTTCATCGAACTCGATCGATGTAAAGATATCACGTACGCTTGCCTCATATTACACAACATGATCCTCCACGATGAAGGTAAGGCTATATGTCCAGTACATGATCCAGATCTCCCAACTGAAGTAAAAGTTAGCGATGATATGATTCTCGAAATACGCAATCAAGGAATTCACCAAAGACTTCTTTCGGATCTTGTAGACCACATCGAGCATACCTACATAGTTACCTTGGATCACTAGGGGTTTTTAACGTATTTAGGATTTCATTTCGAATATTTAGGTTTTAATATTCCGTATTTAGGATTTCATTTCCAATAATTAGTTTTTTTTTTTAAATTTGTAATGGTGTGCATTTTTAATTTAATGTTATTTGCGATTTTTATTTTATTAATTGCATTTTAATATTATTTAGAATATTAAATTAAATGTTAAATTAATTTTTTTAATTAATAAATTAATTTAAAAATCAAAAATATGATGTGATATTGTGGGTTCGGTTGGAACTGCTTCCATGGGTGAAAGATGGGAAAAGATAAAAGTGAGAGAAGAGAGAAAAGCTAAAGTGATGAGTGAGTTGATGCAAATCGAGAACTATAAATCAGAAATCAAACTCAATGTTTAGCTACAAAGAAGAAATCGCACAAAGGAAAGATAGATTCAATCAAAAGATTGCCCAGGGATTAATCCCTCTCTCAAATGGTGTAAACCATTGAGCCAAATCTCAAAGAGACTGATACTTAGAAAGCAAATACGTGACCGACTCCCCAACCAAAAACCCACGACTCTCTTTATTTACTAGACTAGACCTAAACCAAGTTACAACTTGATCCCCTCTAGAATTACTTTATGCAATTCCTATCATTACTCCCGCCATCGAAAAAGTCTTGTCCTCAAGACTTGCATCAAGAAATTGATTCTTAGTTGCCCCTGCTTCCTCCTCTGAAGCCCTTTCAGTCAGTTGCCCTTGCCCTTTCCACCATATTAACCACCAGTGAGCTGGATCCCAGTGATCAATGATTAAACAAGAAACAAGAAAAATGATGGGAATCCGCCAATCTTCAGTGCTAAAAATCGGCTCTGATAGCAAAACTTTTTCAAAGAAATAACTCATTGCATTCTGAATTTGAGAGTTGAAACCATGGGAATCAGGTAGCTTGCTCTTAGTATCCCCACAAAACCAATCCATTGTGTGCGTTACCCCGTCCTCGTCTTCAATTCCCAACAGCAGTGGCAGTAACGGTGGTGGTCGCGGTGACGGCGATGGTTTATTCCGTAGATACGTCGCCAAATACCCTTGATAATCCCGAGTTGTTGAAAATATTTCTGTTGCTACAATCCAACTACCTGGATTCTTCTCTTCCATCCCTCTCTGAATAGAGAGAAGGCTCATTGTTCTTCCACTCTGAGCTTCAATTTGCATCAATGGTAATGGATGTGGTAGAATCAATGGCAGTTTCAGTGGAATTATCTGATGAGCTATCATGGATCCCGATTCCAACTCAAAAACTACCCCTGCTACTGCATTCTCATCCACATTCGGTGATGGTGGTGTGTTGTTGCATTCATGGCTGACTTCATCCAATACCACTAGATCCAAGGTGAATTGAGACTTACATGGTGAATTCGAAAGGGTAGAAGTGATATCCGGAGGGTGCTGCTCCTGTTGCTGGATCCAATTCAACATGAATTTCCGGAATTCCTTCTCTTCAGCTCTATCTTCCTCCCCAAACTTTCAAAATGGCCTTGATTTCCTTTACTTCCGATTGTAACAGTTGAATCTTCTCCTCATGAACATCTAATCGAAGTTGTTGTGTTCTGGTCTCCATGGAAAATTGACGTCAATCAAGACGCAACAGAACCAGATGAAGGAATTGATACGTATCTATGCTCAAAAGAACAAGCCACGACCCAGAAATCCGAAATTGAAACCAAAACGTATCGGAAGTGAAATGGAAATCCGAAATTGAAGTCGGAACGTGAATCGTAAGTATGGAACAGACGTGATTAACAGAAATTGATTTACACAAATCGATTAAGGGGCAAAATTGGAATTAGCGAATAGAACATGAACGAGATTAGGAGATTGAACGAAATTTCCTCAAATCGATTGTGGCGGTAAATTTGACAAATCGCAACACACAATTGACGTAGAATTGACGTCAATAGAAAGACGTAACCCAAAATCGAAACCAATACGTAATGAGAAGAACAAGGAATTGACTGCAGAAATTAATCGCCAAGTTAAAAAAAGAGAAACCGATGAACAATACTAGCAAACGGAAACGAATAGATGCGCAGTGTGGACCAAGCTCGACCAAAATTGACACCAATTTGACGTCAATTTTGATACGCTAACAAAAAATTGAAACAAAAACCTAACGATATGAGCGTGAAATCGAAATCAGAAATCGAAATTGGGTGTGGTAGAGCGTGGCAGGTCGGACCAATGATGCAAATCGAGAACTATAAATCAGAAATCAAACTCAATGTTTAGCTACAAAGAAGAAATCGCACAAAGGAAAGATAGATTCAATCAAAAGATTGCCGAGGGATTAATCCCTCTCTCAAATGGTGTAAACCATTGAGCCAAATCTCAAAGAGACTGATACTTAGAAAGCAAATACATGATTGACTCCCCAACCAAAAACCCACGACTCTCTTTATTTACTAGACTAGACCTAAACCAAGTTACAACTTGACCCCCTCTAGAATTACTTTATCCAATTCCTATCATGAGTTCAGTAGGATGGGAGGGAACTACTCCCCCAACCCTTAGGTACCCAGTTTCTATAAATGTAGCATGGTCGACTTCATCTTCAGTAAACCGAATACGATAATGCAAATGAAGATTTTGAATACATTAATAAAGCTTTTCAAAAGATTCTTTGCATGAACCATTTGAAGAAAGTTACAAATTTAGTAAAATTTATTCCAACAAAATCATGATCTATGAATAAGAAGCGCTTGCCATCTAAATATGAGATGGGATAACGTACAAATACTCCATTAAAGTTATGATAAAGTTTCAAATAAACATCTTGATTAACATGTCATTCTATGCACACGGTTTTTGTTCCCGATTTTATTTTTGTAAGGGGAATTTATTTAGACATTGTTTTCCACATCAATTAACACAAATGGCCAGAAAAACCGTCTGTATCCATTAAGCAGGTGTAACCAAACGGCCATTTGAACTTTCTCAAAATGACTCAAAGACATACTCATGCATAACACTGAAAAAAATTCAGGCACCAAATAAAACTGAAATAAAAAACCACTTCTTAAAAGTATCGCTAAAATTAGACATGTGAATAAATGAATATCATTAGATGACAACAGACCTTCTATTCTAATATATTTGTGATTACAGTGAATTATCTTGTTTTAACTCGTACCTAACTAATCAATTTTCTGAACTTCATATTGTTTCAATGAGAGAGAAAAGGAACGAAGGTGTTGTCATATCGGACAGTGAAAAAGAAGACAAGAATGAAAGTTGAAGATGTTTCTGTGTATGGGAGATGTACATATATAGATTTGGGTGTATATATACACATATAGATATATTTATAAAATATAGACGTAGGTGGCTGAATCAAGTACAACCTTCTTCTCATACTGTTTGCTACTTACCATGACTGTACTGCCCCCCGGCCCCTCCATTTAATGATGCAAGCTGGACCTGCACATCATTTTCTTATCATTCTTCTATACTTTTCAATTATTCTTATACCCTATTTTATATAGGGTGATTCTATGGCACCCTCCTAAAAAAACAAATTACACACAAAATTATTATGTATACTCCATGGATATTCGTGTTGAGATACATATAACACAATTTTTTTAGGGAAAAATGACTTATAAGGTAATTATGTTTCAAAACAGTTCAAAAAACACCATCCAAGTTTGGTCTGTTCAAAAAACATCATCCAAGTAGGACCTTTGTACAAAAAACACCATCCAAGTAAGACTTTTGTACAAAAAACACCAACGAACTACATGTTTTGTTCAAATTTTACCCGATGGTAACCGGCTCTTGCAGGTTAAATGATGACTTGGCCTAATATTTAGTGACATGGCATAATAATAGATGAACAGTTTAACCTGCAAGAACCGGTTACCATCGGGTAAAATTTAAACAAAACATGTAGTTCGTTGGTGTTTTTTGTACAAAGGCCTTGGATTGTGTTTTTTGTACAAAGGCTTTACTTGAATGGTGTTTTTTGAACAAACCAAACTTGGATGGTGTTTTTTGAACATTTTTGAAACATAATTACCCTTATAAGTAATTTTCCCATCTTTTTATATAAAACTGAGATGTTTATCTAAAAGTATCTAAAAGAATCGACAATTTTTCTTCAAAATTATACGATTCAGATTGCAGAACTCTTGCATTTGGTTTTTGTCGGGTGTTGAGTTTATTCTTTTCGTCATTACAACCATCGACTGTTTTTAGAAATAGCCCTTACTAATATAGCAACAATGTTTTTTATAATATATCATAATATCACTTACAATTAATAAATTTATTTAAATATTAATATTGATTCATTAACCTATTATTTAATTATGAATTTGAAAATTGAAATATAATTTAAATACTTAAAAAGGTAGTTTAACTTAATTTGAATTTAATAAATAATTCCATTTATAGTTATACCATTCTTTGATGAGTTTGCAATTTAAATACTTAGAAGATGGTCTTTCATGATGACGACGCGCTCTATTGGGGTGTTTGGTATTACTTATTTAAAACAATTTATGCTTATTTTAAAAAGTGTTTATTAATTTATTCGGTGTTAAAACAAAATTCTATAAAAAATGTCTGGATTAGCTTATTTGGTAGCAAAACGTAATAAGTTGATACGTTGTTGTTTTAATATTTTATAAATGTAAAATAACCAATATTGACATGATATATATAGACATATAGTTACAGTATGGTTAATATGATAAATTGTTCTAAATAAGTCATAAGTAATTTTAAATAAGTTAGAACCAATAAATTATCAAAAACTTTTTATTTAAACCAATAAACACTTTTGATTTTACTATACCCAAGCACTGAAAACTGATTATTAGCATTATCAAACCGCAATAACAAATAAGCATATTAAATAAGCAATCCCAAACATATATAAACAATTTGAAGATGTCGAACAAGTTGATATATGGTTGGGGAGTACGAAAACAACAAATCATTTAAATACATCTCATCCTCCTCATAAGGGTGCAAAGCTGAGGTGGACCACGGGGAACACCGTGTAACACCTCCGTTTCTTATCTCCGAAATACACCATAAATTTCATCATAAACCATAAAGGTTTAATGTGTAATCAAAGTTAAGCAACGGAAGTACAAGTAGTTATCAAAAGAACAAGTACATTAAACCAACACGTCCCAAAAACTGGGTTACAAAACACCGTTTTTACAAAATTATCCAAGGGTTTCAAAAGATTGTTTCATAGTTCACCAAAAACTCTAACAACCTAGCCCCATATCAAGTCCATCCCTCTGCAAACTTCTTGCCCCTGTCACCTAAAACACATGCCACATAACAATTTTTATGAGTTAATTAAACATTAGAAAGTATTCCAACATTTCTCAACAACTACCATAACACAAATCATTAATCTCAATCTCTTTGACTATCTCAGTCATTTAGTATGCTCGTTCATACTAAGTACTCGCGTATAACAAAAAGTCCTCATCCTTGTATAACTCACACATATTGGTTATCTCAACCAATTAAAGGTACAATTAATTCAATTACATCATAGTCTAATTATATATAATGAATTAGAACCACTCACCTGATCTCTGTTCAGCTCGTGGTCCACCCGAGCCTCGTGTATCTCCTTCCCTCCTATGTGTATTAGCTGTAAAAATGACATCACATATCATATCTTAAACATCTTTAGACATCTCAATAACATCTAACTCAAAACATCAAGAAATCAGTAAACAATAAAGATCACAACCCGTGAACAACATGTGTTAACAAACCAAAACCCTCAATTTCGGGTTTTACCAATTCAACCGTTAAAATTTCACAATAATCGCAACAAAAACTCAATATAACATATATAAACAACCTACTAACAACACATGAGCTAAATCAAAGTATACTTTCAATTCTACACATCTAGGGTTTAGAACCCTAAAACCCAAAAGCACTAACCTCGGGAATTAAGAATTCAAGAACACATTTCGGGTGTTAAATCTAACTTCCCCAACCTTTTCCTACGTAAAACCCTTGATTAAAATGACCAATTTTCGCACTCCTAGCTCTGAAAATCACATTTGGGTGTTTTTGGTTCGCACTCCTAGCTCTGACACACCACGGGTTTTCGAACACGCCCCAAGTTTTTCCTGCAGAAGCCAAAAATTTCCAACAACCCTTTACACGACTCGTGTACTCTATTTTTGACACTTTTAAAGTTTAAATTCCTTCTAAATGAATTTCTAATCATCCTAACTCATATAACAACCTAGTAAATCTTATTTATTCTAAGATTAACTCAAAGTTACTTACCTAAAGTATTACGGCATTACAAACCGCCCTCCTCATGAGGTGCCGCACAAAACAGTTTATGTCTTGCAAGGAAGAAGCCAGATGTGTATGTGTATACATGGTACCAAGAGACTAAATTTATCAATGGTACCAAGGGACTAATATTGAGCATCAGAATCAAAATCATCAACGGCCAAAAAAATGGGTTGTACATTTATTAGTTTGACGCGCATGTAGCGGATTATTATAAAAAAATCATTTTTTTTGTTTTTTTTCAACGTTACTTTTTTCAAAAAAATGAAATATATCTAAATTCATAACTTTTTGTCCTCTGCAAATAGACATTCATATTGATATATAAAAAACAATTTTTTTATGATTACAGCTTGTTCTGGTTCACGATGTGAATCTGAACTGCAGAAATATTAATTTGAGTAATTTACTTAGAGATTTTTTACTACTTCAACATTTTAATCATTTACAATGCAATTAGTAAGATTCACAAGTGAATTTACTCATATTCACACAAAAATTACTCAGATTTACATGTCAATATCATATGATATTGTAAATGTCAACGGGGAATTAATAAAAAAACATTTAATATTCATATGTGAATATCAACTAGCTAAATTATAATAAAGTTATCAATATAGATGTCTATTTGTAGACAAAAAATATGAATTTCTGTATATTCGTTTTTTTGATAAAAAAACAAGGACTAAAAATAAAACGAAGCCTCTTTTCCTCTTCCTGATAAAATAAAGTGTGAACCCTTAACAATATTTTTGAAGTTTTTTTTTGAGATCTCATTAAAATAGTTATGTAAAAAGAACTTTCATTTTTTTTTAATTTAGACACAAAAAATTGTCCTTATATTAATAAAAACTAATATTAGTTTAAATTAAAATTTGAACACTTAGAAAAATTATTTATAAAAAATTACTTATATAAAGTTACTAGTATAATAGGTGGAAGCATCTTCAAAAACTCCATGATTTTTTGGAAAAAAGTTGTTTTTATAAAAATAAAAAATATATATATATTTCAAATATTCATGATTATGTTTATTTTTTAGAGAATTAATTTTTAAGAATTTTGATTTTTTTTTCAAAATTCTTTTTACAAAAAAAAAATAATAAAGTTATGACAAAAAACAAACGGGAAAAAAATAAAACCCGATAATGATACGGTGTCAAATGGCGGAGAGTGAGGGTGAGAGTGGGGGATGCATGTGAGGTGTGCGTAGGATGTATTTTATGATTTTGTTTTTTTATTACTTTTTAATCCTTCAAACTTTAAACATTCGTTGGAATTTTTCAAAATCTCATCAATATTTACGAAAATGTCATATTATATCACGGGATTTTGATGACAACTTGTATTTAGTCACAACCACTAATTTGTCAATCTTGTGGTCTGGATTTATCATCGCGGTTCTTACCGTTTTTTGGGTTCAATATCATATTTATTTTCATTTCATATCAAAGGTTGATGTTTTTTATAATATATGTTATTTTTTATTTTTTTATTTTTTATTTTTTTACAAAAATTTGATACGTTGTAGCGGAAGATGCAATTCTATACAATCAATATCAACTAGACGTCTACTATATTCGTCTCCTAGAAAGTTAAATCCGATAGACCAATAACCCAAACAATATCATATTTATTTGCATTTCATATCAAAGGTTGATGTTTTTATAATATATGTTACTTTATATTTTTTTCTTTTTTATAAAAAATTGATATATTGTAGTGTGTAACTAAATAAGATAAAAAGGATGATACACTTTTTAAAATAGATATTATGATTACATCATTAGATAAACTGATATCATCTGCATATTTCGAACGAGAGAAACATGTATAGAATATTATTTAAACTATTTTGATTCTCGATTTTCTCTATATTGTTTTAGTATGTTGAACTTTATATAATTTAAAATAAAACATGTTGTCCTAATGTTAGCTATTAAGTAAAAACTTATTGCAGAAAAGAGTGATGATCACATGTATAAGAAAGTTGCGTCTTAAAACCTACTAACAATTAAAATATTTATTTTATAATAATTATAATTTGAAATGAAGAATACATATAAAAAAATTGTCATTATTAAATATCGTCACACAATATATCATTTATCTCATTTAAATTTCATGATAAACAAGAGTTTTATTGTTATAAATATAATCATATATATATATATATATATATATATATATATATATATATATATATATATATATATATATATATATATATATATATATATATATAATTTTATAATAATCATATATATATATATATATATATATATATATATATATATATATATATATATATATATATATATATATATATATATATATATATATATATATATATATATTCTTCATTTCAAATTATATATATATATATATATATATATATATATATATATATATATATATATATATATATTACGAAAGCAACCAAACAAATATTAGATGATAGTTAAGTAACTAATCATCTCTGTTTTAGACAATTTTTATAACTACACATTATCTAACATAATAAACAAACATTCTTCATTTTTATTTGTTCAACAAGCAATTTAATAAATATTTAAAGAAAAGATGATATAATTTATTTAATTGACTTAACATAATTTAAATGTTTGTAATCTTATTCAATTAAATACAATAAATATGAACTAATTACATAGGTAAAAAGAACCCATTGAGTTGTAGTGATTTAATGATTAATAACCTTAGTTGAAAGTTAGACGGTTGTAATATTAATATGGATATTCAATGTAACTAAATACACCGATTGAGATAAATAGTTATATAGACCAATAAAGTCCTATTGTCATGGTCATTTTTACAAATGATTAAAGGTATAGTTTTTAAATTATTTAACTATAACAATGGTTGAAATAGTATCGAATAAGAAATAATATATAATTTATTCATATACAACTCGCAGTTAGAAACCATTGATATAATATGGTTCGAGATATAAAAATTTATCTTCAATTGTATAATTTGAGTTTTATTTTGTAAATTAAAATAATTATAACTAATACAAAATTTCAACGAACCTTCTAATAAATATCTCATTTGTCATATGATTCAAAATAATGACTATATTTTATTGTCTAAAAATTTATTTCGATACTTAATTATAAAATTGTATTTCTAATAATATATACTTCTAATACCATTTTCAACTTACTTATAACTAATTTACCAAAATTATATTTTACTTATAACTAATTTAGCAAACGACTATTTGTTACTTTGAATAATATGTTATTTTAATATTTTAATTATGTATTTTTATTATTGCGCAACGCGCGGGAATTCGCTTAGTTTTATATAATTACATGCATGTTCATTGTAAGTTGAATAATCATGTGGTCGAGATTAGCCTCTCGGTAACACTAGTGTAAATATTTTTCGATTCACCACTATGTATATCTATAAAAATTTCCAATTTTGAATATTTTGACTACCTCTTATAAAGGATGTCATTCAAAATAATATGATTCAACATTTATAATGCATGGTTTACCATATTATTTTGATTTTTTTGTTTGTCTCATATTACTTCACACATCTATCTAACCGTTCATTTTTTCCTCTATGCAGTTATCGCGATCCAAAACCAAATAACGATCACTAGTCGCTATTTGAAATAGTGGTTTTCGCGGTTGTATAGCGATTTTTTATATTATGTAGAATTTCTATATTAGAGTATTAGTAGTTAGTACTATATATAATTAATATCATAAAAATTTCTTGTGTCATTGCCTGTATACGTATATCTAATTGGAATTCTTAGCCATCAATAGTTCATTAGGATACATAATGCTAAAATATTAATGTGTATATCTCCATGTTATAGCGCGCTATTAAGTGCTCAACTTGCAGTTGAGTATGCAAGCATTAACTGCTTCACAATAGAACATAAGTTACGGATAGCAAATTCTTAAAACTATACATTAATACACTTGTACACATAAGTACAATAACAAAACCAAAACCAAACTCCAAATCATAAAAATTACAAAGGTTTATATAAGAAATATAAAAGCAAAAAAAGACTTGAATCAAAATAGCACAAAAATTACAAAGGTTCATACATATGCCAACGCGATTGTTCAATCGCTAAATGAAAACAACGAATCTGATATCTCACTAAACGCTATAGCGACGTTATAGCAACGCTATAACGCGCTATTAACTACTTAGTTTTCCCTTATATAATACCATTTATTTGATTTCATTGTACATCAATTTTGATCATAATATGACTTTCTAAGTCTATTTTTAATTGAATGTCATTTTATCATAGAAACATATTTTTTTTTCAAAGTGTTAAATGATTATAAAATTTGGTTTTGGCTTCCAAAAGTACTAAAACTCAAAAAATGAAGATAAATATTACTAATAACTTTTAAAAACCGATCAGGTTGCAAATTTAAAATATGTCATATTAAAAACGTGATAAAGGTGTTGACTTATTTCGATTCACCATGATATATGTACATAAAATATGTCATTAAAACTGTTTCATTTTATCTACATAATGATATAAATTTATGTCACTCTGATATATCTTCCTCGACAATCTATTTTTGTAAGCTTATGTGATGCTTGGAATAAATGCAAATATGTTATTGAGACTGTCGTTTTTCATGAACACAATGATATGAATTTGTGTCAATCCGACATATATTAGACATGACATATTCCTGGTAGAAAAAACCATTTTCCATATAAACTTAGTTTGGACGTTGTGGATTGGCAAAGGGTGGCGGACCGTCGGTACCGACGTTGTATATAGGCCCACTGCCCTATGTAGTACCGATAAATCAAGGCCACCATCGAGATAGCCATCTCGATGCTACTTGTCTATTCCTCGTTATTGATAGTTGTCAACGGTCAAATATTTAAAATCTTACCTTCCAAATAAGGGGAAAATTTCGTTTACGTCCTTACAAACCTCTATAATTATTTATATATCCTTATAAAATTTGAAATTATGTATATATCCTTACAAACCGTAATAAATTACAAATATACCCAAAAGATTAATTTAATAATAATTAATCATTTTAAAAATTAAAAAACTACTTTTCTATTTCTTATATTTTTAAAAACTAATTAAACTGTGACATTACCATACTACCATTTTCCAAACATATAAGTTTTTACAATTTCTTTCATTCGATATGAAATATGCGATCATAGTCGAATATGTCGTGATCAATTGTTTAAACGTAAAGGAGTTGTCGATTATAGAAGGATTTTATAGGGGTATTTTAGTAACTTGGGTATAATCTAATTTAAAATGTTTTTTATTTTTTTAAACATTAATTATTATTAAGTTAATCGTTTGGGTATATATGTGATTTTTTAAGAGTTGTAAGGATATATATATATAATTTCAAATTTTATAATGATACATACGTAATTATAGAAGTTTGTAAGGACGTAAACGAAATTCTCTCAAATAAGCATGGCAATGACTACCAAACATCAATATCAAAACCTTCTATACCATTTTATACCATTCTTTTAATATAAGCATGGCAATGAGAATGTGTCCATAGAGCACCAACGAACAAGTCGTATTAACCAATGTTTGACTCAAATGTCTTAAAGGTTGGGTTTGCGGAAAACAAATAACGTCTTTCTAGAATTCAGTTCTAACATGTTTTGTAAATAAAATGGGACCTAATGATCATGGTTTCCATCACCTAAATGCAAAATAGAACGACATGAAAACGAAAATCACCAAGTGTAACAAGATTTACAACTACAAACGTCGTACTACTCAATCAGAAGCAACACAACTCAGACGACACATCCTATCCTAATAAATAAGTAACTCAAATCCACATGTCACCACCACATTCATTTTGCCACATGTCATTTTCTCATGATTTTGAATTTATTAAAAAATACTTTGTTCATTACTACTCCTTAATTATCGGTTACAATTGACCGTTACAATTCTATCTCCCTAATTGCGCTTTTATTAATACGAAACTGTCAATTAAATATTTAACCCCAAATTTCGTCTTACGATTTCAAAAATCAAATTGCAATTGTGAATATATGTTAGGTATTTTTGTATTTTCTCAAGGGTAAATCGATATTTTTTAAGCACTAATTGCAAGATATAACAATGTACTTCAATTTATTTGTATATTATAGCATTCTACTTTTATATATTTCTATTACATTTCTATATTCCAATTTTGTGTGTTTTTGTTTATTTTTAAGATAGTATGCTATTTACTTTAAGTTAGTACAATGTTTGATGTCTAGATGTTCTTATTTAATATTTTATTTTAATCAACCCGTGTAATACACGGGTCTCACAACTAGTGTTAAATATACAAACACTTATAACATAATGTTCACTCATGAGACGACATGGATGATCGTTAAAGATCATCCTAGATGGAAAATTTAGTCTTTTTATTATTTTTAATTATTGTAATGTTTTTAAGTGTTTTAATGTTTTTAGGTAGGTTAGTGTTTTTTAAGTGTGTTAGTGTTTAAGTGTTTTAATAAATGCAATTTAACATTGTTATTTTAAATCATTTATACTTTTTGAATTATTTATAAAGTATTTAATAAGTTTTTATTTATTTGAAGTATTTTAATTGAAAAATAGTTAGGAATAAGAGGTATGAGAGAGAGGACTATTCCTTGTCTTTACGAATGGAAGGAGCTTCAAAAGGCTGATGTGACATTGATATGACTCTAGAGATGGGATGAATTTCATCCACCCTTAGGCCAAGCAGAATCTTTGTGGGTTGGCTGCGGGTTGGCTTGCTGGGTCGCCGACATCGTCGGGAAAACGAGGTTGTGGCTTGTGGGTAGGGGAAAGATCGGTGTTGGTTGGGTTCATGAAACCGACGCTGAAAACCTTTTTCCAATAAAAAAAGCAAAATACTCTTTAAAAAAATTACCCCTTATCCCCATAAATACCCTCTCTACCCATTTAAAGATCATACATTTCTTACATTTCTTAACTCTTAAAGATCATAAATTAACTCTCTAAAATTTTTCAAAAATGGTTGCATCAGGAAACAACAGCTTGTCATGGACTCCATCGAGGAGGTGGTGCTAGCAGCCGCCTTCGACGACATCAATAAGGAGAGGATGTTGGCAATCGATGGCCAATTTTGCAAACGTATAGTGGAAATGTTCCACACAATACTGGGCACCGAATCTTATCGGTCTAGTCACCAACTTAATAGCAAATGGAAGGATTTGAAACTAAAACGGACAAAATTTAACATTATTCACAACAACCTATCGGCGAACCAATAAAATGGGGCTACCGATGATGAGATTTTTGGGACATTTTCTAGACGAATATCGTTTGACATACAATAAAGACTTTACGATAATTGAAGCTTTGAATGTTGACACTAATTACAAGGTCTGGCATGGGCAGCATGCAGGAGCATATAGGTGTTCTGTCTGACATGTCCCATCGAAGTTGTCATTTGCAAAAAGCATGGTTGGAGAATATTTGATCATCTTTCTAATTAAATCTCATTGTCCACTATAAACACCTCACCTAAACTTGTAACATGCGAATATCTTAAGTGTATGAGCTGATTACTGCGGAGTGTAGTAATTACTTTGTATAACATTCATTATCAATAAAGAAAATCTGTAAAGTAGATGTAGCTTGATCAAAATTAGATCAAGTGAACCACTTAAATACTTGTGTTTCTTGTTTGGTTGCATATGGTCTTCTTGTCATTCTCATTAACTATGATTAAGTTGTGTAAAAAGAGCGTTTGTCGAAGTTCTTATTCCTAACATATTAAATCACAAAAACATGAAAACTCATGAGCAATATCCTAATATTTGAAACCAGGTGCAACCGGGACTCTAGAAAAAAAATAAATGGATATATAAAGTATGATGCTATAACATAAAAAATAAATGACATTAGAATACTATAATAAACAAACAAATGAATAAAGTACACTACTATATTTTATATTTATCCAGAAACTTCAAAGCTAGCTAAACAATCCATTATAACCATTACATTCATTGAAATGTATTTGAGACTTTTTATGGGTACATTTACATGCTAAGGATTCTTTTAAAAAATATATTATTAAAATATATTAAATCCACTATTCATGCTATGCTAAAACATGCATAAAAGGAATGATGTAAAAATAGTGCTAATAGCAATTTTATAAAAAAACTAATTTTATAAAAATAGTTTTTCTTAAAAAAACAAAGTTGTAAAACTATAAGTATTAAAATGTTACTTTTATGTAAAAAAAAGTATGTTTTAAAGGTTATAAAAAAGTACAATTTTCTCCTAAAAACTAAGTTTTAAAAAACATATAGAAACAAAGTTAAAAGAAACAGTTCGTAAAAAAATTATAAAAATAGTTACAAAATGTACAATTACAAAAACAAGTTGTAAAAATAAGTTATATAAATTTTGTTTTCTAAAAAAACTAAGTTTATAAAAGTACCATTCTAAAACTAAATAGAATTCAGGGAAATTTTCTAAAAAGTTTTGGATCAAATTTGAAAAAGAAAAAAAAGTTTTGAGCAAAATTTTAAGAAATAAAAGTTAGATGAGACGGATTTGAAGTTGCAAAAAGATCTGGGCCAAAATGGCAAAAAAAAAATGGTAGAGAAAGATCTAGACTCACGTAAAAAGAAAGTGAAATTAGATCTTGATTTGCGTCAAAACAAAGTGAAATTGAGTCAAACCCCTGAGCTCCATTCTCGCTTAAAGCACCCACAATATGAGAATATTTTTACGATGTTTTTTTTGTGTAATGTTATTGTCAAATAACAAACAAAAAGTTTTCATAAATGCCAATTATAGAAGAGTTTTTTTATATAGTTTTTTCAAAGACAATAATACAACATACACAAATACAATAGATATATTACTATAATAATATTAATTTGTGAAAAAAACTTTAACGATAGAGATTGCTAGCAAGCTTTTTGAAACAATTTCCAAAAACTCTTAAAAAGCTTTTGTTATAGATGCTCCAAGTTGAAAATTGTAGCCCAGCGGTACCAGGTGTTGCCCTCTCTCCTTGAGGTTGAGGGTTCAAGCCTCGTTAGAGGCATAGATATAATTTAAGATGTATTTTAGGAGTATGTTAGATTAGATTTGCCGTTCCAAAAAAATAAAAATAAAAAAATACAACGGTTATAAACAATAGCCAAAATCATTACAATAACATTAAAGTTACTTTCCGTCGGTTGATGATTGTATACTACTACATATAATGTGTGAAGTTGCAAAATCTTCTTGAATTTCTAAATATAAGTAAAACTACAAAATCGACATTAATTGCAAAGCCTCTAAAGAAGAGTATGTAATATTTTCGTCAAGAGGATTTTAAGTGCGAGGTGCAAAATACCAAGCTATATGAAAAGAAAATCTCATACAAAAGTGACAATTCGGCAAGTTCAGAAAAACCAAATTATAAATTACAATATCATTTTGTTAATTTTACTAAGGCTCTGTTTGACATGCTAACTGAAAAGCTAGCTTTTAGCTTATAAGCTAGCTTTTCAATAAGCTAGCTTCAAGTAGCTTATTGAAAAGCTAGCTTATAAGCTACTTTTTAAGATACAATAAGCTACTTTAGTGGTTTTGTCAAACGCCAAAATACAATAAGCTCAAAAAATAAGGTAGCTTTTAAGCTAGCTTATGTGCGCCAAACACAGCCTAAAGAAAACGACCACTTAGTTTCCAAATTTGGTCATCTTTATCACTATCCCTGATTTTTAACACATTTAAATTGGATGATTAGCTTGGTTTTTAGCTAGAGACGTAAATCGAGCGAAACAGATTCATACATAAACAATTTCGTGTAGGAAAACATCAACAAGCAAAAACTACTAACAAGCAAAAGCAACGAACTTGCGTCAATTATTAATAGTTTTGATATTTCCCGCCCTAAACAAACATCAATAAGTAATTTTGGTAGAAAACATGAACTAGGCTAGTTGAACTTTTGACATATGAATTATCACGTATACAGTACAATTTCATACAAACATTCAGACACGAGACAAACAAATTGGATGTATCATGTACACAAACAGACTCAATGTATCAGAAGACAAAATTGATTGAAATTAAAGAATCAGAGACAGATTTAAATAACATAACTAAATGTTATTTTTGAAAGAAAATGAGTGCATAAGATCGATTATTGCCTACAAAATCGAATGTTATACAGAATAGATGGTCTCCAAAATCAAAGGTTATGCAAATTCTTGATTATGCAGGCGATAAAAATCGATTGTAAATCTATAATAAATACCTTTATCATATGTTTATTGAGAATACTATGACTAGAGTTACAATATCTATAGTGTAAACAAAGAAACCCTGCAACCACTTCTTTTGTTAAAGAAAAAAAACAACAGGGAAAAACAAAAAAACAGGAAAAAGAATTTTATTACTGAATCGGAACTTGGAATTGACACCTTAAGAAACACCATACGTACCCTATATATACAAGAGGAAAAAGTCTCCTTATCTAATTCTAAACTATTAATAACCCAATTCAACTATTCTTATCTAAACTATATAACTACTAATTCAAAATCGTGCATATCCAAATCAATTAATCTGGTCAAACTAGAATACCTATTCTAACTATCATATCCTAACTTTCAAGCCTTGGATATATCACGTGAACTTTTGGCTACCAAACCGATTAACCAACATATAGTCGGTTTACATTCTATCATATATTGTGAATACTTTTCGAAATCTCTATCTCGGCCCTAACACCCTACTTCACGATGTGTTCGAATTTCATAGTAGTTGAAGCGGCAGATGGACGATTTCTCAAAATGGGGATTTTTCGTCTTAAAACGGGGATGAGGTTTAAGCTTCAAACTCAAAGAGGGACATATATATGGCACTATATACATACTCAGAAATCACACTTACACTTCACAGTCTCATAACCCATTAACTGACTCTTCGAATTTCTCAATTCTCATAAACTCTTCATTCTTAAAGATAAGATAAAGACTTAAAGTCTTCAAACCCCAAATCCTATCCGTGGTAAGTTCTCAGCACATGCTTCTTTCAAGAAATCTGTTGTTGATTGATTTCATAATGGTCCTTGGGGTGGGAATGGTGGCGGCTTGTTAGAAGTGGAGTTGAGAATTCACATTAATGGATATGGAAGAATTTCTAAGTGGTTACCATAGTGTGAATCAAACAGACAGCTATGTGTGGTAGTTAGATAAGAAGGGTTTGTTCTAGGTAAAAGTAACCAAGAGCTACATTGATGATTGCTTGCTCCCTTAAGGGGTTAGACAAACAAAATGAAATTGGTTCGTCCGGAAAAAAGTGAATGTTCTTGTTTGGAGAATCTTCTTGACTCGCTTACTGACTACTACAAACTTGGTTGATAGAGAATTGATGTTCATTCAAATCTTTGTCCGGTGTGCTTGGAGTTTACAAAGGATTCGAGCTATTTGTTTGTCAAATGAGAGGTGGCGGCCAGAACTTGGGACAAAGTAGCTCATTGGGCTGATTGCAAATTCATGAATAAAAACAAAGTTGATGATACTATGGTTGTGTTGGACGAGGTGCGTATTGCAAATGGAAAGGACCAGATTCCTGAGGCTATTATTTTCATGACCATATGAGTGTTATGAAAGTATCGAAATCTGCTTGTGTTTAAGGATAATAAGATGCAAAAAGATGAAATAATAGGGATTGCTATTAAATATTCATATGATTGGTGTATTTGTTGGAATAGAAAGTTCGTCAGTAATTAGATTCACTGGTTAAAAAATCTCATCATGTAATTTTTCATAGCTTCTAGCTAGTTGTTTAAAAAATAATTTGTTAAAAAAAGTTGCTTTAAAGAAAAAGAAAGAAGTTTAGACGAAAAACCTTATAACCCATCATCAAACATGTCACCAATTGGTGGAGTTACCATCAAAATTGTTTTTGAGTTTCAAGATCACCAAAGGTAAAAAAAAAAAAAAAAAAAAAAAAAAAAAAACTAGTGGGGAAGAGAGAGAGAGAGAGAGAGAAAGAGATGTTATGTACACACAATAAAAAAGAACACGGTTGTGCAAAGAAAGAAAGAGATCCAAAGAGATAGAAACACCTGTGCAATTATAGTGAGGCTGGTTGCTTACCTATGTTCCCAAATTAAAGAGAAATGCTTTGTGATCATCTTTGTGAATGAATTGAGATGTAAATGATAATGATTTTTCGTAGGATCATGAAAGTCAGGTAGGAAAGGGTTTCGGATACGTGTATTTGCGAATAGTTGAGAATGTGAGAAATAGTGTGGATTTAGGCTAACTTTTCTTATGAATGAGAAAAATAAAAGCAACAGAAAGAAAAGGTTGCGGATAGTATAGCTCGTGGCTTTTCTAGTAGATGGTATTGTAGATACCCAAAAACATAAATAAATAAGGCGTTGAAGGTGACGATAAGAAAGAAAAAATCGTTGGCTAGAAGAGAGAGAGAGAGAGAGAGAGAGAGAATTTTTTTGCTTAGGATAGTTTGTGAGCAATGTTGCAAAAGTCGCTATGCGGTGCAACGTCGGTCGACTAGCGAGTACTCGGTCTAGGCGGGGAGTAGTCGATGAGTACTCGGATATGGTAAATACGTACATATTATGTGATTATACATACTGAAATATGAATATACTCACATCAAAATTGATTTTGAATTAAACAAAATTGAAATTAAACAAGAAAATGTTTATTAAATAAGTAAATATATGGTTTATTTTAAACTAATTACATAACGATTATAATTATTTATTTTAAAAGAAATTCAAAATTCTCGAGTTTGACATATTTTTTCGAGTTTGACCGATTTTTTCCGAGTTTTTTCGAGTTTGACCGATTCCAATATTGACCAAGTTGCACCGATGTTGACCGATTAGCACCAAGGTTGATCGAGTTTGACCGAGTCCAAATATTTTCTGTCGATTCTCATAAAAGGGCCTTGGACAACACTTGATTCCGAGTACTCGGCCGAGTTTTACAACACTGTTTGTAAGTGATTAGAAAATTTTTCTATGAAAACGATAAAGAGAGAAAAATAAACATAGAGGGTACCGACTATTTAAATATTTATATCAATTTCTTGATAGGCGAATAGGAGGCGGTGGTCATCGGAGGCAATGATCGGCATGGCATGGAGTAAACTAATATTCTCATATCATGATAGAATGTACACTCATTATAGATATAATTTAGATCGTGATATTTTCATTAAACATAAAGGTATTTACAGAGTACATGTTGGAATCCTCTTCTAACTCTAATACTAAAATAACAAGGAAACTATAACAAAGTTAATACAAAACTACATAATCTAAATAATAAGATAAATACTATCTAATAATATCGATGTTTTAAAAACTGGTTTTTTAATCGAACCGGTCTGATAACTTTTTTTGGTTCAACCGGTTTCCAGATTTTGTATTGTTTTCCATTTTCCTGCACATATATGTATATATAAAACGAAGATTTTGACATCAGTAAGTTCAAACATTATAAATATATATAATAATAAGTTGTAGATCAATCCAAATACATTAAAATTCATATAACCATAACTTTTACATCAATTCAAATACGTCAAAAACAAACATAACGCATAATACCAAACAAAATATAGTTTCAAATGAATATTAACTCATTAAGGTCAAAGCAATCATGTCTATTGAGACATTGGAGTGTTAAATGCATCAATCTCATGATCACTTAGTAAATGAAATTCACTATCAACTTCGTCGGCATCAACAACATGGTAACTTTCAGTTTTACAATATATACACCTTCAATTGTTGGAAAAGTAGAATTAAATAAAAAGTTGAATCATGTATGCAAATTTAGAATTGAGAATAGACACAAGGTAAACGGCTTCGATTGTAAAACACTTCACAAGTGACGATATAAGGAATATTTCATTTTCTTGATAATGGGTTATTTTCTTGATAATGGGCTAAAAAGTCTAATTTGATTAAACTAATTTCCTTGATAATGGCCGGTCCATTCCGGTTATTACAAACCGGTTCTACCGATTTTTTACAAAAACTAGACGGTTCATTCCTGTCCAAAAATCACTATAAAACCGGCTCTAAGCAAACCGCGTTCATCTCCGGTTCCCGGTTCGACAAGTCCGACCAGCCGGTTCGATCCGGTTTTTAAAACATTGAATATTATATATTGAGAAAAATATCTAGAAAAAACACCTCAAATAGAGAGGACACTTTTGTGATATTCCGCATTATACAATGTTTTCCGCTGCAAAATGGATAGCCATTTTTGTAAAACCTCAACTTTTAAATATTTTGTTAAATTATCATCTGTTTTTTACCATTGTGTTTTCTTCTTTCTTATTAGTTTCGTTAAACTTGGTATGCGAATATGCAACTATTGATCATGGATTCCCGGCTAGGCTCGAGTTCGAGTGTTCGACGAGATGAAAAAAGAAAAATGATTCGTTTAAAATCTATTTATTCTTATCATACATGATCAGATGATCCAAATTTTCAATAGAGTTCTACTCGATTTGAGTTCGAACTCGAATTATTCGACGTACTTTTACGATGGGTATCACCCATGGCCCATGCCATGCATGTTTACTTGAATGGTGTTCAAAAGTGTTCAAAATTACGCACATCTACATTTGAATCAGTCATCTCCGGCGAGATCTCCCCACCGGACATCATACTTTGCCGCCAAATAATGAGCTCCGACCGGCCCTCTGCTGCCATAAGGATACAACTCCGGTGAGATCTTCTTCGATTCCAGTTCTTTCAACAAAGGCGTGAATATACCCCAAGCAGCATCAAGCTCATCGCTTCTTATGAACAGTCTCCTTTCTCCTTCAATCGCATCCAACAGTAGCCTCTCGTAAGCATCCGGAATTTCCGTCGTATACCTTCACCATCAAAAACCCAAATCCTCGTTAATCGAAAACCCTAAAATCAAATTCTCAATAAACCTACTCCAATCCCATCATCAATTCAATCCTTTACCTCGTGCTGTACAGCAAATTAAGATCGCTGCGGTCAAATCTCATTCCAAGACCGGGAATTTTGTTATTGATCTTGAGATAAATGGCTTCGTCAGGCTGGACACGAAGCACAAGCTCGTTCGTAGCCTTATCCAAATCCATCCCAAAGTTTCGTTTGTACAGGTTACCTGGAACATGTCTGAATTGAACTCTAATCTCCGCCCTGAAATCCCAATTCAAAATGATATGAAGGTAGTCGAAACTCGAAACAATTTTTGTAGGGTTTATAGTGTGAATCGAAGATATACCGTCTTGTATTAAGGGCCTTGCCGGCTTTCATAAGAAACGGAACACCATCCCACCGGGCATTATCAATAAAGAGGGCGGCTGCTGCAAATGTTGGGGTGAGGCTATTATTTGGTACGGTTGGGTCATCGGTGTACCCTAAAAACGTCTTTTCACCCTTCTTATGTCCTTTATATTGGCCAACAACTACATCTTCAAGCTTCAAGTGTCTCATCGACCTCAAAACTTTAACCTGCGTTTGACATGCATTGAACTGTTATTAATACTGTTGTGTATAAGTTTTTGTCCGACCATCAATTGGCATGATTGGACAAAACATAACATGATGGTCTTGTACTGCGTTTGACATCCTCATGTCAACAGGACAAAAGCTGCAACTTTTTGTCAGTAAAAGGCGGGACTGGACTTGCATATAAAAAAAATTAAAAAACCGTCTTTTTTAAGAATTTAAAGATACCTTTTCGTTTCTAACGTCCTCGGCGTCCAAAGTTACGGGTGTTTCCATTGCGAACAATGCTAATATTTGCAAAAGGTGGTTTTGCATTATGTCACGGATGATTCCATAGTTGTCAAAGTATCTACCAACAAAAACGTTGTAAAATTAGATTTAACTTTCTATAAAAGATCTAAGCAAAAGAATCATTCGACTTAACTAACCCTCCTCGTCCTTCTGTACCAAAGTCTTCCGAAAATATGAATTGTACGTTACGAATGTAGTTTCTTGACCAAAGCGGCTCAAAAACAAGATTTGAGAAACGAAGAACCGATAAATTCTCCACTAGCTCCTTCCCTAAGTAATGATCAATCCTGAAAACAAACAAACAAAAAGAACACTTAAAAGTTATACTTTTTTTTTTTTTTGAAAGTTATACTTAAAAGTTATACTTATAGACTAGCCTAATAACCTCTAAATCAATTTGAAGCTAAAGTTATTGATAGTCCACAAATTAGGGGTTTTTTTTCTCGTTAAGTCTTGTATGAGTAAAGTGGGTAATGGATAATAATGTACGTCTGGATTAACCGTCTGAATGAGACCACATGACCATTTTAGCTTTATTTTCCAAAAAACAAGTTTCACGATATTGATCAATTATAACAATATTAATGTATTGGCTTAACCATTAAAGTCATTCTGTCAGAATTAAGTCAAAAAGAAACAACCGTGTTACAAGGTGACGAAACTCATTTCGACTTTTTTTCCACATGAGACGAGTTGTTATACAAATATACCTGAATATTTGATCCTCAGCTAAGTACTTCTTTAGGCTTCTTGTTAGCTCTCCCGACGATTCTGAGTCACGTCCAAATGGTTTTTCCACAATTACCCTTGTCCACCCGTTTTTGGAAGAAGCCTTGCCACTTGCAGAACGCGCCACATCCACAAAAATATCCGGTGGTATAGACAAGTAAAACAACCGATTCGACACTTTTCCACCCTGAAAATTTTGTATAAATCCACACAATGTCACACAAGAAATCGGATTAAAATTCATAGAACTAACGAACAAATAAAATCAAACCTCTTTCTGCTTCAATTTAAGGTCCAATTCTGCAAAATCTTCCTCAGAGTTGTATTGGCCCGATTGGTAAAAACATCTTTCAAGAAACTCTTCCATTTTGTCACCACAATTCTCTCTAATCAAATCACATTAACTAGAAGTTATTAACATTTTCCTTTATGGGTTATCTCGTATTTAATAACAAACGTTTTATTGAAGGGTAATTTTGGCATTACCTCTTATCGATTCTGCAAGTTAAAGTTCTACTAATCATCTCCCTTAGCTCTTCATCACTCATTTTGGTTCGAGCATAACCAAATATAGTAAAATTCTTCAGAAACGGTAAAGATATTTTAAAACTACATTAGAATCAATATCAATGATCAAACGTAAATAAATCTATAAATGATTAAGCGAAGAACCTGAGGTAAACAGTCCTCGTAAAAGAGAGCAAAAAGTGCCGGAAAGATCTTTTTCTTGGCGAGATCGCCGGAAGCACCGACGACAGTCACACTAAGATTGGATTCCGATTGTTCTGATGACAAACGTTCTTTCGATAGAGGCTTCTCTGTTGCACCTACTCGAAAAAACCAGCAGATAACAAAATTGGGGAAAAACTAGTTTAGATGGTTTGAAATTCCATAGTTATAGTCGTGTCATCGAATTCGCGTTTCTTGGATATCGCATTTTGACTTCTTTAAGTCAAAAAGATGTCTCCGATGACAGAATTTAACATTAGTCACGGAACAAGAATGGGCGAAAAGTAAATAAGAACCTAAAGGAACTAATTGACCTAACGCATTTGTCAAAACAGTTAGAATCGGGGATAGAATTTCAAACAATTGAGGAACTGGCGGGTGATAGGAATTGAGAACTTACCATCCTGCAAAGAAATCGCATTGAGAGGATACCCATTTGAGGATTTGAGTTCAAACTGGTTTTTCGGACTGAGTCTCGAGTGAACCTTGAAAACCCATCTGGAGGGAGATGATTTTCTTGAGAAATTGAGTAATTTTGCAGAAGAAAACTTTTCTCGATTCAGTGAAGAAGGTGAGAAGGTGGTGGAAGATGAAGAACAGGGACTGATTTGTGTAGCCATGCAAGATTATTTCACTTTGATCAAACAAGAAAGGATGAGTCTCGGTGTTGGGTATTTAAGAAGGGTTTGTTAATACGATCTGTATAGACTTGTTTCTGCATAACAATCATATTCTCTTGAATTTTAAGTTATATATATGGACCCATTTTCATCATGGCGTGATCTTGTTTATGAGGCCTATAATCGTTGGGTTTTTTCTTGTTTTTTTATTTATTCCGTTATTTTCCATTTTAGAAAATTATCCTTTATTTAAACGTGTTCTTTACTCTTTAGTAACCAAATAGTTTATCGATTATATATCTAAACTGTTAGGCTATGGGATGTGTAAGACATCCAAGACTTTCCAAAGCAACCGTCACGTCAGCGCCACGTCACCACGACAATCCCATGACACACCCCAGGAAATGGCCAACAATCCTAGACCTCCTTTTAATTTACATGTCACATTTTATTATAA
Source organism: Cichorium intybus (assembly GCA_023525715.1). Taxonomy (NCBI): domain Eukaryota; kingdom Viridiplantae; phylum Streptophyta; class Magnoliopsida; order Asterales; family Asteraceae; genus Cichorium; species Cichorium intybus. Next base: position 126,489,801 of record CM042012.1, on the reverse strand, counting down.
TTAAAAAAGATTTTTGTTTTTTCTAATTGGCCAATTTTTCTCAAATGAGCGTTCTGAGGCGTCCCCCAGAAAACAACCCCTGAACGCAGTACGCAGGACGCCATGAGAGGCGCGGTGTTCATGAGTGTCATCACTGCAGACATGGAAGAACGCGGGGAGGTGGCGTCCGGCACACCCCTCGGCCTTATAATCATATTAATTTTGTTTTTTAATCAATTTACAATGAATAATCTAAAGAACCTCATTAATAATACTAATTATAACTAATCCTACTTTTGCCAAATTGTTTTCCACTTTTTTCATATAGCATAACTATTTAAAATTATATTTTTGAGTTATTTGCTAAAATGACTATAAAATTATATATCTAGAGAATACAACATCTTTCCAAGAGATAATAAAACGCTCATCTAGTTCGAAATTTAACATTGCTATCATCGCGAGATACTTTTATCTGACAAAAGAAAAGTTAGATGTATACGCTTTATACGTTAAGATCCGATCTTCCGCGAGGCTCTGTTTCTTCATATATTGTCGCTGAAGACTCAAACACTCTATCGTTTTTCTACGAGAAATTATATTCTCAAGCAATTGTTTTGAAATACATAATTTAATGGTCTCACTAAAGACGTGTGGTGTTCATGACTATTCACGAGTGTCATGACTCATAAGCAGTAACCTCTATTTAAGTTCAAATAGATGGTCTATTCGAGTCGTTATTGAGAGAAATTGCTTATACATTTCAAAGTGCTAGAAAATCTACTAATGAGGATATAAGTTGATGTTTAACATTTCCTATGCATATGCCTTTTATAACAATAACGGCGTTGCTATAATCAGAATATCTTTTTTTACATAGGTGAATGGTTTGCGATTCATGAGTTCTATTAATTTTCACGAGAATATTTTTTAGTCTAATGAATAGAGTCCTACTATGAACAAGATTCAAGTATCTTTCTATTAGATTTATCATCTCGGATTACTGCTTGATCACTTTCAATCTATAACTCTATCATCTTTATCTCTCTATATGATTGAATTGATCACAGATTCACAAAACGTTACTATTATAGTACATTTTTGCAGTGGATTTGGGGGGGGGGGGGGGGGGGAGAATGTTGACGGCATTTGGGAGTATATGCAAACGAATGTTAACAATAAACGTACTTTAAATTTGCATGGGGGTACAACCTATATTGTATTGATTTGATTGGTTTGGTGTCCAAAAGATTGCGTGTAGTGGATAATCATATCAACTTATTCTACAAATATGACATTGACACTATTATCTATATAAATGACGACGACGAGGTAAACGACTATTTTGTAACGTCACTATTTTTCATAACCAAATTTTTTTATTTTTTTTATTTAAACATAAAGTTAAAACATTAAAACCTTCTTAAATATAATAGAAACCCATTTGTTCAACACCAATAGATAACATCTCAAAATCCATAATATAAAAATCAGAGTAATAAACAAATATCAATGGAAGTCTCAAAAGCACAATCAAGTTAGGTGTGTCTACAGTTAAGTCGCTCCCTTCCCATTGTGCACTAAAAAACCTAAAAAACATCTGACTTGAGAGAATAAGCACAAAGCTTAGTGAATTCCTCAAAATACCACACGTTCCACTAAATAAACAAGCATATCATATACTGACTTTTGGACTGACTCCGATCCGCCAGGCTCACAGACCGACTCCATTTTGTCAATACCTTTGGACTCTCGGACTGACTCCGATTTGTCTACATACCACACAATCATAAGAACGAATCATACGAACAAACAATCAACAATAAATATGGACTCTCAAACTGATTCTGATCCGTCTGACTCACGGACCAACTTCGTTTCGTCAATACCTCTGGGCTCTCGGACTGACTACGATCCGTCTGCATACTACACAATCATAAGAACAAATCATATGACTAAACAATCAGTAAGCAAGACCATACTAGTCTAAGCACACAGTCCTACCCTAGCGGGCATTAGGCAACCTACTACGTACAACGTCAAACATGGTATAGTGAGAATACTAACCTGAATCAGAAAGCTGAATCGCACGATCGGGTCCTCGAACTAAACAGCAACACGAACCTCCTAAATCACCATTAGGTGTAACTTAGTGGCCCAAAACAATTAAAGTTCGATCCTTTAGTCCTCTTAACTCCACCCAAGTTTGACCAAAACTCAAACCGGTTAAAAAATCAAACTAGTTAGAAAGTCAACGGTCAAAGTCAACATCCATACGCTACGTGTCGTGCCCACGAATCCTATGCGTCGTGTCGAGGCGTGACCCAGAAGGTAGGGTTTTTGAGTGGACGCGTTGTGTGCCCAGGGTTGACGCACCGCGTACGCTAGATACTTCAACCCATCTATTAATTGCTTATTTCATTAAAAGCCAATGGCTGAGACTTTCTAGAAAGCATCCACTGAGGTTCTTAATGGGTAAAGATACAAACTTTATGGACATGCATGTCCCATACATGTCAAACACTAACCCTAGGTCCAAATGAGACTAAAACACAAACAATCATTTGCATGGCTTTGAGAAATCTTGAGCATGCTCTCCCCCCGGCTTAATAGTTCCAGAAGTGATTTATAAGCAACTTAATAACGTATAGTCTCTTCAACTCCAAGAACAACATGCATAAATGCACCAAAAATGCAGCTACATATTTCTAGCTACTAGATCTAAGCATGAAATACATAAAACTTGAGACTTTATTACTCAGAAAGGTCCAAAACGTGTATAGAAGGCTAGATCAAGTTTGGAACTTTAGTATTCTAAAGGCAAGAATGAGGCTCTCAAGCACAAAGGATGCTAGGGTTTTGTTCTGAGTTTCTTTTGAGGGTGGATGCTGGTGAGAGATAGAGGGCGTGAAAGTTAGTGCCCTTAAATACGGCTCAAGGCCCAAAAATTAGAGTTTTGCAACCCAGCGGCATCGTGCCACGTAGAATAGTTGGGTGTGTCGCGTCCAGTTGTACCCCGCAGGCTGATCATAAACCCTCATATGCGTCACCTCCTTCTACTCGATGCGCCGCGTAGAGCCAAGTCCCTTAAAAATAATTAACACTTATTATTTAAAACTTTAAACTCATACTTTGACAAACCAGTGTTACATATTTAGACATTGTTTGTTGTGTGTATCTATATGCAACTATGATATATGTTATCGATATTGGTACATATCGTTTAGGGCATAAATGATTTGATGGAAATCGATTGGGTGGAAAAGGATCTAGTGGAAGAGGACCTGCAATTGGAAAAATGAAGTTCAGACTACGATGGTTTCCCACATTAGCAATCATTTTGAGTATGTTAATGAGCATACAGGTTAGAATGTTGCATATGTGGAACCTACGTATGATATTACTGCATCTAGGATTGCTGGAAAATATGGTATATTTTTTGTTAATGATGTTAAATCGTCTCCATTTCCATATTTATTTGGTGAGGATTATGAACAATGTAAAGATATCAGGCATGAAGAACTTTGTTGATGATTCGGTGGATGAATACATTGAAGCGAGAGATTATGATGATTATATGTTAAGAGTAAAAAAGACAATGTTTACGAACATATTAATAAATTTTGGTTGATGCCTCCCCCGATGTTGGCCCATAATTTGATATCAAGCCTAGAGTGCAACTGATGTATGAGCCTATCGTACACGTCTCACTTCATCAAATCATTGCAGATAAAGCAACGTTGAAGCTTGTATTTGGGTTAAAATGCATTGAATAAGGTTTTCAATATAAATTGTGATGTCATAGAAAAACTGTTTCAAGGCAATATATATTGATGAAAATTGCAAATAACATATAAGGGTGGTCCAAATTGAAGATATTGACTTATTTCAAGTTCAAGCATGTAAGGATCAATGCACTTGTTATATAGCACAAATACATCACAATCATCGACAAGTAAATAAGAAAATTCTAGGACATATATTGAAAGATTTTGTGACAAAGCACAGTAGGATATATTGGGAAAAAACCATCCAATATATGAAAAGCATATTTAAAGGTCACATTTATTACTCTCAAGCTTGGCGTGCTAAAGGTTATACGGTCGAACAGTTGAAGGGTAGCGATAAAGAGTCGTTTTCGAGATTCCTAGTGTATTGTTACAATCTCAGTGAATTCTATTCCGCTGTAGGTTGTGTGGTAAGCTATAAACTAAGTTTCATTATATTATAATGACTTTTGTACTTTTAGTAACTATAAAATCTACCGGTTGTAGATTTGTATGTTCAAAAAACATATACACCCATTGATCATTATAAAAGGTGCCCATTACTTCGGCACCATGTTTATGGTGGTGGTTATAGACAACAATAATCAAATCCTCATTTAGCCCTTAAAGTGGGGAATACGGAGTGTGTGCATGCTTGAAATTGGTTTTTGAGGAAGTTGTTGTCATGTATGGGCCACATTTTATAGGGTGGCCGCCATTGACATTCTAACATCCTCATTTTGAAGTGGTTAATGATACTTTTTTTTTTTTGAGGAAACATTCCATGTTTATGAGTGTTTTTTAAACAAGCATTCCATGTCTTGGGTGTTTTTGAAATGTTTCAGATTTTAAAAACTTAACATGTTAAACTTGACATTCTAAAAAAGGTTACAATGGCATTTTTTGTTGAATAATTTAAATAATGTGTTACATTTTGATAATATTTATTAGTTCATGATTATTTTTTTTAACAATTTAAATAGTTCATTGCCTAATCCTGATATTAATAAAACATTTGACATGATAAACCTATTACAAAATGTCACCTTGATATATTTCGAATACTTTAAATTGTTTGTTACTCGCTGGTGTCGTTTATTTAGTTCAATTGTGTTTTTTTTTTAAGTTATAAAAAATTCATTACCTTATTATGACATTAAACCTATTTATAATTTTATAAGCTTAAGCCTTAAGGGGGTGTTTGATAGTTTCCAAAGCTGAATAGTTTAGAAGCTCTGAACCATTTAAAACGTTTGTTTCTTAAAAATTTTACCTTTTGATCGATAATAGCCTTTTTATAAACATCTGAACCATTAAGTAGAAAAACATATCTGAACTACTCTTTTTCTATAAAATTTCTACGTATACCTTTAACCTGTTTTTTTTATTTTTTATTTTTTAATATTTGGAGCTAAAAGATTAAGGGTCTGTTTGTTTACCTCTTAATTGGATTTTAAGAGGCAAGCTCTTAATCTGTTAGATTAAGAGCGTTTGTTTAGCACTTAAATTTTACCACTTAATTGGAAGAATACCTCTTATCCGCTCAGATTTGAAGGAGCCACTTAATTTAAAAAAAAACCACGTGTTCCAATTTTGCCCTAATCCTTCTACCGCCTCCAACAAAAAAACACGCTGCCCCCTCCATCGGCTTCTGGCTTTCTCCCTCGTCTCCTTCTTCCCGCTTCTCGCCGCCACCAGCTGAAGGAGCAGCGACCAAGGGTTCCGACGGTGCTGCTCCGGTTCCTCTCCGCCGGCGACCTCTTCGGCTTCCCCTATCGCAGGTCAGGTTCGTAAAACCCTAGCTTCATCTCGTTTATCAACTGAGTTCGATTTTGCTGATGTTTTGCTGAAATGTGTTCGATTTTGCTGATGTTTTGCTGAAATGTGTTCGGTTTTCTGCTGTGTTCATCAAATGAGTTCGATTTTCTGAAATGTGACCATCATATGAGTTCGATTTTGTTGATGTGGTCATGTAATCTTGCTGTTTATATTTGCTGAAATGTCATGATCAAATGAGCTCGATTATCTGGTTGATTCTTAAAAAAACAGACATGTAATTTTGTTGCTGAAATGTGTTCATCAAATGTGTTTAGTTTTCTGGTTGATTTTGATGTTAAAGACATGTAATATTGTTGTTCATTTTGATGTTAAAGACATGTAATTTTGTTGCTGAAATGTGTTCATCAAAGGTGTATTCAGGGACATGAATTGAAGCTGTTATTTTTGCTGAAATGTGTTCATTCAAAACCTCCAATTCATGTCCCAATTCTTGTAATTTCTCCTTTGTTTATCTTATATGAACACAAGCACAGAAAATCCCCATATACACCTTCAATTCCTGTCCCAATTCTTGTAATTTCTCTTTTGTTTTTCTTTTCTGATGTAAATGTTTGGTATTATTGAGTTTAACATAGACATGGGAGAAAAGAAGGATAAGATAAGTTAGAAGTATGAAGGCGTAGAGAAAACTTTTCTAGAAGCGTGTTTGCATGAAGTTACGGCCAATGGGCGGGAAGGGAGTAGCTTAAAATCACTTTCTTGGAAGAATGTTGCTGAAAAATTGAAAAATGAACATAACTTTATTGTTGACCAAAAACAAATGAAGAACCACTATGACTACCTAAAGTCAAAGTTTAGCGCCTTTTTGAAGTTAAAAAACAAAACCGGCAATTACTATAATCCATTAACCAACACGTTCAATCTTACCAAAGAAGAATGGGAACTTGAGTCGAAGGTATTTTTTTAAAAATTTTTAACTTATTATTTTGTTTAAATTATGACATATAATTTTTTTTAAACAGTCAAACAAAAATATTGAGAGTTTGAGACGCACACCACTACCCTTCCCCGACCTTTGCACCCAATTATTTGAAGGTGCGACTTCGACTGGCGCTGACAGTTGGGGGCCAAGTTCTACACTTCCCCGCCCTTCCCAGGATTCGACCCAGTATAGTTTGAATGACTTTGATGACATCGATTGCACTCAAAAGGATTCAGGTGTAGGTCAGGAGTCTTCTGGTCAATCAAAGAAACGAAAGCGTAGAGAGATGTCAAAGAGTAAAGAGACATCAAATTCAAGATTACTAGAGATTGGAGAAGATATTTCCAAGGTTGCAAAGATATTTGTAGATAAGTATGCTTCTTCAGATTTGGGTGCATGTATGGAGAAATTGGAAAAGCTAGGGTGGGGAAAATTTGACCCAAGATACACTACAGCTATTTTGCTTTTTGGTGAGAGTGCCGAGAAGAGAGCAGTTTGGTTAACTATTGATCCGCACATTTGTGAGACTTGGGTTAAGGGGGCCGGATCACATTATGGATATGTATGAAGATGGTGTCTTTTATGAACTAGATTTTTGGTTGTGACACTTGATGTTTATAGATTTAACATCATGTCTTTTGTGAACTAGATTTTTGGTTGTGCAACTTGATGTTTATGGATTTAACATCATGTCTTTTGTGAACTAGATGTTTTGATTGTGCAACTTGATGTATTTTGTGAACTAGATGTTTTGGTTGTGCAACTTGATGTATTTTGTGAACTAGATGTTTTGGTTGTGCAACTTGATGTATTTTGAAACTTTATGTTTATGGATTGAACTTGATGTTTTTCTTGTCCTTTTACTTTCGTTACAGATTGACTATGGATTCGGAGGAGGAGGAAATTATGTTTTTCCTTTTGGTTTGTTGTTATTGGCTGAGATCAGTATCTAATAGAATTGAACGGGCAATTGATAACAATTCACAATTGAGTGGTCATGCATATACACAAGAGTTGCTACATGGTACGTCTAGACAATGTCATGAGTTGATGCGTCTATCACGTGCGGCGTATGTACTTTTATGCAACCATTTTAGACAAAACAATTGGGTGCAAAGCAGCAGGTCAATAAGCGTTGAAGAAAAGATGGCTATGTTCTTGACAATTATAGGACATAACGAACGATTCCGGATGATAAAACGAAGATTTCAACACTCCACGCAAACTGTTCATAAATGTTTTCATGAGGTTCTAAATGCAATGATGCTTTTTGCAACGGAAGTTATCGTGCAAACATATTCTAATGAAACCGTACATGTCTCAGACCGACATAGAAGGCTAATAGAAAAATTTCCTGGTGCAATAGGTGCGTTAGATGGAACGCTAGTACATGCAGTTGTGCCCGCTGATCAACAGGCTCGTTACAGAGGACGAGGAAAAGGTGAATGCTTTCAAAATGTATTAGGAATTTGTGATTTTAATATGGTATTCACATTTGTATGGGCTGGCTGGGAAGGCATAGCACATGATTCACGTGTTTTGAAAGAAGTTGCATTTAACCCGACTTCTGGCTTTCCAATCCCTCCACCAGGTATGAAATATTTATTAATTTTATTAATAATTATGATTCCATCTTTTTTTAATCTAATAGTTCTGTCACTCATGTTTATAGATAAATATTATTTGTGTGATGCTGCATACACCAACACTCGTGGATTTATGGCTCCGTACCGTAACACGAGGTATTGGTTAGCCGATTATCATCGAAGACGTGCGACAACTAAGGAAGAAAAATTCAATCATGCTCACGCACAACTCAGAAATGTTATTGAGCGATCTTATGGTGTTTTGAAGCAGAGATTCCCAATACTGAAGCAAATGGCTCCTTTTCCTTTTTTGGTGCAAAGAGACATAGTGATTGCTTGTTTCGCTGTCCACAATTTTATAAGGAAATACGATGCTCATGACGAATTGTTTATGGCGTCCGGGGAGAATATTGATCAAGGGCAAGGAGAAGAGGGTGATGGTCAACACGTGCATGATATGGAATGGGGTTCACAAGCCAATGAGTACATGAGTAATTTGCGTGACCAAATTGCGAATCAGTTTGCGTACAATTAAACTTGTTGGATTTATTTGAATTTTCGTATGTCGTTGTGGACTTGAAAGCACTTATGTTTGATTTGGATTTCTGTTTAATTTGAATTGATGTTTAATTTGACTTTATGTTTATTTCAGATTTTATATGATATTTTATATTATTTTTAACATTATTCATTAAGTGGTTCAGTTAATTTATAAAACAACAACATTTATTCAGAATAAAATAATATAGAAGGGTAAAATTGTCATTTCTTTCATTCAGCACAGCAATTAAGAGGTTCCAACCAAACAGCATGTTAACAGTTCAGCTCTTAACAGTACAGACCCTCTTAAACTCTTTGACCTCTTAAAAATTCAGATCTTAAAAAATTAAGTGATTGCCAAACAGGCCCTAAGACCTTAAAGACCTTAAAACTACTAGACCAAAATTAGTAAAATTAGGGTTTCTAGTTAACGGCTCTTTCGTTTTTGCCTAAACAATTTTACTCTTTCAGCCGATAAGTTCTCTCGTACTCTCAAACGTCAATAGCCGGCAAAGAACCAGCACACCCCCGACTCGACTACCGCCCGCCGACGACTCCGGCTGCCGGCGTCTTCTCGCCGCCTCTATTGCTTAACGTCGTGCCTCTACGTTGCTGCTTCTTCTCGCGCCTTCAGGTCGCCATCGCTCCTTAGGTCGGACTGCCGCCGTCGTCGCACAACATCAAATCGTCACACACAGGGCTGCAATCGATTTCCAGGTTAGCATCTGTTTTATTTATTGTGCGTCATACTTCCTGTGCCTACTTCCTCATTTTATTTCGAACCTTGATTGTGTCCGTTCTTACTCTCGGTTGAAGCTTTTCAACCCTACATTCATCTCCGTATATGTGATTCATCATCATATTGTACATAATTTCTCCGAATTTTTTAGTAATAGAGCGTTTTATCTGTTTGGAGATGTAACCAATAGAGTTTGCAAAACCCTCAATTACTCCTGGTATCAAATTCCATAGTTAAAATATGATTTTATTTCATTACCCTTATTATGTACAGGAATGGTGGGGTTATCTATTGGAGAAAAACATTTCATACAGGGTGGAATTTCTCAAGACCTCCGTACTGATGGCCGGAAAAGATTAACTTACCGCCCCATATCTGTTGAAACTGGAGTCATTGCTCAGGTACACCTTTAATCTTTATTTTTTTCTCCAATAAAATCTTTCATTATCAATTACAAACTCTTTTCTATGTGCTTTAATAACAGGCAAATGGTTCAGCAAGAGTGAAGATGGGTAAAACTGAAGTCATAGCTAGCGTGAAGGTATCTTTTTTGCCCCTTTTATTCTTCAGGGCTATAAATGTAAATTCATGTACATAATTGCAGGCTGAATTAGGAAGACCAAGTTCATCAGCCCCTGATAAAGGAAAAGTTTCCATATATATCGATTGCAGTCCCACAGCAGCACCACAATATGAGGTTTCAAAAATTTTATACTTTTGGCCCTCTAACTTTCTTCAAATTACATAATTCACCCTTACAAAATCCTAACAGGGGAGAGGGGGTGAAGAATTGTCAATGGAACTCTCTTCAGCTTTGAGACAATGTCTTTTGGGAGGTAAAAGTGGTGCAGGTATGGATATGAATAAAAGAAGTAATTAATCTTTTTTGTATTTTTTTTAATTTTTAATTATTTTTTATTTACAGGAGCTGGAATTAATCTTTCATCTTTGGCAATTGTGGATGGGAAGGTGTGTTGGGATTTATATATTGATGGGCTTGTGATCAATATTGATGGAAATATACTTGATGCATTAGGTGCTGCCATAAAGGTATTTATGTCTTACATCCTAATTTTTGAGTAAATTACAGAAATGGTCCCTATGATTTGGTGGAAATAGCAAATTCAGTTCAATTCTAGTTTTTGGTTCATGGCCAGTCCTCGTGGTTCCATTTTCTTCCAACCTTGGTCCCTGAGACATTAATCTAAGAGTAGAATAGTAGATTACATTTTTTGGTCCCCGAGTTTTGCTCTTTTTTTTTTGCAATTTTGGTCCCAAGAAATTTTCTCTTGCAATTTTGGTTCTTATTTGAGGTTCTTGTAATGTTTTTGGTCTCTGTTCCAAGTAAAAATGACTATTTTGGGTTCTTTTAAGTGTGTTGATTATTGCAATTTTGGTCCCAAGAAGTTTTCTTTTGCAATTGTGGTCCTTATTCGATGTTCTTGTAATGTTTTTGTCCCTATTCCAAGTAAAAATGACTATTTTGGGTTTTTTAAGTATAGTTTATTTTTGCAATTTTGGTCCAAAAAATAGTTGTTTCGCTTAAAACTAGGACCAAAAACGTTACAAAAACTTCAAGTAAGGGCCAAAATTGCAAGAGAAGTTTGCGGGACCAAAATTGAAAAAATAAGCTACACACAGGGACCATAAATGTCATTTACCTTTACCCTCAATCTAAAAACTCAACTGTTTGTTATTTAAGTACAGCCGTATTGCTCTTGGACCAAACCAGTAAAAACAAATATACCACCGGGACCAAATTTGTAACTTACTCATAATTACAAATTTGGAAAATGAGGGCAAAATGGTCAATATACAAGGCCTTAACGCATCTTTTTAACGCTGTTAGTCAGAGGGACCAAAACCACAACAAATTCGAACCATACGGACAAGCAATGCAAACAAAAACGAAACTGGACTGGAACTGTTACTTTCACTAAACTACAGGGACCATTTCTGTAATTTACTTGTTTCTTTTTTCATTTTAAAAATATTATACGAAAATCTTACCCTAATATTCATTCCATAGGCTGCTTTAAGCAATACAGGTATCCCAAAAGTGAACGTGGCCTCAACCGCCCCTTCCGATGAACAACCAGAAGTGGATGTCAGCGATGAAGAGTTTCTTCAATTTGACACAACCGCGGTCCCAGTCATAGTTACTTTAACCAAGGTAAAACCAAAATTGCGATTTTGAGTAAAGTGCAGGGACTGATTTTGTAATTTAGTGAAAACGTGGGGTTCTTTTTGTGTGTGTAGGTGGGGAGACATTATATTGTGGATGCGACTTCAGAGGAGGAATCGCAAATGAGTTCGGCTGTTTCGGTTTCGGTGAACAGGGAAGGTTTAATTTGTGGGTTGACGAAAAGAGGTGGGGCCGGTTTGGACCCGAGTGTTGTACTTGATATGATATCTGTTGGTAAACACGTGAGTGAAGAGTTGATGAATAAATTGGATTCTGAAATTGCTGCAGCTGAGGCGGCCATGGAAGAGGAGTCGTGATGATGTTTTTAGTGGGTCATGATGTAAAGAGGTGTTGTGTTGATTTATGTCGTTAGCTAGACTTGATGTACCATGATTTTGATAGATTTATTGGGTTTTTGAAATACGAGTAGTTAAAATTTCCATTTGAAACTATGGGATGTTTTATTTGATATATTGGAAATTAAAAGATTCAAAGTTTTATTTGATATATCACAAAGTTCAAATCTTTATTCCGATATACATCACAAAGATCAAAACTTTGTTCAATACAGATCACAAATTTTGTTCGATTTCATTACCCTCAATGATGCTTTTAACTTTCTCATAACGTCTAAAATCAAGAAACCCATCATCAACCTCTTTCAACATATCCACAACTAATCTCTCTTTCCAAACTCTTGAAAACCCTTTACACAACTCACTCAAAACAACCGAATCAGGACCAACAGGCCTCTTCAACATCTCTTTAAAAACACTAAACGCCCCTTCATAATCTTCAATTTTCAAGAATGACATCATCAACATCTTCACAGTATCTTCATTTGGACGACAATCACTCTTTACCATGCTTTTGTAGAGTTGAAAAGCGCGATCTGGATTCTTTCGTGCACATTGTCCTCTAATAAGTACCGCAAAAGTTGAAGAATTCGGTACCAATTTCTTTTTGTCAAGTTCTTTAACTAAATAAGCAGCTTTTTTGGTCTTCCCTTCGTTACATAGTCCCAACAACAACGCGTTATAAGTCAAGATGTCAGCTTTGACCCCATTTCTTATCATTTCTTCAAAAATCTGATTACCCTTTTCGGTTTTACTTAATTGGGAACACGCGGTGATTAAAATGTTATAAGTTATGGCATTTGGAGCCACATTTACTCTTTTCATTTCGGTGAACACCTTAAATGCATCGTGTAGATTCCCTTCTTTACAAAATCCGTGAATTATTGTGTTGTAAGTAATGGCATTTGGGTTGATTCCATTCTTCTCCATTGAAAGTTTCAGCTTTATTCCAGTTGTTAAAAGGCCTTGGTTGATGTATGCGGTGATCAATGTATTGTAGGAGGAGATTGAAGGGTTAAATCCCATACCTTGCATTTCATCGAACACTTGGACTGCGTTCTCTAGTTTCCCTAATTGAACAAAAGCATTCATCACCATGTTGAGAGTGAACACATTGATTGTGATCTTGGATCGTTTAATTTGGTTGTAGAATGGTAACGCGATGTCTGCTCGATTAAAGCTAAGCAACGAACTCATGTACAAATTACAAGATTCGATGGTGGGAAGAAATCCGTACTCCTTCATACGACAAAATGTATTTGTCGCGTTCCTGAACTGCTTCATTTGCGCGTACATTTTAAAAAGCGCGTCGAAAACGCGAGGTGTAGAGTCGCACATTCGATAAGAGTGAAGAATAGCATCGAAGAGGTTAGAATGGAGGTCAACGTTTACGTCAGAAGTACAGACGATTTTCTTCAAAAGAGATTCAGCGGACAAAAATTTACGGTTCTTGGTGAGGACGTGGAGGATGATGGAATTGGTTTCGAGGGTGAGTAGTTTAGGGTTGTGGAGTTCGACCCATTTGAAGAATTTGAGGGAAATGGCGTAATCGTTTTGAAGCTTTAAGAGAATATGTTTCACTTTAAATGAATCGAATTTAGTTGATAATTTATTTAGGTTGGACCAATCAGAGTGAAGAAGATGACTGTGAGCTACGTTAATGTAATCAAGATCTTGACCTTTGGGTTCGTGGATAGTTCTATGGGGTATCGGAATAGGACTCCATTTACTTCTAAGAACAGAGGAAGTAGGGTTTTTCATGGCTGAATCAATTGAAATTCGACGAACTTGTACAAAATTCATGATTGCCTGGAAATTATTAAACTATCAGAACCTACATCGGAATTTCCTCGTGATTTCTCATTGATTCTCTTTCAAATCGACCACCATCACCCTCAAGACTCTACCCTCCTTCTTTGATCAACTCGTGACCCGTGTAACCCGCGAACCCGTTTAACATCCAAAATTTCAAACTCAGATTAATGTAATTACCTGTTAAGTGTAGCTCTGTGCGATGCCAGAATCGTGATATGAAATCAGAATCGAAAAATCAGCACCTGTGTGCGATGCTGAAATCAGGATATGAAATCGTCTAATAATGACAGCTTCTGCTTTGATAACGAAAAATGAGGATATGAAACTGTGAGTTTACGCTACCTCTGTGCGATGCTGAAATCGTGAATCAGCTTCTGCTTTCAATGGATAATGAATCTGATTAAAGTGTGCGATGCTGATTAGATGAAGGCATGGAGCGAGTGTGCGACTACGAGTACAAGAGTGTAGAGACGAGAGGAGAGAGTCACTCAGAAGTCAAAAGTCAGAACTAAGAACTACTGAAGTCGCCTAGTCGAGACTCGAGAACCGGATTGAAGTGTGACTGCATGAGTGAAACTCTACGGATCCTAAGTCCAAGTCTGATATTTTTCCTGGCCCAACAATGTTATTTAAATGTTATTTTGGCCCACTACAAGTCTACAACTATATATATCTATACTACATTAAAAAGAAAAAATGGTTTCTAAAAATAGAAACCCTTAAATTTAAGAGATCCAATTTATAATGCATGAAATACAAGTTTTAAAGCATATACAATTTCAATCCTACGTAATAGAGGTTTGAATTCGCAAGATATTCTTGACTTTTTCAATCCCGTTATTCTCTCGCTATCCCCCGATATCCGCCTAACCTTTCGTCGCTAACTCCTACCCCAATTCCCTTTATTCTTTCCATCAATTTTCCAATCTCTCGTTCTTTCTTCTATCGTCCCGCTAAAAACCCTAATCTCTACCGTCGCTCACATTAGCACCATCTCCAACACCACACACACTGCTCATCGCATACAGCTACCACCGCTCGATGCCACTCTCACTGACCATTCACCATCGCTGGACCACTCATCACATCCATCTGAAGCCACAACACACCACTCACACCGCTCACCGCACCACTTCATCATCTCTCCCACTGAACGCAAATGGCGCCACCACACGAGTTCTTCCTGTTTGTGTCTAAAAGCTACCACCGCCGGTTGTTTTTTTGAAAACCCTAGACTCAAATCTACACAAATACAGGATTGAGGTATGTTTCTTTTTAGATCGTGTTTGGAGGTCAACTAAAGGAAATTTTGTAGTCATTTTTTATCAGACTAACAACTGATGTTTTACCTAATATGTGTGGAATTGGTGTAAATGACTTGATTATAATCTACAGAAGCAAAAATACAATCTTTGAGTGTAGGTTTATATAAGAAGCGGTGGAGTGGAATAGCCTCATCATCCATAAACAAGTACCGATGCTGCGATATTCTTCTCAACTCTGTTTCTTAATATGTACATCAACATCGATTTTCTTTTGCTTCTAACTTCACGTTGATTTTAGTTTTAATCTTGCAGGTTCTGAGTTTTTACATCTTTGTAATAAAAAATGATTATTAGTATGTTTATGTTTTATCTCTATCTCACTTTTTGATTTTTTGATTTGTAGCGATTTGGTTCCCGATAGCTGAATTTAGGATTTCGAGGTGTGTGTATTTTATTTCTCTCTCTCTTTCTCTCTCCCTCTCTCTATATCCTTAACTCTGTTTTCATGTTGACGTATCTTGAAGCAATTGATAGATCGGTTAACTACACATATTTTGTGGCCTTCTTTCTTACCTTCATAAATTTTAATTCCATGTTTGATACATCTGTTATAAGGAAATAGCAAAACTTCCAAGTGTTATACTCAGTGATCCGAAGCAATCGACGGGTTCTAAAGGTAATCTTTTTGACTGGTATGTTCTTAAAGGTTGTTTATGATTTGTTGTAGATTCCAGGTACATTTGTTGTTAGTTTCATACCCTTGCTACCCCACATCTGTCAAGCTCTAAGCTCCATGTATATTTGATTGTGTTTAATTTCTCAAGTAAGTATGTGGAGTTATTTATTCTCTTTTAGTTAGTTTATGAGTTTGAAAACCTTAGATTTGTTTTTTTGAAAGCTTTCAATAAAGCTATTAATTAGATTTTAAATGTGAATTTCTGATTTGTTTATCTTAAACATAACCAGATGAGAAACAACGCAATGGATATTTTGAAGGGCATACTAGAAGAGAGACAGAAAAGGTAAAGGAAGAACAAAAGTGAGTCTGATGGTGGTGGTGTGATGGTATTGAGTGATGTTGTGTAGTACTACCATTACCACCATGAAGATACTTTGTACATCGATTTCATCTTTGTCATACACTCATACATGATATCTGATTAGTACTACCGCTACCACATACGAGTTTGGTCTCCGTCACCCAAAACAACACTCCTGCTCACATTCTTTCCTCTATTTATGTTTGTGTCTAACTGTGTGTTTACAAGACCAGAAATGGATTGATTTGAACGGAGGTCTCATTGCAATTGTTGGTAACCTTCTTAAGATTTGCTTTATAAATGTATGATAACGTAAGTAACAATATCAAGGAATACATGGGGCTTGTTCGTTAATGTTATGGTGGATTTAAATTGTGAACTGTATGTGTTACTTGTACATAACAAGGATTTAAAAAATTTCAGGTCACATAGGTGTGGTATCTAGATGATATTCTTAACTATACATGGGTAATAAAGAAGACTGTTTTCCTTCATTTTGGTTTTCTTATATATGTTTGGGTGTTAAGTCCCCAGGTACAAACCATATCTGTTTCTATAAATGTTTCCAGCCATGTCCTCTTACGAGTTATGGGTTCACAAATTGACCAAGAAAGGACACATGAATTAACCTAGAATTTTTTGTAGGTCAACGAAATTTTTTTGTTCCAACAAACTAATGTAATATTCAGCAACACAATAAACATTTCATTCAGCAAAGCAACCAACTCCTAACATTTAGATATTTTTGGGGGGCTAACAATATTTATATTTGAACTATACAAAAATTTATCCAATTGGAGAGAAAAAAAAATTACCATTAAAGCTTTGATTTTTGAAGTAATTTATGTTCAACGATTGTGGTTTGAGAACTTTAATTTTTAGTTGGGCGTCAATCATGTTTATAGGATATTTGTAACTAAATGAAACTTTCTTATAACAATGAAGTTCAATTAATATTTAAATATTAAATAAACCGTATATTTCAACAATTGGAACTGATTCAAATTATATCATTTCGAGGGAAATTCAAACAATAAATGAATATTAACGAGCTGGAATGGTCAAAGTCTATCATTACAGTAACGTACTATCATTATATTTTCTTTTGACGTCCCAACTGAAACTCAAAACACTTCACAAACTTGACCAATCACATATCTACGACCAACTTGGTTAAGGTATATGTTTTCAACATGAAGTTTGTAGTTTTGATTTTTCATATTACAGTGTTTTTGTGTTAAATTTCAACTAATATTCATTTATAAATAATATTACTTAGCAAATACCTAAAACTTAGATAGCATTACTTCCTAAGTACCAAAATTTACGTTAATATTATTTCTATCTTTGTTGGTTGAACAAACTATACACCGTCGTGTAAATCCAAAATTCACGTGTGTAAACCCTAAAACATAAAATAAGCTGTTCATCGAAAAAAATTTACATTATACACTATAGTGATACAAATGATTAACGACTATTCACCAAATCTTGCCCCCCCCCCCCCCAAACTTATTAGCGCCCGCCGCATTGCGCGGGTACACGACTGGTATATATCTATACTACCTTAAAAAGGAAAAATGGTTTCTAAAAATAAAAACTCTTAAAATTAAGAGGTACTATTAATTATGCATAAAGTACAAATAGTGAACCATATACAATTTCAGATGCCGTTCAAAAAAAAAAAAAAAATACAATTTCAGATTACGAATCCCGTGTATCTTCATCAATTCAGTTCTCTTCCTCCACATCATCCGACACAATCGGAACCCTCAAACAAACCTTCAATCTTAAACGTGTTGTTGACTCTTTCTTTTAACTTGATATAGCTAACATTATATAAGAAACTGATATAGCTAACCCTAATATTCTCATTTTTTTCTCTCAAAGACCTGCTCGCCTCCTCCGGCGGATCCACCGTCCAACATCCAGAACTTTCGGCCACCGTCGGTTTCCCAACGCCCATTGCGAACTACCACCGTCGGATTTTCAAACAGCCAACCAACCCATCGAGAAGACCAGTCACCATTAACGTTACAAACCCTCGAATGTTTCGTATTCTCAACAGGTTCGTATTTCTCAATTACTCATCCTAAGCCGCCATTACCACCTCCCCATGTCCTTGCATTTCAACAGAACAACGACTTTCAATTTGGGGGGAATCAGAGCCTTCTTAACAGGTTCGTGTTTCACAAGAACTAATCTTTTCTGTCAATATTTCAGCAATTTTTTGTCCAAGTCGAGGTGTCAATACCACCAGAAGATAAGAGCATATCTGAAAGTATGGTCATTTTAAGGTTATAGAACACACACTCCAGGTATTCGCTAAAATGTCTCAATCATTTTTCATCAAATCATTAAGCCTAACCCTAATCGACTACAGTCCCTATTTTCCTCTTTCACACTTGTGTTGCAACCTCCTTCCAGTAGTGAAGGTTACAAATGAAAATAACGCAGCAGAAACGCTTGGGTTTGGGCGCATCAACATCTGTTATGGATTAGAAACGTTGCTAACTTAGGGCACATGTTCAATCTTTCATGTAGGAAATCAAATCAATGTAGCTGGTATGTGTGCTATAATTGATTTTTCATATTTATCTTGGATCTGGATAATAATCTTAGTATTTTGACTCATTGGTGCTCTTTTTGAAATTTGTAGAACACATCAGACATGATTCATAAACTATGAAAGATTATTTAAGTATAGGCGAACATATGGATCAGTCCATCGGGCTATATTTGTGATTCCCTTTTTCATTTTCAAGTTGTTTAGTCTTTTATAAAATTTATGAAATTATCATATGTTGCTTGATTAATGTAATCAAATAGCTTATTTCACTTGATTTCTCACATTGCTAATACTCTACTGTCAGGAAAGAAACATGTTCGTGGCAAGTTCTTGGTTACGGATCACCGGATGTGATCAGATGGTCTAGATAGTCTATGCAGGTACCATTTTTTATCAAGAAGATTGTTGTTGTGTATATCATGGCAACAAGAAAGCAAAGCCTCATATAAGCAATTTGAACATCTAATGGAACTTCTTGGTTGATTTACATATTTGCATTCACTTTCACATTCCAACATTTGATGGAAGTTCTTAGTTGATTTACAAACTATTCAAGTGCTAATGAAATTGCTAAATTTTCAGTTTTTGATTTACATATTTGCATTCATTTCTGATTTTTTTAAACATAATAAATTTCCTTTTTCATTTCCTATAATTGTTGGCATTTACTGCAGATGTGTTGAACTAGAGGGTTTGATAATGCTCGAGTTTATTGGCATGCTTTTGAATTGTAAAATCCAGATTATAACAATATTGGAATGTGATTGAACAAATTAAGTAATGCATGTTTAATTCTCTACTGGGTTTTCATGTTTAATTGTTTTTTTAATATAATATGGAGTTGGATAATATCTTGACTATAATATTATATGTAATTTAAGTTATTAAAGATATTTTGGTTGTATATTATGTTATTATAGGCTATAATTGAAAATGTTCTTCTCTATGTCACTTTAGAAGTTTAGATTTATTTTTTGATAGAAGGGTAAAATGGTCTTTCTTTTTGTTCCATCATCATTCAGTTTAAAAATCCAATACAAACTTTTTGTATCCATTCAACACATTACCCATACAATAGTGGCCCTACTTGATGTCAATATGTAGAAATGAAATTGTACATAAAGGTAATGCTTGGGTAGTAGTGTTGTATATAATGTATAATGGTGCTGGTGCTGCATTCATTTATAGAATATTAAAATTCCTTATGGCGATCCATCTATTTTTGGAATGTTTACAAATTTGGTCCCTTTATTTTAATTTTTTTTCGTTGTTTTCAAGGAACTATAAATCATCATGATCAAGAAACTTAATCATCGGAATAAATAAATAAAGTGAATTTTTGAATAAGTAATATTGAAATTAATATGATGATAAGTATTTTTGTGGTAAGCAATGTGTTCATTATAAGACTAACAAAATTAGTTTTAAATTTACAATAAAATATAAATATCATTTTCTAGAAAACTTTCTTTACTTAAACAATATGTTCAATTCATCTTTAACAGTAGAAATTACATCGGTAACTAATACCCAAATTGATCAACGCACAACTACAAAAACATAATTTGTGTATGCTTGAGTATTAGTAATTATACTCCTACTTCAATTGGCCTAAATTTAATGTTTTGTAATTTGTAGTTTTATATATTCTTTTAGTTTAATGTGTAATCCCGAAAGGATATAGAGTTACGAGTTAAAAATGCAAAGCTTGGTTAAGAAAACTTTCAAAATATAGACCAATACTTTTTTAAGGTTTTTCAAAATGAAAAATGTTTGAATAAATGGATGTAGTGATTAATCATACTAATCAAATTGAATTTAAATGAAATTATTAACTAAAAATGAATGCAAATGTTTTTGTACTTTATTGACATGTTATAATGAGAAATCATATTTGTTGATATATTGCGGTTTTTTTTCGTCCAACACATTTTATTTTTTGTTATTTTTACTTTTTATGTTTTTGTCGTTTTTTTAGTTTCTTAAAAGTCATGTATTTTTGCAAATTTCATATGTGGTTTATTCTTATATCATTATGCAATTTCTCATCATATTGCATTAGTTATGTTTCACACAAGTTATTAAACTCTACGGTTTTATGATTGTTTTAACGAAACATTGAACCGAACTGTATGGTGCTTGCCCTAACAATTTGTGTCCCGCCGCATTGCGCGAGTACACAACTAGTATATATATATATATATATATATATATATATATATATATATATATATATATATATATATATATATATATATATATATATATATAATTAAACGGGTTATTCAGGTCATTTTCGAGTTAAAAGTCTTGACCCTAACCCAACCCGTTTAAATTTCATGTCGTGTCGTGTCGACCAGTTTACTTAAACGGGTCGAAACCTCTTACCCAAACCCGCTAATTTCGTCTGGGGTTGTCGTGTCGTGTCTGATTTTGCCAGATCTACCTACAGGAGTTTTGTCCTCTACTCGCATCCAGAACTCATGCACTTTTACCAAATAATATAAACCAATAAAAACCATCTTTTTAGAAAAATCATTATAGTTTTATTATTTTATCTGAAATTTTTTTAAATATTTTTTAAAATTTTCAGAAAAGTTATTGATATCATTTTTTTTCAAAATTACATTTTTACATAATATAATATTGTTTTCGGTCATATAATAGAGTTTGTTAGCCATTAAGAATAACTTATTTTTTTACGGAAAGCAAAATCAAACCATAATTTTATTTTAACTTCAGAAATACCAAATTATCGGTTTTGGTTTCTTATTGTATATGTTTTTTTTTGTTTTTTTTAATTTTATGAGTTTATTCATAAAAATGTTGATTAAATTTTATAAAAAAAAGACAAGTAATTTTCTATAAAAGTTGAATTACAATGGTTTGAATTTCTATAAAGAATATTCTTTTTGTTTTTAAGTATAACTCAAAGCACGTTTGAGAGATCTATTTTTAAATTTTCCTCATAAAGTATTGACAAAAAACAAGGATTTTGATAGGCGGTTTGGGGATGAAGACCAAACCGGCCGTAAACCGAACCGCTTAAAAGCGGGTTAAACGGTTTGTGGTTTGGGCGGGTACGGTTTGGTCGGGTACAGTTTGGTTTAAACCATTTAAGCAAAAGCCCACTTTAAGTCATATTATTAGTCCATTTTTTTGCCCAATCATACTATTAGTCCATTTTTTCCCTCATGTTGTTGTTGACTACTTGAGTTAATGGCTTATAAGGGAGAAATAGACTGCATGTGAGGTTAGTAAAAGGCGGTCTGTGATTTAATCCTTAGTGAGCAATGACAATGTGAGGGTGGATACATCGACAACATTGAGCTGTTGAGTTTGGATATTGATCTCTTCGAGAACACAAAAAAAAAAAGATTACACTTAGACTAAGAGCATAAACTATACTTATATTAGTACTTGCATGCTAACGTATAAATAACACAAGTTCTTCATTAATTTCGTGGATGTATTGGAGGGCTGCAGTTTTTAATTTCACAATAACGATCAGAAGTACCATTAAGACCATAAAATCAATATGCTATCTCAACCTCCATCCATAAAGTTCAAGTAATTCAATATATCAATTATTAATATATTTTATATATATTTAATATATAACTCTTAATCGGTTTTCAGGCGGGGCCCGTTTAATTTTTCCCAAACCGCAAACCGCTTAAGCAACCCGCTTAACCCGTAAACCGAACCGTAAACCGTTTAACCCGAAACCGTAAACCGTATAAGGTTCGGTTCGGGCGGTTTCGCGATTAATTTGAATAACGCTCACCCTTAGAAGCAGGTAAGCATTCTTATCATCTTGTAAAGACATGTTGATGGTGTTTAAGGAATTTTTAGATGATTCGTGGGTGTCCTTGATGATAAGGACCAAAAATGTTAAAAATGAATAACGAACCAATCTTGAGATTTGAAGTGTATAAGTGTTATGATAGTGTTTAAAAATCCATATTATGACTATGTTAAGTTGGAAATTATAGGTCAAAAAGGTGAAAAATGCACAAGAAATTACTCATCAGAGCTATTAGCATCGCTAATGGCTGAGGATTAGCGACGCTATGTGGAAGTTGGTTGTTAGGTGAAATGGTTGCAAACGCTCGGACCAGGAGGATTTCAAGACATTAGCGACGCTATCGATGTAGTTAGCGACGCTAACGCTAAGGTTAGCGACGCTAACCATCGCTGACAGCAAACCACTTAAAATCCTTATCTTGGTCATTTGGGGTTGATTCTCAAAAACAGAAGCTTCGAGGCCAGACGATTTCAGAGATATTTTTGGGGCTCAAATCATTAAATTATGGTGGAAAATCAAAGGGATTTTACACCTAAAGGTAAGGTTAAGGTTAGTGTGTGTTGTTTATGCATTTGCTAAGTCAAATTAGTTGAATTGGTTGATTTTAGTTGATATTCAAGTTGTGGAATGTAAGGTTTTAGGTGTGTAATCGAATATGGTGTTGTATTCCTTAATCCTTTAGTGTTTTATAGTCAAAAACGGAGTTTTAGGTGAAAAATACATGGAGAGCTGGACTGTTCATAGTTAGCGACGCTAACTAATTGGTTTGGAGTGTATATGTCCATGAATTTTGTTGAAGAAGCTGTATTGGTGATATGTAGTGTCTAAGGAAGGTTTTAACTTATTCCTTCGTAGACAAGAAGGTGTAAGGAAGCTTACAAATATCAAGTTTATCTTACTTTTGGAGCTTGGACTACAGGTGAGTAACTTTACTCAGTTTAGACGGGTGTTTGTTTTGTTGTTATGTTTTGGTGCTCATACATGTATTGAATTGATATTAGATAAAAATTGCCTTAATGCACAGTAGTATGGTTGATATTGAAAGGTGAAACATGTGTATAACTAGGAGTAGTTAACTCTAGTTATTAGTGGTATAGTCTTAAATGACTATAATATATTAGTGTATTTCCATATGGTGTTCTATTAGTTGCATGAGGATTTCATTGCAACTAATGGTGAAACTAGAAACTGGTGACAACTTGGTGTACTTAAATATTGGTGATAGGTCTTCGGGTTGGTGAAAAGCCCAAGATCATCTAGTGAATGTTTACATTATCGGTGTTAGTTTATTATTAGTTGTGATTATACTAATGGCGACCTTGGTTGTAAGAACCCGCAAATTGTAAAATAAAATATAAAATAATCGTGTGTAATATTAAAGTTGTGAAAAAGGTCAAATTAGTCTTTTGCCATGTTTTGGACCATGATGTAAAATATTTTTGTGTCATTGGGGTAAAAATGTAAGAAAATGAACTTTATGTAATAATAGTTTGATTTTGGTGCCATAATGGAAGAAGTAAAACTTGAGGGGGGTAAAGTGAAATTATGGAACTATAAATAGGAGAAAAATCTCCCATAGTTCCCAGAAGATTATAGAGAGTTCGGGAGTGAGCTAGAGGGATGGAGAACACGGGAGATTGCAAGCTCGCGAAAATTTGAAGCAAAGATTTAAGAATCAACACTTGGAATTGGTGATTCCAAGCTTCAAAGGTAAGGTTTCTATGATCCAAGTTAATAGTTTCAAGTTGTGGTGGGTAATCTTCAAACTGAAATTGAGTATGAAGTTACTACAATGAAATCATACACTCCAATTAGTTCGAATCATCATAGAAAACAAGATATAACTATTGATCTTGGTTAAACTTCAAGAAGTGGGTTTTTAGCTCATGTGACACCCCATTTCTACTGTTTGCAAATACTATGGTTTTTCGTATAAATACATGATTACAAAAATACGGTTTATCAAAAACCGTTAATTTAAATGCTTAAAACAGTGGGTGTACAAATTCATATCAAGCTAACCATAGCAAGCAAGAAAGCATTAAACCTTGAGTCCAAGATAGGAGCTATGTGGGCTCCACTCCAGCTAAACTTCATCCAATTATAGCATAGCATTTAACCTGGAATACATGGCATAAAAATAGAATACGTAAGACAATAATGTCTCGTGAGTTACATGAGTTTTAGACTCAAACCTTTAACTTCTTTTCCAATCTTTATATAAAACTTATGACATAAATATCTTTCAAAGTTTTAAAACATTATCATACCATAGTTCTTTATTCTTTTCAAAAATCATTACATATCATACCTTGCATACCATCTTCTTTCAAAACTTTATAATAGCAATATAATATAACTCTTTACTTCTCAAAAATCATTTTATGACATACTTTACGAAAATAACTTCGTTCTTACTTTCTTTGACTGGTTTTATAAGCTTGCTGGATTTTTATACTTAGGGCTTTAATCACTATAAGTGATACCCCAAGTCTCTATGGCTAGAAAGAACGGATCAATCCTCACCATAGAAGTGCTGAGGCGATCTACTTCGCGATGGGGCTTGTCCCCAGTAGACCCCTTACCTAACCCGGGTAGGTTGGAACATAGTTCCCTTACTAACACTGCTTGCTAAAATTACCAGTCATACAAAAACTTGCTGCTAACTTGAACATTTCTCATAAACATATAACTTGTGGCTAAATGCCAAACTACATCATTCTATATCTTTATGGCTAGATGCCAAATACTAGGGATGAGCACGGGTCGGTTTGGGTCGGTTTTAGACCCAAAACCGAACCCAAACCGATTATTTCGGTTTCTGGTTTTTAAAACCCATCGGTTTCGGTTTCTAATCGGTTTCGGTTTCGGTTTCTAGAGTCGGTTTTGGGTCGGTTTCGGGTTCAACCCATGGGTTCGTGGGTTTTGGGTTTAAACCGTGGGTTTTGGTCTCAAAGTGTTCTCTTGCAACTGTTTACTTCTACTTTCAGTCTGTTTACTTCATCAACTGTTTTTGAGAGCCTTCCATCTACAATAGAATTGACAAGAACAGAAATCAGAAACTAATAAATAATAACAACTAAGAACAGAAATCATCAAATCCGAAATTGTACAAGCCTAACAACCAAGAACCAAGAACACAAAACAGAAACACAGAAGTTGTAAGTCTATTAGAACACTAAACAGCCTGATAAGTCTAAATCAGGAAAAGAAAATAAGAAACGAATAACAGTCTGATAAGAGACAAAAGTTGTAAATCTATTCAAGAAATTGATACTATTAGAAATTTAGAACACTATAACTTCTGATAAAGTTCAAGAAATTGAAAATTTTGATAAACAGTGAAAGGCATCCATACGAAATTAACTTCTGATAAAGCTCAAGAACTTGATAAAATTGACTAATTGAGGGAAAGAAAATACGTAGCGTTTCGAGAGGAGCCTGAAAGTGAGTCGACGATCCCCTGAAGTCGCGAGTGGAGCCTGAAATCTTAGTTGAAGTTGAAGACTCAACTGAAGTCGCGAGTTGTCGAGCGGACTACGGAAGCCGGAAGCGTTGAGAAAGCCGGAAGCGTTCGCGAGCTGGCGTATTCGATCGGCACTGATTAAGGAAGTCGACGATCTAGGGTTTGGTTTGGTCGTTCAATCAGGAAAAGGAGCCAAAGAGAGATATTAGAGATTCGATCGGTAACTGGACTCACTCCCGACAATAAATTAAATGTTATATTAGTAAATATTAAATATTAAATAATAATAATATATTAGTTATGAAATGGGTCGGTTTGATGAAATGGGTCGGTTTTACAGTAGTGGGTCGGTTCGGTTCCTAATGGGTCGGTTTTGAGACCAGAAACCGAAACCGAAACCGATATTTTCGGTTTTAAAAAATTCGAACCCGAACCACCGGTTTCCGTTTTGGTTTCGGTTTTTCGGTTTCGGTTTTGTCGGTTTTTGTCGGTTTCTCGGTTTCCGGGTTCGGTTTTGCTCATCCCTACCAAATACATAACTTTCCAAACATATTGTGGCTATATGCCCTTTCATATTTGAAAACATATAAAGTTTGTAACCAAAACATACTTCTTAAACATTTTATGGCTATATGCCTATACATACTTTCAAACATGTATAACTTGTATTAAACATATACTTTTACATATTTGGTTCATAGACCAAAACATACTTTCACATAATTGGCTCATAGACCAAAACATAACTTCAAATATAACATTATACTTTCACAAACGAGTTAGAGATAATACTCTTGCATATAATTTCACATATAAAAATTTTATAAGAAATCTTGAAAATACTTACTTGCCATGTACCCCAGAATGGGTAAAAATACCGCATGTACTCACCTCATGTATTGCTAGAAGATTGACTACACGTTCCTTGTATTTATACTCTTTTGATCCATTAGTCACTTGGCATGGACCTATATTTAACATGTTATACATTAACATTAATGCTAACTGACTCTATAACTCATTAGAGTCCTTATAATACTATCTTGGGTCATAATAAGTATATAACTTTAAAATGACCAACTTTAGTTAAACCGTATTTTATACGTATTTTACTACAGTACCCTCAGAGGGTCATATTTCGATTCCGACAATTTTTCATGAAGTTTCATAACATATTAGACCTATGTTTAAAATTTGAGGTCAAACGGACAAGTATAAGACCAAAACTAAAAATCCATTTGGACTTGGCAGGGGACAAATTTCGAAACTGCATTTTGCTTCTGGCGCAGGATCGCGACCCGACGGGGGTGCAGATCGCGTCCCGACCAGCCCTGCAGCAACCAGAAATTGCCATTTTTATGGTATAAATTCCCATTTTCCTCATTTTAAGCCCTTAATATACGACTTAATCACTAAGGTTTGTTCCATGATCAAAACCATTCATTTACTTCAAGTTTTTAACCATAAAAATCATAAATTTAAATCATTTTCTAAACATTTCCGTTTTTGCATTTTGTTGTCCAAAACCGAATTTGTTTGAATTTAATCACTTCTACTGCTTTATTTTAACAACTACCACATATGGAACTCATTAAAACCCTTTAGAATTAATTTGATCATATAAAATTGATTTCCAAGGCTTTTGAACAAAATTCAAAATTTTCAACAATAGCAACATACTTTGATGATTTTAAGATATGTTCTTAATACTTGACTTAATTGGTTTAGAATCATTCTAGGGCTAAAATAACAACTCCTTTATATATCTAAACCATAGTTTCTTCAATTTCATCACTTTTGATTGAAATCATTCCCGAAAACTCATTTTCACTCAAAAAATCATTTTAATGAATTTTCAAGAAGGGAATTGATTTCTCATATCTTTTATGACACTTTAGGCTTATTAGATCATTTACAATCAGTTTCAAACTCATAATTTGATTTATTCTCATAAAATCCCGTTTTTGACAATTTTCACCAAAAATGCAAATTTTTGAAATCAATCACTTAGGAATGTATTTATACATCTTAAGTGATTATTAGAACCTAACAAAACAATAAAAATCACTTTCAATTTCACAAACCCATTTCTAGGGTTCTTGAGCTAAAATTCTCATTTCTTGATTTTTAACACTTTCAATGGTTAAACTAGGTTTAGGTAGTGATTAAGATACAAGTTAAGGTTAGGAATCAGAGGATAATTCTCCTCTAGCCACTGAAATCTCGAAGCTACAGTAACTCACTCACGGGAAATGGGTTAAACAACCCTAAAATCAAGTTTACTAACCTTCTTTGGCTTGGAATTCTTCAATTCCAAGTTAGTTGCTTCCATTTCTTCATGAATCCTAGAAATCGTTTTCTCCCGTATCCTCTCTAGAACCATCTTCAGAATTTATGATCATTAATGAGATATTTTCTCATTTTTATATTTTCCATATTTACAGTTTTAGTCCCTAAACTTTCATTCCTTGGACTTTTGACACCAACATTAAGTTTGGCCACATAAAGCTATAATTTCTTACATTTTTAGTCTAACTAGAATTATACTTTTATGATAATTCTTGTATATGGTCAAATGACCAAATTACCCTTCTCATGATAAAATGACTAATTTACCCTTACAAACATACTCTCTCATAAAATATACATAAAACTTTAAATTATACACACCTTGTTTTACATATTCATATTATAAAATTTGGGTCGTTACAGCTCAAGAACCCTAGAAATGGGTTTATGAGTTTGAAACTGATTTCAAACGATTTAATAAGCTCAAAGAGTCATAAAGAGTGTAAGAAATCAGTTCCATGCTTGAAAAATTCATTAAAATGGTTTTTGGTGTTAAATTGGGTGTTACGGGAAAATTTCAAGCAAAAAGGATGGAATTGATGATCTTATGGTTTAATTGTATGAAAGAGTTGTTAATTTAGTCCTAGAAGGAGTGTATAATGATTAAGATGTGTATTAAGGACTTAATGAAAGGACATAGTGAAGCTGCAGTTGCAAAAATCGTCAAAAAGGGCAATAAACTTAGAGATCGCGACCCGATCTCTTAGGATCGCGACGCGACCTCACGCCAGGCACAAAATGAAGTTTTTGCAATGAGTCTCCTGCCAAGTGAAATGGGATTTTGAGATTTAGTCTTAACCTTGTCCGTTTGACTTCAAATTTTGAACACAAGTCCAATATGGTCCAAAATGACACAGAAAATTGTCGGAATGAAAATACGACCTTCCGAGGATACTGTAGTAAAATACGTATAATGTACGACTTAATTAAAGTTGGTCATTTTAAAGTTATATAACTGTTATGACCAATGATAGTATTACAAGAACTCTAATGAGTTATAGAGTCAATAGAAACAAATGTTAATGTATTATATATTAACTATAGGTGCAAGTCAAGCGGTTGAGCAACATCGGAAGGGTAAAGAACCAAGAAACACTTAATCAACTCTTCAAGAACTATAAGGTGAGTACATGATATATTTTTACCCATTTTGGGGTACATGGAAAGTAAGTATATTAAGATTTCATATAATATTTTTATGTGTGAAACTATATGCAAGAGTGATATTTTCTAACTCATTTGAAAAGTAAAAGATATGCAAGAGTGATATTTTCTAACTTATTTGAAAATTAAAATGCTACATTGGAAAATATGATTTGGTCTATGAGCCAA
This sequence comes from Cichorium intybus, assembly GCA_023525715.1. Taxonomy (NCBI): domain Eukaryota; kingdom Viridiplantae; phylum Streptophyta; class Magnoliopsida; order Asterales; family Asteraceae; genus Cichorium; species Cichorium intybus. The sequence goes on along the minus strand of CM042012.1, from coordinate 126,460,244 downwards.
TTATGTGGAAAATGAGTTCTGGGTTATAAACCAAATATGTATGACTTTGGCAATAGCCTAGAATGTGGTAAAAACATGTTTTAGTCAAAAGCTTGGCATTTAGCCATTATGTGTACAAGTAATGTTTAAGAAAGCAGAAAGTATTTTGTATGACTGGTATTTGTAGCGAGCAATGTTAGTAAGGGAACTATGTTCCACCTACCCGGGTTAGGTATGTAGTCTACTGGGGAAAAAGCCCCTTCGCGAAGTAGATATCCTAAGCAACTTCTATGGTGAGGATTGATCTGTTCTTTCTAGCTGTAGAGACTTGGGGTATCACTTATGGTGATTAACGCCCTAAGTATAAAAATCCAGCAAGTTTATAATACCAGTCCAAGAAAGTAAGAAATAAGCTATTTTGCAAAGTATGACATGAAATGATTTTGAAAAGTAAAGAGTTATAGTATGTTACCATTATAAAGTTTTGACAAATGTTTTGTGCTATAAACTGAATAAAAAGTTGGAAAAAGAAATTAATATTTGAGTCTAAAACTCATGTAACTCACGAGACATTTTTGTCTTACGTATTCTATTTTCATGCCATGTATTTCAGGTCCAGGTATGAAGATGTAAGATAGTTTGAAGTTGTAAAATAAGTCCTAGAGTGTGAAGGAGTGGAGCTGGATACAACTTTCTTGTATTGGTATTTGATTAAATCCTTTCTCTTAAACTTCATGGTTGTTTGATATGTAAATTTGTAACACCCCTTGCTGTATTTAAACAAATACAATGGTTTTTGTTAAGCCGTATTTTGTAAAATATGCTTTTATGTAATATAAATGGTTTGTAAAAGTTGGGGCGTTACATTGGTGTTATGTTATATTTTTATGGGTGTTGTTGTTTAGGTGATAAGAGAATCGTGATATCATATAGATGTGGTTTGGCTTGATAAGTTTTTCTTGTAGATTTACATTTAGTTGTAGTAGAGTTATTCACTAAGCGTTTTCTCTTACGTGGTTTTTATTATGGTGTTTTGCAGGAAATAGGTGTAGTAACGCCCGGCTGGATCGTGGAACGATCTGAAGGTATCCACTTGTCGCTTTCCAGACATCGAGTATTGTATTTGTAAAACAATTTTTGTACAGTTTTATCAAATGTTTGTAAATACTCGATGTTGGTTTTTGGGGCGTTACAATATACTAATGACAAGTTCCTAAAAGTTGGAACTTAAATTGTATATACAATGTAATATCTAAGTCATTTTTAACACTTTTCTTGACTGAAGTGTTTGGATATCTCTCTTGCTTTTAGAACGCTACACGTATACTTTCTTTTACCTATGTATGATGATTAACCAAGTAGCTTAACTTAAAACCAATGTAAGATGTAATAGATAATTTAGTAAGTGCTTTTAATATTGAAGGTTAGAAGTTGTCTATAAAAACTCAAACTCCAAACAGGGAGAAAAAACGAGGGAATTTAAGGTTGCAAAAGATAGCAAAAAGGCCAGTAATATGATCTTACATAGCAACTCGTTCGACCTAGTCATTATACTCTGATGGCTGATGTAACACCTCATACATTTACAACCATTTTCATAAAGAGTTTTGAGTGTCCCAAAATGTGGTTTATCAAAAACCGTTTTGTTTACATACTTACATCATCAGAAGTAGGGGTTTACGAATTCAATACATCAAGAGCATAGTTTAGAGCAACAAAATACTAGATCAATGCAAAAAGGTCTTCTAACCCTTCATTAAGTCTTCATGCTCTTAGCTCCTTTTATTATGGGTACATAGCATTTAAAAACACATACAACAAGTAAGACATACGTTTCATGAGTTATATGGGTTTTCGACTCCAATGTAAGTCATAAAACTTTTGGTATAAAAGAACAATTTTATCTCTGGTTGTCAATACTAAAATAATAATTTCATCATTTGGTCATCAATATCAAAAGAATAATTTCATCATTTGGTCATCAATATATAGAAATCTAGGATCAAGAATTGACACAAGGAAATAGAAAACAAGTCATCATAAAAATCAACATTTACGGGCCCCCCTACGGCATACACTTCTACATAAGGCAAGACACTCTTACCTTACAAAGTCATGCCTGTGTAACGGTCCAAGCTATCGGAAAGCCTCCGAGCTACCGAGGATGAAACAAAAAGTATCGGAAAGCCTCTGAGCTATAAAGGTTAGATCCAAAGTATCACAAAGCCTCTGAACTACTAAGGATAAAGTCAACATCAATCCATGACTGGATGAAACAAATTCATACCAATACAAGGTCAACATAGTAGACTGCTACTTTACGAAGGGGGTACGACCCGAGTAGCGTCTAGTCATCATGTCCGGATTTTAATATGAATGCATCCACCACAAAACAATTCAACATTATCCAAATTCAACAAATCCAAAAACCATAAAGACACTTGACTTTTAAATCACAATATGATTGTGCAAAAGACTCAATGTGTCCACTTTGACTCAAAACTTGATCCATGATTCTAAAAGATTTCAAAACCATAACAAAACAATTATCTCATCTTTTATCAAAACAAATATTTCATCTTTCATCAAAACAATTATTTCATCTTTCATCAAAACAATCTTTTATTCATGTATGGAAACAATCATAGTTTCCAATTTCGACTCTAGGTTCCCGACCTAGGATCAATTACACTCTTCTATCAAGAGTTCTTTTATTGACTTAACTCAGTAAGTCATTTACTAATGACTATGCAATACAATATCTCATAACATGATCTAACTCAACTATCCTCTTTCCAAAACATAACTACTACCATTGCCATTATCATAATCATTTCCATGTAGTATTCTATAATTATAACTAATATTTCATTAATAATCCATATCAACAATTCAGTATGATATTCTTTTAACAAACTATCATCATCATGCCAACTCTTTGCTCATTCATAGGAAATTTATAATCATTCATTCAACATTCATCCATAACTTTGATCAATATGACCAACACCCAATCTTCATCCATGAGAGTTAACTCAACTTGATGATTTAATGGTGTTTAAAGTAAAACTTTTATCAACTAAGCATCATCCAAGCATTGGAAAACACCATACAAGCATCAATTTCATAAAATCTCTAAATACCAAAAAATTAGGGTTCATCCAAGAATCAAATTCCCATAACTTCAGCTCAAACAAATCACATAAAAGTAATTATTACCTTGTAAGGATTAATTTTCACTTAAAAGCCCCTTGATTATCTTCAGTTTGATGCTTGATTGAGCCTTCATACACTACTTTCACCAAGAACACACCTAGTGTTCTCGGAGAGTAGACTATGAGAAAAATAGTGCTACAATGGCTGGAAATCATCCTTTACCGATCCATATTGAAGTGGTATTAAATTGGATTACATTTGGCACTATTAAGAGAGCTTAGTGTAAAAAATGGGTGGGATTCGGGCTTTCCACGCGCCTACACGCGCCAAAAATGCATGTAGCAGGGAAATCCACGTAGCCTGCGCACCTCATAGTGTAATTCTCATGTGGCCCACGCATCTTGTCAACTGTAAGACCCTAATCTCGAGAGGTTCGAGTTCAAACTCGAAAAACAAAGCAAAAATGGAAAAGATAGGAAAAAGGGCATTAACCGCCGCTAATGCTATTATTAGCGACGCTAATGATGGTATAAGCGACGTTACTGTTCTCTTTTAGCGACGATAATGTTGTTCTGATGTGTGGGTTTGCACAATCTCCAGTTAGCGGAGCTAACTTTAGAGTTAGCGATGCTAACTGTCCTGTTTGGGCCAAAACCCGAGATTTTGAAGTTTGGGCTACTTATAAGGGTGGAGAACCCTATGGCAGCCACCATATTCATCATTTCAGCCCCCAAACTCGTCCTTTTGCCCTCTCTAGCTCATTTAGAGTGTTTTTGGTGATCTTGACATTTTTGGAAGGATTCTTGAAGATACTATGATGTTAGAGGATGCTTGGTGTTGTTAGGAAGCTTTCTTGAAGAGGAAATCAACTAAAGCTTCTTGTTTCTGGACCTTTGTGAGTAAAGTTTCCACATTTATGCATTTTTAATGTTCTTATTGTGTTATTATTGAGATTTTATGGATTAAAATGGGGTGATGGTCCCTTTTGGTGATTGCCCATGGTTGGGAAGGATAAAGTTTGAATCTTTATGCCTTTAAGTCCTGATTTAGAACCATTAAGTTGGTCATTTTGGTATTGGATCTTGTTCTTGAGCTTGTATGGTTATGTTTGGATGTTAAAGTTAGGATTTTTATGGATTTGGAGACTGTTTGGAAGATTCCTGGAGGGTTTAAGACTTTGGCTGAATGGATTAAGAGCTTAATGGACTTTTGAGGCTGTTCATAGTTAGTGACACTAACTAGGGAAGTTAGCGGCGCTAAATGCCTATTGACCGTGACTTTGACTCTGACATTAAACCGTTGACTTTTTTACCAGTTTGACTTTTGGTCAAACTTGAGGGTTTGGGATACCGGTCTTAGAGGATTATTCTGTCAGGGATTTAGGAAGTTCTAAATGAAGTTTATCCTTATTAGGAAGTTCGTATTGTCGAGATTTAAGGACACTCGCGTGGAGTGCTGTCTAGCTTGAGGTCGCAGATCAGGTGAGTCTTCTCACTATACTATGGGTGAAGGTACATGCGTAGGTAGCTTAATTACTGTGTGTAGAAATGTGCTATATGTGGCAAACGATGATTACTGACGGGTCGGGGCAAGCCCGAGAGTCAAACGATGATTACCGACGTATCGGGGCAAGCCCGAGAGTCAAACGATTATTACTGACGGATCGGGACAAGCCCGAGAGTCAAACAATGATTTGTCAATTGATGATTTTATGTGATGAATCGTGTAGTATTTTGGGGAACTCACTAAACTTTGTGCTTAATCTTTCACCCTAACTGTTTTTCAGGTTTTTGCTGGTTTGAGCTCGAAGCACGGCACGACTGTACCGTATATGAAGATTTGGTATTTGAGTCTTCTGCTGGATAATGTTTACAAATGTTTTTGTTAAATACAATTTATATGTTTTAAATATTAAGTTTTACTTTGGATGGTTTTATTTGATAACCCGTTTTTATGAATTGTACTGTTTTAAAACGAAAAATTTATTACGGAATTTGGGACGTTACATCAACTCAGCCTCAAACTCAGTTTCAACACTTAGAAAATTTTCATTCGTTCCGCTGCAGTTTTCTCCCAACTTTCCAAGGTCACAACTTTTTCATATTCTATCCATTTTTTGCAAACCATATATGTATAGAAAGCTAAGAAAAATATATACAACTTACTCTTACTGAAGTTCTTCCAGTTCTCGATATATGTTTCGGTATTCGGGTCCAAACTTGACCATTCATCGAATTTTGGCTGATTTTTCCCAACTTCAACCTTCCATAACTTCTTCATCCCATATCCAAATGTCTCCATTCTTTTTCCTATATTTTTATCTTTTAGATAACTTCATTTTTCGTATTGTGTATATTTTTGCAATTCTCATCCCAAATTGAGATATACAATCATAACGTTATGTAAAATCCTAAGTTCATCAATAGCAATTCACAACTAATGTTTTATCCTTATTTTCATCTAATTATACAAACAACACACAAATATCATAAGTACTTAATTGACTGACTTATTGCACATAAATCATATAAACACTTATTTACAAAATTTCACTCTTTTCATTTAGCACTTAGTTGAGTCTTAACCACAACTTCTCATTACATCATCATCACATGATTTTAGCATAGTATAAAAAATTCGAGTGTCACAGCCGAGATTGATCCAATCCTTAAATTAACGACATATATTAATTACAATGCCCCTTTAGCCATTGGTCATCCTTGGGGCTCTTGGATCTATGTTTTTATGTGAGGATGTTTATAAAAAAACATTAAGAGCCTTTTTTTAAAAACAAAATACTTCTTTTATATATCATATAAAAAGGCTTATACATTATATAAACCATTTTACTTTTTAAGAAAATCACTTTTAAGTTTAGATTTAAATTAACCTTATATTTGGTCGAAATCAAAATTGAGATTAAATAGAAGATTACTCAATCAAGGGAACTTAAATAAATAACAACACTTCCATGTCGACACATTTCCGAGATGAAGACGTATTTTGAACGATAAATTCAAATATACTTGATCACTTGAATAGTTGAAATAATGTATCTTGATCATCATTGATCAATTGAGATCAAAATATCTAACATATACGAAAGAAAATTGCTTAGATCACAAAATGCATTCGGGTTACGTTTGTTATCATCAAACACAAAAGAGAATGCATGGGTTAAGCACTTGCATCACCAAATAAACAAACTCCAAATAGATATAATCAAAAAGTAAACTTTTATTACACAAATACTAAAACTAACCAAATAATTTCATTCGGATATCATGTCAGCGCCACATAAAAATACCGAAATGATTACATACAATGTGACATATAATATCATATAAGAATAACAAAATCAAAAATAAAATTAGTGATAAATGATCTGTTAACCATAAAACTTAACAAATAAATCACCAACACTTTATAGTCAAACATGACCTATAACAAACAAGACTTAGGGGCTGTTTGTTTTTTCTCTGCAGATCTTCCTGACCACTTTTGTCTGCGCCACGCAGACGGCGCGCAGACATGGACCTTCGCAGAGTGTTTGTTTTTTCGAAGACCGCAGACCTAAAAAGGTCTGCGCGTCCTCTTTTTGGGGCAGATGTGGACCAATGTCTTCAAGGGTCTGCAGAGCTCTTCTAGTAATAAATTAATACAATTTTAACCTAAAAAAAAATACGCATATCGTTTTCTCCTCCAACCGGTCTCGCTTTTTCTCTTCCTTGCGCCTTCGACCAAACTGTAGCCGCCGGCCACTTTCGATTTAAAAAAAAAAGAAATACGCATATTTGTTTTTAAAAACACTTTGATTTTTTTAACTAATAGTTGCGATTTTTTTATCAACATTATTTTTTCGAAGTAAATAATATTTATTTTTCTATGTTTTTAAACAAAGTGAAGATAAATTTGTAAAACTTTTTAAAAAAAATGTCACAAACTTAAAAAAAGAAATGTTTGTTTTGATCCTTAAATTCGTTAATATTATATAATAGACGTTTTTTATTGTAAATCATACTTATAAACTATTTGAAACATACAAATATATTTTAACATTAGAATTTTGGTTTACAATTTTACGCAAATTTTTAGCTTTACAAACTATTTGTAAATCCATCTTTGGTTACGTAATTTTTATTCTTTATTATTTAAAAAAATAAATGTTTGCTTTGATCAATAAATTCGTTAATATCATAAATTGAACATACTCATAAGTTTTACTTAAAAAACAGTTTATTTAAATTTTAGTTTATTTTCACAACCTGCAGACTTTAAAAAACAAACAGTCTTCTTCTTGCAGTCTGCAGACATTTAGTCCACCTCTTCTCTGTAGATGCTCTGCAGATATGGTCCGCAGACTGCAGACATTTTACCTCTTCAAAAACAAACAGCACGTTAAAAGGCTATAAAACTTATTTGCAAATTGCAACAAGCCAACAAACTAGTGCACCAATAAATAATCGTGAATCTAGGAAGTAGGAAGTAGTACGGCCCAGGGCGAATATGGTTTGGTCCCAAAGATTCGGGTCAAAATGGGTCCATCGAACGGTGTCACTTCAGCCAATGAGGTACGATCAAAGCTAAGGTGGGTGCGCATCACACTCACCTGCGCACTTTTACTCCTTTCTTTATTACATAAAAAATAAATAAATAAATACTTGCTTAAAACTTCTACAGCACCGATTAATACTATCTATTATCACATATATTATATGTATTTTGTTCTATTATATACTTTATTAAACCTACATTTTTTGTGGTCGGCGATTTGACGGAATCTTCATTTCTTCCTCCGCCGTTATAGATGTTGTAATTCGACAGTTCCCAATTTTGTGCCCTTTAATTATGCATCTATTCGAAACCCTAATCCTAAATTTCAGCGTATAAATACTTATCCTTTTTATACATTTAAAGTCCAAGTTTTGATTTTTTATTTTTCACTTTCAAGATTTACAAAAAAGTTAGCGTCTTTCATTTATCCGAGATCTGAAGCAAACTGGGCACGAATCCACCGACTGATTGAGAGATCTTGGTACTGTTCAATTGCTGCCGGATGCGGATCTAGGTAAGTTTTAGTGTTTTACTTCAGTTTTCTGCTTCGATACCGTATACGTAAAAGTAAATAAATCGTTTTTAGGGTTTTCGAAATGTTTCAAATTCGATATTTTCTTTGATTTTAGATGCGATCTTAGCGTTTAGTTCCGAATTACACTCGCATTTTGGTGGGTTTTTATTTGATTGACTTCTTTGTTCATTTGGACTACAAATTCAGTCGAAAGTTGAATTCTTGTTGACGAGTCCGAAAATGGCAATCGCATTCGGTTTGAGAGAATTTAGTTGGGAGTTCGGTAATTAACCTTATAATAACCTGCGTATTTCCGTATCGAAGTAGATTAAGAATAGTTCGTTTGATTTTTCTTTTCGTTTCAATTACGATAAACCATGTTATCTAAATCACACGCTTCGCAAACGTAATGTGATCTTAATTTACAAACTTTTTCGATTGGCTTTTCCGTTTTCAATCTTTCATCATCTTCCGAGTTTATATTCTTGCAGATATGTAGATTTCTCGTAAGCAACATCTCACCGTTTTCAGATGGAATCAAACATCGAAGAAGCTCTTATAGCAAAAGAGAACGCAGAAAAGCTATTCACAGTAAAAGACTTCACAGGTGCAAAACACTACGCCTTAAAAGCTCAAGCAATATGCCCACAACTCGAGGGCATTTCACAAATGGTGGCCACTTTTGAAATATACGCAGCAACTGTAACAAAAATAAACGGTGAAATCGACTTATATCAAGTTCTTGGATTAAACCCATCATCCGACAAATCATCACTCAAGAAACAATACAAGAAAATGGCGGTTCTTCTTCACCCTGACAAGAACAAAACCATGGGAGCAGATGAAGCTTTTAAACTTGTTTCAGAAGCTTGGAGTGTTCTTTCTGATAACACAAAAAGAAACTTGTACGATGTTAGAAGAAATAAGCACTTAACCACTTCAGCTTCAAGACTTGACACATTCTGGACTGTTTGCACTTCGTGTCGTGTTCAGTATGAATATTTAAGAAAATACGTGAATAAACGACTTTCATGTAAAAATTGTCGCGGGGTTTTTGTAGCTGTTGAAACGGGGTCCGCCCCTGTGACTTATTGCCCTTGGTCTTATACAACAACTGAAAATGGATATGGAAATCATTCATACAACGGCTATAATCCTTCTACTTATATACAAAATTCATCGGTATCTTTTACAGGAGACGGGTCATCCGGGTTTCATTCAGAATACACAAAAAATCTGTCTTTTCAATGGAATATGCCACCTGGCACGTTGACTAGTCAAGATCCGAATCTTGTTCATAAACCAAACGGAAGGGCAAAACCGTCCACAAAGGCGAATTTAAATAATTCGAATAATTCGAATTATAATGAAGTCCCGGTTGTTAGGCTTGGAAGGCCTCCGAAAAAGAGAAAAATCGAAGACGTGACACAAAATGTAAACGGGGAAATGTTGTATAAAACGGACGCTGACGTGGCGGCGAGTAATGGGCATGTCGGGAATGTCTATTTTGCCCCTGTTGTTGATGCAAGAAAGTTGTTGATTGAGAAAGCGAGAACGGTAATCCGGTTAAAGTTGGAAGAAATGAAGTTAGCTTCAAAGACGGTTAAGTCCCTGAAGAAAAGTCCAATGCCAATAACGGTCCCTGATCCAGATTTTCATGATTTTGACATGGATCGATCCGAAGAAGTTTTTAAACCGAAACAAATATGGGCGATTTACGATGAAGAAGATGGAATGCCACGTTTGTATTGTTTAATCCGCCAGGTCATCTCTTTAAAACCGTTTCAAGTTTACATAAGTTACCTAAACTCGAAAACCGATTCGGAATTCGGGTCCGTGAAATGGATCGAATCGGGTTTCACGAAATCTTGCGGAAGCTTCCGGGTGTTTCATTCCGACATGGTTGACCAAGTCAACATATTTTCTCACCTTTTGGGACGTGAGAAGGCGGGTAGAGGCGGGTGTGTGAAAATCTACCCGAAAAGTGGCGACATTTGGGCGGTGTATAGAAATTGGTCGGTTAATTGGAACCGAAAAACACCGAAAGAAGTGAGACACCAATATGAGATGGTGGAGGTTGTAGAGGATTATTCCGAAGAACTTGGAGTTTGTGTGACAAATTTGGTTAAATTAAAAGGATATAAAACGGTTTACAAAAGAAACGATGATTTAACAAATGGAAGATTCTGGATTCCAAGAAGAGAAATGTTGAGATTTTCACATCAAGTTCCGTCGTGTTTGCTTAGAGGTCAAGCTCTTAATTTGCCAGATGGGTGTTGGGATCTTGACCCGGCTGCAACTCCTGAAGAGCTTTTGAGGGCGGCCATGGAAGATGATAATGAGAAAGTTGATGATATTAAGATTTAAAGAAAAGAAAGGTTGATAATGTGTAAATTTAAACACATGGTGATGTGTGAGAATTTTAGATAGGTGGATGGAGGGGATCGTAAGGTGATCCGATTCGATCCGTTGCGGTTTAATTAAGCTCACATTTGTTTTTTTTTTAGAGGGGTTTTATGTGTTGGTTGAGCTTTACTTGTATTATCTTCTAATTAATACTTTTAAGAATGATTATCGTTTTAACACTTAAGTTTATATACCTTAATGCTATTGTTAGTGGCATGTTAACATTCATGGTGGTTGGGAATTGTTGTTTTGAACTTTTATGGCAATGACTTGTAGTGTGGTTGGAGGGCATTCTCTAATATGTGGTTTTGGTGTTTTTAGTGTCTTCAAACATTTTAAATGATTCGTAATAAGATTATTTTCAAATACGGTACATACTTGTATGAGCTAGTTTGATCCTTGACACAACTAATGACAACGACTAATGACACATTTAAATACTAGGTGTTGAAACCTAAGTACTGAATTCGAGGTAAGCGTGCATATTTGTACGGGCTAGTTTGATTTTGCCTATAAAAATCGAGGTACTAGATTCTTAGTGAAATCTAGGTACTAGGGTAGTAGGTGCTAAATCCTATGTTCAAAAATCTAGGTATCTAAAGCTTCGGACTCTAGTTTTTCACATTCTAGAACAAACTAACCTTACTCAAATTTAGTCATTGAACTTCTTGTTTGTGCCTAAACTCGAAGGTGTTTTTCAATTGGACTATTAGGTAGATTTCATGATACATGGACATTTAAAGTTAAAATTAATATTACTTAAAGATTGATTATCATTCATCATGTTTTTGGACATTTAAGGTAGACTTGTCATTGTATCATGTAACGGAAGTTGATATGAAATTGGCATCTTTGTGCATCTATAAAAATGGGGAAAAGACCAATATACGAGGAAATTAAAAAGGAAAAAGAATTCGAATAAAGTAGCCATTAAAGCATAAGAAGAATAGATCAGAAGAACATAAGTGGTCTCTTTACACATCTATATGATTCTCAACAAATGAACATTAAACAAATCTACCAATCACATATAATACAAAGATATCTCCTTTTAACAAATAAAGAAAAATAAAATCATGCATAGCGGATCGCTTCTTTTCTTCTTCCATAAGGAAAACACATAAAATGAAAGTAATAATAAAAAAAACAAACAAATAATATCTTCTTAATCCAATGTGTGAGGGGGCCAAGCTCTTACAACAATGACAATTTTGCAAATTAGACTATCACATCATATTTAATAACTTTATCGACCTTTTTTTATAAACACAACATGCATATATATACTTACACAATAAACATGTAAATAATAAGTAGCATTCCATTAGATCGGTTCATTTCAATCCACAAATAAAAACGTAGTTTTTACGCAGATGACTTGGCACTTTGTCGTTTTCTTTCTTTCTTTTTTCCTTCTTGTTTTTGGCCCCTATATCTTTTATGTTGAGCTAGACAAACTTAAAATCTTGAAAATAACACATCCATGATTTAAAGTCAATTTGTCAACTTCTTGACGAATAATTTCTGCCCCCTACCCCTGCTGTTGTGGGGCCGATTATACTCTTAAAAGTCGATCCACCGATGGTAGAGTCAGTATAGGTTGTACTTTTTGTTGGTTGAAGGTTGTGTTTAATTTTATGCAGTAGTTGCCGGAAGATATACACTATATTCAAGATTTTGCACATGTGTATTAGGAAAAAGTAAAACTTTCAGTCTTTGTGTAATTAGACATATGAAACAGTTGTAACCAAGATGAACATATGAAATAATTTCTGTGGATTTATGAACACAATGCGGAAACGTTGTTGCAAAAGATATTCAAATCTAGTTATAGTTTGTGTTGGATCGTGTGAAAGTTACATTTTTTCTTTAGGGTGGATAGAAATTATGATAGTGGGTAGGTTTATTGTTATCGTCTTGTCATTAAAAAAGCAAGTAAAAGCATAGGATTTGACGTTGCTTGATTATGTTCGTAGAAGTAATTTAACGATCTTTGGGCTTGACTAGTTCCACACCTAACTAATTAAATTGCACCTACTACATGTATGCTTTCATCTCTTTACAAGTGTTATCATCTTTATCGAAGGATAGAATTGTCAACTTGAGTATGGTTAATAATTTTTCGAGTAAATTACAGTTTTGTTCCCTTTGATGTGCATCTTTCTACATGTTTGGTCCTACTTTTAAAATTTGATATAGTTGGTCCTTATGATTTCAAAATCTATTATTGTAATTCTTGGTTTTGGATTGTCCTTGTGTGCAACCGAATATATCTATGTATTGAGTGTAGCGCCACCAACTTGTTGTGTCATTGGACATATATTTAACGGACTCCCACTTGCACATGACTAATGACACAACAATGGTATATCAGCACTTCCAAAAGCAAAGCATATGATATGTCATACAAGATAAGTACTGAACTCAAAACCTGAAGGTATTAAATAGTTTTATAGGTAAGTGATCAAATATCACGTCGTTCTAGATATCTATATGAACGAGACACATTGAATGTCGTCAATATCAAATGTTCAATATTATGTTTCTCTCTAGAGATTCATGGTGACCTCAAAGTCAGACTGTAAGATTAATCGAACATTAATCCAATCTGAGTATAACTATGCTTTTAGTGTCAACATCGAATCATCAAGGGGCCGCCTAGGGATATCGCTTCCACAATAGGACAGGAGGAACAAATCAACATTGACTACATAAACATTTTGTTGGTTATGTGTTCATGGTCATGACAAGTTGGTAATATTACTATATATAATAGGGTCTTTTTGGGTTACACACAATAGATGATTTAGCCAAAAGAGATCGAAAGTAAACATAAGGGACTGAGTTTATTAATATATTAAAGTAAATGTATATTAATTGGAAGCTAAAATAGGATAAAAGACTTATGTGTAAATGTCAATGGTTTGAATTACAAAGAGGGAAGAGATAGGGATGAAAGGTACTATAAATACAACCCTTGATTTGTTGGATGTTTAGCGACGCTAATGTCATATTATAGTGACACTATGCTCGTAACAACTCTCTGAAATCGTGTGATATCAAAATATAGCGATGCTATTTAAGATCCTAAGCGTCGCTATCTATGAACAGAGCAATTTTTAAATTCGATTTTAAACACCGAGATCTTTTGTATGTTTGTTTGTAGATCTCAATCAAAATGTTGTGTAATAGGTTTATAATGCACTTTTAATTGTATAAAAGTGTGTATTAATGTTGTATGGATCCAATGACCTTTTGCCTTGACTAGAACTGTGGTTGATTGTTTTGATAATTTTGTTTGCGACATGCGTGTCGTTTTTTGGGTTTTTTCATTATATGTAATATAATTTTCTTTTAATCTATAATTGTATTAGATTACCTAGAAAGTTGAATTAGTATAGTTGACCGAAGATCACTGAAGGAAGACCCAGCTACTCGTGAGCTACTCGGGTTCGATTCGTTAAAAGGTCGATTCGAACTCGAGTTAAACGAGCTCGTGCCGAGCTCAAGCATTGTTTTCAGGCTCGTTTATTAAACGAGCTCGAACTCGAGTCTCACTATCGAGTTCTTAGGCTTGTGAGCCTAAACGAGCCTGTATATTTTTACATAATAAATTTTTATTTTTTATTTTATATATTAATCTATTAATAAATATTAATTTATTTATTAATAAATATTAAACGACCCTAAACGAGCCGAGCTTGAGCTCGAGCTCCGTGAATTTAAGCGAGTCTAGTTCGAACTCGAGGCTTATGAATTTAAACGAGTCGAGCCTGAGCTTAACCGAGCTCGAGCTCGGCTTGGCTCGACCCCAAATTCCATGAGACGTGACGTGAAGTGGTTGTTAGATTTCTAAGTTTGACTGGCATGCTTCATGTGATGATGGAAATTGTATTCTAGCATGTTTGGAGTTTATCGAAGGACGAATCTACATCTAACGATCGGTATGCACTAGATTCTTTTTCCTATTTTTTATATTGTAAAAAGATAATATAAAATAGAAACATAAAGGTAAAGCATATCCAAGTTATAATATCTATCTAGATATGTCATTAGGTTTGATATGTTTCGTTATAGGTTATATACGATACTGTCTAATAAAATAAATCTTTTAAGAGTATCACAAGACGACCACGTAATTTGGTAAAAAGGCTCGCAAAATTGCGGATTTTTTTTTTTTATACAAAACATCGCAAAACTAATTTATCTTTGTGAGCAAGACATTCTCTTTTGGCGAACTTCTGTTACAAGCCCCATTCTTTTTATTTCCATGAACATGATATTTTTTTTCATTAACTTGTGTTAGCACAACCGATAAATGTGTATGGTCCTTGAAGGGCCCCCACACTTTCATTTTTTACTTTAAAGTAAGCAAAAGAAAATTAAATAGAAAAAAGTCTTGCAAATGATTTGCACATAGAACCTATAAATCTATGAGAACCAAACACCTTACCCATTTTGGCTAAAGGTTACTTTGTTCATATTTGTAATAAATAAATATCTTACCCAAATGGCAGAGAAAATGATTTTTCACTATTTTTTGTGTTAATTAGTTGTTTATGCAAGGACTTCTATCTTTTATAAAAATATGAAATTTTGTTAATTAGTATCTTAAAATGTCCAAAATTACTGCTTTAATCAACCTACTGCAAAGTACATAAATGAAACTAAAAGAAAAATTGAAGATGTGAATGCTGTGAACCAAGTTACCAATTCACCAATGATTTGTTACAACCAAGAGATAACGACCAAGTCCAAACACCACCTAGACGAAGCAGAAGCTAGCTAAAAACAAAACAACTTAAATTAACTATATAAACCATTTTTAATAGATGAAACAACACCTGAAATGATAATGGCCACAGGCTATCAATCAGATACCAAAATGATGTCACACCTAAACCAAGAAATATCTTAGGCCTTCGATTAGACCTCGAAATCAAAGAACAAATTTGTGATGAGACGACAATAATAGTAATAGATAATGTTTTTTTAGAGCTAACATAATTTTATTAAGAGTAAATTACAGTTTTGTCATAGTTTACACCAAATTACAATTTTGGTCTTAGTGTTTAAAATCTTGTATCGATGGCTCTTGTGGTTTCCAGATCTTTCACTTTTGGACCTTCTGGTTTTCAAATCTTTTATTTTTGGTCCCTCATTTTGTTACTGTTTTTGTAAACCATGGGGACCAAAAGTGAAAGATTTGGAAACCACATTAACCAAAAGTGAAAGCTTTGGAAACCATAGAGACCACCGGTGTAAGATTTTTTAAACTAAGACCAAAACTGTAATTTTATGTAAACCACATGGCCAAAACTGTAATTTACTCTTTTATTAAGCTAGCAAGAAGCTAGATAAAACAAAGCAATTTGTAACGCCCCAGATTTTCAAGTCAAATTTTTCTTTTTTGAAAACCAAATATGGATTTATAAATGAATATTTTACAAATAGAAAAATCAGCCATAGTATTGATTTTAGCAAAATACATATAGAAACTCATGTCCTTTATTCTTCACATAAATTATTTATAAAGTAGCGGAAGTCTTGGAAATAGTGGAATGCGGTGCGTCAGGTTGGAGCCTTCCCTCTGTCTCTGCCATTATCTGAAAATGTTAAATATCAACCGGGTAAGCACAAAGCTTAGTGAGTTCCTCAAAATACCATACGATCCATCACATAACATACAACACATAATAACCATTCATATGTCTGTGAGACTCGCGGGCTATCCCTGTTCCGCCTAAAGACTCACGGGCAGTTCCCGTTCTGTCTTATCGCTCGCAGGCTTTTCCCGTTCCGTCTAATGACTCGCAGACTATTCCCGTTCCGCCTATTGGCTCGCGGGCTATCCCGTTCCGTCCACAAACAATCATTATCATAGCAATAATTCATACAATTATCATAACAGGTAAAATCACCTTAGTCTAACATATATTCCTTCCTACGCATGCAATATCACCTATAGTATAGTGAGAAGACTCACCTGATTATAGTTGACTATATCGTTTATCTTTCTCGGCTTTGTATTTCCTTCAACTTTAACTGTTAACATAATAAGAAATCTATCATTTCTTAATCCTTAACTATATTATAGTCGCATCATTAAACCCTTCAATAATTCCAATATGATACTCCATGATTTATCAAGTAAAGAACGGCCAGGTAGAAGATTAGATGGGGTGGCACGATCCTTTCAGCATTTTAGCCTTTCGGAAAATCCAACAACCAGATCCCAAGTAATCGGCCTAGTCACCGTCCTCGTAAGTAAATCAATCGGTATTATATTCGGAAATTACGAATTGTTATAATAACGACATTTTAAGGTTTTTGTTTACTATTGTTAGAAATTAGTATAATATAACATATGTTATACTTATTAAATATTCTTCTTCTTAACACAAAAACTATTTTACAATACCTAATTAAGCTATAGAAAAGTTTGTAATTACCTTATGACCAGTCGTCGAAACCTATAACTTATTCGCTAGGCTTTTGAGCTTCATTCCGCTCACTTCTTACACTCTAGTGCTTAGAAACTTCTATATATTGGATTGAGATTTGTTGGTGTGGTTTATGAGATGTTTTGGGGGGTATTTATACTTGAATTCTTGAATAAAAAATGGCATGACACTTTTGACAAAAGATTTTAATAATATAATTTTGTTGAAATTAAAGGCCTTCTAGAATCAGTCTGTTCAAGACTGGTTTAGCCGATCTTAAACCCATTAAATTCACGTTTTTATTTGATATTCAGAAAATTCATCTCAATACCTTTCCAGTGATGTATTTTACGTATTTATACGATTTTTCTATAATTTATTATGAATTTTTGAAAACAGACTATCTAATCTGTCAATTCCGAACTAATCAGTAAAGATTGCATTTTTTACCATAGATAATCTCATTTTCAAGCTTACTATTATTTTTGGTAATTGTACTAGACTCAATTTGTAAACTTTGTGCATTGGTTTGAGGTCCAAACAATTTTCCTAGAATTAATTATGATTTTTCTAAAAACGACACAAAATGCTGGTTTTATATGAAATTGTAACTAAAGTTTTTCTTAACTTTATAACTACCAAAAATCATATAATTCCTAACACTCTTATTTTAAGTATATGTTATAATCAGGATACGGGTCTTACACAATTACATCAAAGAACTAGTAAGATTGGGGTCTTAAAGCCTACCAACTCAATTAAGGTTGACATTCCTACTTCTATTGTAAACTAGAAGAAAGTTTGAGTGACACTTCATATCAAACAAATCATCATTTTTATGCTTGGTCCTCCCAAACAAGATAGAACTTCTAAAGACCCAAAAATATGCCACCACGTAGACCGAAAAGAAGCCTCAAGATAATCTTTGTGCACCTTCTGTATGCGAAGAATAGAAAACCAACAAAGCCACTCATCAAAGGACTAAACCCAAGCCGTAGTTAGCACCCACCATCTCTCTAATTGGGCTGAAACTGCTCAAGCAATATGGCAACCAAAGAAATTACGAGTGACATTCCAAACCTAGATCACAAATCAAGCAAGTGAGCGATGACAGAATACTGAATCCTCTACCAACAAGATTAAATTTAGTAGGGAGTTTATTCGATGTTGACTTCCAAGCCATAATATTCACCTTAATCAAAAAAGTTGGCTCTAACGAGTAGGAATAGAAGTAGTGACCAAAGTGTGCCTATCAAAAAGAGCTCTTGCAAAAGAAACATAAATCTCTCTCGAGCTAACCAAAGACCAAGACCAATGATACTTGAGAGGAGACAAGGAAACATGGAAAATTTTTTATCCAAACCCAAATGAGAATATTCAAGCCATATCCCCTTTGCTCCCTTCTCGACTCACAATGAAAAGACTCTAACCAACCAAGTTACCCTATTTTTGACTTCACTGCCACATGCTTATCCAAACCCAAATGAGAATATTCAAGCCATATCCTCCAAAAAAGAAGTAAGAAATGCGTCACCAATTTTCTTTTTGCATTTAGAGAAAAGATTAACACCTTTGTCACGTAAGTGAACTGACACCTTAATCCACACCAATTTCGGTCAATTTCTAGGAAAAGGACAATAGAGAAGGCCTTGAATACCATGGATAGCCTTCACTACCCATTCCCAAAGAGCACTAGGACTAGCATGCAAATGCCAAACCTGTAAGAACCCGAAAATTTTGGTAAAAGTCATAAAATAAATATATGTAAAGTTGGGTTTGAACGAGGGCGTAATGGTAAAATTTTCAAAAAGGGGCAAAATGGTCATTTGGCACACAAACGACTTTTATGTAAAGAAAATATAATTATGGGGTAAGAATGAAAGAAAATAAACTTATAATGTTATCAAATGAAGTTCTTGTGCCATTTTGGGAAAAATAGAACTTGAGGGACCAAAGTGTAAAATGGCTAGGTATAAAAAGGAGAAAAATCTTCTCCCAGTTCATAGAACACGGGAGAGACTTCTAGAGAGTGCCAGAGGGAGCTAGGATGATCGGGTCTTGAGGGTTTTGAAGAAATTGGAAGAAATTAACTTGGAATTGAAGAATTCCAAGCCATATAAGGTTAGTAATCTTGTTTTTAGGGTTGTTTAACCCATTTCCCGTGAGTGAGTACTGTAGCTTCGTGATTTCAGTGGCTAGAGGAGGATTATCCTATGATTCCTAGCCTTAATTGGTGTCTAAATCAATATCTAAACATAGTTCAACTATTGAAAGTGTTAAAAATCAAGAAATGAGAATTTGAGCTCAAGAACCCTAACCAACGGGTTTGTAAGAACAAGTTGGTTTCAATGGTTCTTAATGAGTTAAATATGTCTTAATAGAAGTAATAAATCAGTCCTAGTTGTTAAATTCAAGTAATTTCAGATTCTTGGGTAAAAATGTCAAAAATGGAAATTTTTAGAAGAAACTTGGAATCCATGATTCCATGGTTTAAAAACAAGTAAAAATAGTTGGGTTATGTTTCTAATCACATCTTGATCATTATCCAACATATGGATAACTTAAAATCAAGTTTGGTGATTTCATATGCCATTGAACCCTAGAAATTTGAGTTTAAGATCAAAATGTTAATTTGACATAAAGAGTTGGTTAGAATGAGTCATAAATGATGTTTAAGTATCAAGAAACCATTAGAAGTGGTTTCCTAAAAGTTTCAATTAATAAAATGAAAGTTTGAACAAAAACTGAAATTTGTCGGGTGGAATGGAATTGGTGATTCCATGAATGAAACCCATGGAAATGGTTAATGGAAATAATGAATTGGTAATTAAATAAAGTATGTTTTAGGTTATAAAAACCTTAAATTAAATCATCTATTTGTTATATAAGTATATGGATATAAAATGGACAAAACTAGACTTTAAAATTTGAGTGGATGTGCATACGAGCTTCCTTAAAGCTCTTGTGACATCCTATGATATTAATCATTAAGTCATGGACTAAATAAGACTTAATAGAAGTGAAAACATGTTCTTAACATAATAAATGGTCAATAGAACCCATGGTCAAAATTTGGTGAAGTTTGGAGTTAAAACGAGCCCGATACATGATTTTTAGTGAAAAATTCAAGTTTTTGAAGGATCTGGGAGTTACACGGCCGTGTACCTTTTATGAGCAGAATTACACGACCGTGTAACCCACTGAAAGGTGGTAAAGAGTCTATTTTACCCCTAGACATGTAGCCTTGGTCTCCAATTGATCCCATAAGTATTATAGAGCATGAAAACATGAAAAATGAGTCTAAATTGTGTATGTGACTTTCCAAGGGTATAATGGTCAATAAAATGTCATTTAAATGATAATAAGAATAAGTAAAAAGGTGTGCTAAGGTATGAGTATCACAAAAATATTGTGATACGAGTCTAGTGGAACATAACAAAGTAGTCCTTACATGTTAAAGTATAACGTGTTATTAATAAAATGTGAATAAACGTTCTAGGTGCTTAAGAAGTAAAAGATCAATAAACGGAAAGGACAAGGAAGGTTGTAGCCATAGTTAGACTTCTCTAACTAGTCAAGGTGAGTACATGCAGTATTTTTACCCATTCTGGGGTACATGGCAAGTAAGTATTTTCAAGATTTCCTATAAAATTTCTATATGTGAAATTATATGCAAGAGTATTATTTCTAACTTGTTGTGAAAGTATAATGCTATATTTGAAGTTATGTTTTGAACTACAAGTTAAATTAAGGGAAAGTATGTTAGTATATGAACCAATTATGTGAAAGTATATTTGGGTTACAAGTTATATATGTTTTCAAGTATGAATGGCATATAGCTATAAGATGTTTAAGAAATATGTTTTGGTTACAAACTGTATATGTTTTCAAGTATGAATGGCATATAGCCATAAGATGTTGGAAAGTATGATTTGGCATAAAGCTAGAATGTCATAAAAACATATTTTACATATGTGATGAAAGTTATAAATTTGGCATTTAGCCATAAAGACAAAAAATGATGAAGTTTGGCACTTAGCCACTATCTATATGTATGTGAGTAATGTTCAAGCAAGCAGAAATTGTTTTGTATGACTGGTAATTGTAGCAAGCAGCGTTAGTAAGGGAACTATGTTCCACCTACCCGGGTTAGGTAAGGAGTCTACTGGGGAAAAGCCCCTTCGCGAAGTAGATTGCCTAAGCAACTTCTATGGTGAGGATTGATCCGTTCTTTCTAGCCGTAGAGACTTGGGGTATCACTTATGGTGATTAAAGCCCTAAGTATAAAAATCCAGCAAGATTATAAAACCAGTCAAAGAAAGTAAGAAAGATGCTATTTTTGCAAAGTATGTTACAAAATGATTTTGAGAAGTAAAGAGTTATAGTATGTTGCTACTATAAAGTTTTGAAAAATGTTATTTTTGCAAAATATGATATGAAATGAATTTGAAAAGTAAAGAGCTATGGTATGTTACTACTATAAAGCTTTGAAAGATGTTTTATGTTATAAGTTTTATAAAAAGGTTGGAAAAAGAAGTTAAATGTTTGAGTCTAAAACTCATGTAACTCACGAGACATTATTGTCTTACGTATTCTATGTATTGCCATGTATTCCAGGTTAAAATGCTATGCTATAATTAGAAGAAGTTTAGCTGGAGTGGAGCACGAGTTAGCTCCTATATTGGACTCAAGGTTTAATCCTTTCTTGCTTACTATGGTTAGTTTTGATATGGATTTGTAACACCCACTGTTTTAAGCGTGAAAATTAACAGTTTTTGAAAAACCGTATTTTTGTATTCATGTATTTATACGAAAAACCATAGTATTTGCAAACAGTAGAAATGGGGTGTCACAAGTCCCACTTAGAAAGATGAGCCTAGTTAAGCGCAAACAAATTGTTAACACTAAGACCACCTAATCTGCTTATGCGCCATGACTTTTTGGACAACTAACCCACATCATTTTCTACCTTCCAAATCATCCCTTAAAAAGAAGTTATTATATATAGACTCAATTTAAGTAAGAAGAGCCTCTAAGGCCTTGAAGACGAACATAAAATACATGGGGAGGGAGCCCAAAATCGATTTGAGTAAGGCCACTCTATCACAAACAGATAGAGTTTTCACCTTCAAGGTATAAAATTTAGTGGTGACATTTTTAACCACCTCTTTTCTAGATGTGTACCCTCCCACTGTCAAGCTGAGATTAGAAAAATGGGCTTTAATAGTTGCACAACCAATACACTTAGCCATATCCTCTGCCATCAAAAAAATGAATACCAATACCTAATAATTTACTATTCTAAAGATTTATCTTTAAACCAGATACAAGATAAAAATAATGTAGAATTTGAACAATATTGGTAATATTCAAACCCGACAATTCACTGATAAGGATCAAACTGTCAAGGTAAAATAAATGAGAGATATCAATACAAGAATCAATACCAATAGAGATACCACTAGAAACCTCAATTTGGATGGCCCTATTTGGCATTTTGGGTTTATAAATTGACCTCTAGAATCCTATTTGAAACCTTACTGGTTCATGGGTTCTTACATTAATTGCATCGAGAGAAAGAAAAAGAGAAAGGGGGGAGAGATAGACAGAGAGAGAGAGAGATATATAGAATTGAAGGGGGAGTTTAAGAATGGGACCACTAAAAAACTAAGGATGAAGGGAATCATTCACTCCTTTCCATATGCCATATTAGTTCAACATCAACTTTTTTCTCTCTCTTCCCTTCCCTTCCTTTCCTTACCTTCTCGAAATACGTAGAAATGGTCATCCCTAGCATCCCTCCCATCCCTCACCTTTTAATACAAGAAAAAAGCAGAAAGTACAAGAAGAAGGAGAGAGGATTGAGGGAAGCTCGACATGACATTTCTATACGGACACGTTACCGGGACACCTAGGGTGGTGTTTCAGGCGATACCCTCCTTCTCACACCCTTTATCGAGCTTTGTCGCATCAACACCGTCAACCTTAAGAGATCTACTATAGGGATATAATACATTAATGTCCAAACTTTCTTCGAAGTGGTCTATAAAAAACTACCAACAATGAGCAAATGTTTTTCCTACGTGTACATGTACAATTCTAAATTGAAAGTGAGGCATCAAATTATATACATTAACATTTTACATATTGTATTTTACTGTTCACAAGGACACATCTTTGCTATATATTTTTCTGAAAATGAGTGAATTGTATTTTTGGTCCCCTGTAGTTTTCAAAATAGGCAAAATGACAGAAATTGCCCTTGTTTAACAAACAAATATAGAAGTAATCATGTCTAAGAAAAAATCACAGAAATGATACCTCTATAGGGAATATATGAAATTATGGAAATGTTACATGTGAAAGTGAAAGTTATAGAAATGTTTCATGTATAAGACAAAATTGCAGAAATGGTCGTGTGTGTAGCATGAAATTACAAAATTGGTACATGTATAACAAATTTAAGGAAACAATCCCTTCTAATACAAAATTGTAGAAATGGTCCATCTGTAGAAAATAGACGAAATTACAGAATTGGTCCCCATGTAAAAGGAAGTTACAGAAATGGTCTTTGTGTAACAAAGTTACAAAAATGGTCCCTGTGTAAGACAAATTACATAAATGGTCCTTGTGTGTAAGACTAAATTACAGAAATAGTCTACATGTTTAACACAAAATTACAAAAATGGTTTCGTAGCAACACGCAGACTTAAAACCCTCGTTAGATTATAGTTTTCAATATATCCTCTCTATTCTATCTTTATGTTTCACATTTTATTCTTCTTGTTTATATTTTTAGTTTGTACCCTGTCTAGTTATAATATTAACTTAATGTATCAAACAATACGTTAGAAATATATAACAACTTATATCATTAAAAATATTTGGTTAATACGATCAATATGAAGCAAATATTAAATATTAGTGATACTCATTTTCTTTTTAGTTTTATAAAAAGGTTAAAGATATTGAAAATTTTCTCTTATTTAAAATAAACCATTAAGACACTTAATTAGGCTACACGGTTTAGAGTACACCATGCCGCCGACATCCGAGGTGGATGCCCATTCCGTGACATGCACCACCCCACGATAGCGGCATAGGCAACGACAAGCTCCCCATCGGCACAATTACACAACTTTTGTTCTCTCTTATGTCTCTCTTCTCTTAACCATGGCACTACCCCTGATTCATCTTCTTCTCTCTATGACATCTCTCTCTTCTTTCCTTATATGGCATCTAGGTGGAATGGTGTCGGTAGCAACCCCTCCGTCCAGCCTTATAAACATAGACGTTTGCCAACGTCTTCATCTATATTAATATTTTATATTTTATTCTATATTAATATTTTATATTTTAGGATTCTAACTTAGATAAATTCTAAGTTCTTACAATCAACTTAATTGTCCTAAATAGTTTAATTTAACTTCTAATTGTTATGATTTATAAACTAACTGTTACAAGTCTAGATGTCACAAAAACTAAAATGTTACGTTTTTGTTTTTGATTTAAAATATAAAAATATAGATAAAAAGATAAATACGTATGTCGAACCTATTTATAATCCTTAAAAAAGTTGATGGTCAATGAATATAGGTTTAGGCTACACGGTGAGGGCGGGAAATACATATGTGACATCCGATATAGCTTACCATGCAGACGATAATAATGTCCCACATTGGAGGCATAGACAAATATCATCTCCCAACGACACATTCATGTCGTCCTCTCTCCTCCTATTTGTCTCTTCTCTTGCTCTTCTTCCTACCATTAACAACACCCCATTGCAATGACATCAAAATGACATGGTATTCGAGAGCCTAGTTGGTGTGGCGTCAATGATATCCACACCGTTCAACCTTATAAAATGTAATAAGTTTATATATGTGTAAGAATGAACAGTGTGAAACGACACGAAGGAGCAACATCCTACATAATGCGTCGATGCAGTTGAGAAATGAGAACACCGCTCCATAATAGCTGCATGGACCAAAGACGTGGTCATCCGCATAAACATATCGTTCTCTCTCCACTTCATTGTTTCTTCTCTCTCTCTCTCTCTCTCTCTCTCTCTCTCTCTCTCTCTCTCTCTCTCTCTCTCTCTCTCTCTCTCTCTCTCTTCTTCCTACCATCAACACCACCCCATTGCAATAACATCAAAATGACATGTTATTGGGGAGTTTAGATGGAGCCTAGGTGGAGTGATGCCAATGACGTCCACTCCGTTTAGCCTAATATGACATGTCTAACGTGGCATCACACAAGATGAGAAACGAGTGCTATAAATCTCAAAACGAGTCCCATCTTTGAAAATGTTCTCAGGTCGTGAATTTGTATGGATCTACATGATCATTTTAATTAACGCAAATAAATAACCATATTCATTAAAATTGATATATTAGTAGCATGCCTTTATTGTAATAAACAAATATGCTACAAATCCAACATTAAAACTATATGTTATGAGTTCAATGTTCCTAAAATACGTATAACAAAAATCAAAACATCAATAAATACAATACTTATTTAGATTTTTCTCATCATCAAATCGTGATTCTTTATTTTTCTTTCTGATACCCGTTTATAAAGGGCAAAAGTCGAAAAGTTGGACTTTTAACAAATGCTCCAAATTATTATTCAATGGCGGAACCCACCAAACTCAATCCATGGCTTAATCCATTCCCAAACTTCAACCCCTCTCCCTATAACACCAAGAATATGCCTTTGCCTTCTTCTACACCAGTTCTTCAATCTTTTCTCATGGATTCATCTTTCCAAATCGAACCCAGAAAGAAGAAGCTAAAGCTTTCAGATGACGATGACAGGATCCATGGCGATGCTTTCGGATTGGAGAATCTACCCAGAGATGTACTCCTGGACATACTCACCAGGCTGCCGATTTCATCCCTGATTCAGTTCCGGTTGGTTTCCCGTTCATGGAAACTGCTGTCACTCGACCCTGAACTTTCCCGGCTTCACCACGCTGCGGTGGCCAACGACGACCCGACGCTGCTGTTCCACTGCGATTACCCAATCCGTAACCAACTCTCTTTCGTCGAGTTATCCTCCGGTGGTAGTGACGATGATGATGAAGACGACGACGACAAGATCGTAAGAAAAATTTCCACCCCCTTTTCTAGCTCCATGCCGGAATTTAGCGTCGTCGGTTCATGTAACGGCTTGTTATGCTTGTCGGATTCGCTTTATGGCGAACCCGTTTACGTTTTCAACCCGTTTTCCAGGGATTATCTGGAGCTTCCGAAATCGAAGCAGTTTCAGGAACAGGAAGTGATGTTCGGGTTCGGATTTCACCCAGTTACAAACGAGTACAAGGTTGTGAAGATCGTTTATTACAGAAACAAACAGGGTAAACGTCGGGTCATCCGAAACAATAGGAATTACCCAAAATCAGAGGTTCAAATTCTCACCATTTCCAAACAGTCGAACAAGAATTCATGGAGATCCCTCGGGAAAGTGCCGTACCAGCTCGACAGACAAGCAACAGAAGTTCCTGTAGTGAACGGGAGAATCCACTGGCTGAGTCGACCTGGTCGGATCGCCGGAGTTGTAGGTCGAGCGATCATCTCTTTTGACCTAAAAGACGAGCAATTCAAAGTGGTGGCGAAGCCCCCCAATGTTACAGTCGTCCGGAGCAATTATCACTTGGCCGACATTCGAGGTTGCCTAGCGGCGGTGATTTCATGTGGGTATGGGAAATTGGAGATCTGGGTCATGAAGAAATACGATTCGAAGGAATCTTGGATAAAGGAATTCGTCATCCATGGCGTTTATCCTGCAAGAGTGCCGAATTATGAGTATCGTCACCAGATTGGGAGACGGGCTTTAAGTGGAAGGATGGTTAGGGTTCTATGCGTTTTGAAGAACGGAGAGATCTTATTGGAGTACAGAGGAGGAAACTTGGTTAAGTATGATCCTAAATGGAAAGAGTTTAAAGATGTTGTTTTTCCTCAAATGCCCAAATTATTTCAGACTGTTGTTCATCTTGGTACCCTCAATTGGGTCCATTCCTCAATCTAAATGTCAAAAACAATTGGCATGTAATTTTGATTGAGAATATGCATTTGTACAACATGGTTTGATATTCACAATGTTAGCACATTCAAGAATTTCAATAGCATACTTTTGTTAACCGAGAAACAAATTGTCTTTGTTGTTACATGTTAAGGGAATAATTGAGTTCAATAGAATTGGTCATGGAAAACTCGTGATTGGGAGACAAAATAATTTGTTGCAACTATTTTGTTGATGAACTCAGGAAACCAAGAAGAGAACAACGAGGGTGTATAGCAATCGCCCAAAAAAATTGGGGTTGTCGTCTTTCGTCTTTAGGTCTCCAAATTGCTTAGTTTTACATTACAAAATAAAGAGTATATTGTAATATTTTATGATGAAAAAACTAATTACATACAATTGTAAATACTACAAATTATAATGATTAGAAATGTGCCAAAATGCCACAATCGCTACAGAGATCTGCCAACAACAGCAACCATAATAAATTTAACCACAAAGTCTAAGAAGGGCAAAGGCTATGCAATATACAAACTTACATCCACATGTAAAACTAATTAATTGATTGATTTTGTAAATTTATGCATGAGATTTATAAAAGTGATATATATATATATATATATATATATATATATATATATATATATATATATATATATATATATATATATAACAAATGAATATTTAGTTAGCCTGTTTTTTTTTCAAATGTCATGAATATTCAAAATGTGAGATTTTTTTATTATTACCAAGCAACCATCAACATCAATGATGATGAACAATCAAAAAGTAATCGAGAGATTCAAGATGTTCTAATACCACTATTGAGAATTGTAGGATACAAAACAATTTATGTAACCAAGCAATCACAATGGAATAAAATTGTATATTTATAATTCACAAAAGACGATGCAATTGAATAAACAAGATTAACATAATATTGCTTCCGTTGGTATCAACACGAGTAGACACAAACAACAGCTAGACTTCCTATCTCATACCTGAACTGATAATAGATACATTTATATTGGTCGATATTCAATTCTAGTACTCAGATCCAGTAAAAATTAGTACCTATCTGTTTGATACTTACACTAACATAACAAGGAGTAGTTTAGGAGTAGGAGTAGGATAGATTTGCCGTTCAAAAAAAAAAAAATTGTTTGATACTTATCCAGAACCGAATTCACCCCTATGTGCCATTTGATATTGACTTAGAAAATTAACCCCCTATGGTTTGCACCTTTTTCAGTTTTGGTCCAAGTTTTGAAATTTCACACTAAAGGTCCATGTGGTTGCATAAAGTTAACACCCTTCGTCCCTTGGGCTATTACCGTTAAATGTAAGCTGCTAAGTGGGACTGTGTGCTACTCACATTGGGGCATTTTAGTCTTTTCAAAAGTGTGGTCAACATATTATCTAAAGCGCTAGCATGTTTCTTCTTCCCAATCGATCATCTGTAAACCAAAAAGATCTCAATCGATTGCCTTCAAGTACGAACGTCAGTGAAAATGGTGCTTTGCAGCTGCGGTACTCAAGAAACTATTTGCACATCTTGGACGAATTAGAATCCAGGACGAAGGTTTTGGAGGTGTACCAGATGTGGATTTGTCGGGTGGTCGGATCCACCATGTGCAGGAGGGCAATGATGATCATCCACAGACTATTGGTGGCTAAGAGGAATCTGCCAAAGGTCATTTCGAGGCTCGAAAAAGACCTAGAATACGCCCAGATGTACAAATTTTGTTCTGTATCTTGGATCTTTTTCTTTGTCTTTGTAATATACACCATATTTGGGTAGTGGGTGGTATGGGTATTATGGTGATGGTGGTAGTTGCAGTTGGTTGGTATGTTTTTTTTTTGGATGGTTTGATGGTGTACCCTGTTTTGGTGGTTGGTTAGTTGTTTGTAATAGCGAGTTGTCGAATGTTGGGTAGAAAGTTAGTATGATCATCTTTAATGTCCTATATTTTGCCTCATCAATCATGAAATGTAATATACTTATGGTAAACCTACACAACCGTGTTCTTTGTTGTTAAAATATGTTGAATGTTAATTTGTAGTTATGGTTAACTCAGAATCATATGCTTCTTTCATTGGTATGAGATTATTTAACAATAAAGCACACTAAACTATGTTGTTGGTAACATTAATACAACATAATCGATATATTTAGTCAACAAATAACGGAATCATGTATCTAAGAACTCGCCTTCAAAGTAATTTCTAACTTTGACATAATATTTGTTTTCGTCACCATATAGTCCAACAACTTCTGAAATGCATGTCTTAGGAGAACAAACTTCATTTGTGGATCCAATAACACCGCAAAGTACATGTAATCATTGAGCTTTTTGAACTTCCATTATTTATCATATTTGCTTTTTCATTTCATCCCCTTCAAGCAAATTTGGGGTGATAGTGACCAATCTCGTATATGTTTGTATAAGTCACATATTTCACTAAAAATTGATGCGTCATCGGATGTGAACTTGCTGACACTAAATTCGTCTTGATCTGGAATTTTTCAAGAAAATATACCACCTTTCTACAAACACGAAAATCTTCTTTTTCGGGGTATCTATCATTAAGTCCAAACATAGGATCTATCAAAAACCAAAAAGTGAGATTTACCAAAAAAATTAGAGAAAGAAAATAAGATTTGATACCCGGAAGGCTTTTAACTCAGTCAATATCCATCCAAATGAAGTGTTTTTATAGTCTAAAATATCTACAAACTTTAAACTAAATGATGAAAAAAATCATCAAGTTCTGAAATCATATAGCCAAGTTTGCAACTTTGAAGTTGGGGACAGATTACGAGTATGTGTTGAATTAGAAAAAGAAAATAAGATTTGATACCCCGTCCTCTAGGGCTTGTAACTCAGTGAATATCCATCCATACAAATGAAGTGTTTTTATAGTCTAAAATATCTACAAACTCTAAAATAAATTATGGAAAAAGAATCATCATGTTCTGAAATCAAATTGGCAAGTCATGCAACTTTGAAGTTAGGCACAGATAACAATTATGTGTTGAATCGGAAAAAGAAAATCAGAATCTATACCTTCAACTTCGTATTTGAGGAAAGCATCTTCTAACTCCACGGCCCTTTTCAACAACTCATAGATTGAGTACCACCGCGTAAGAAAATCATTGCACAAGAATTTATAAGATTGCTTCCCAGCGGATTTCATGCAAGCTTTGTATCGTCTGATGCGTCATGTGAAATTTCTTATGAACCATACGGCTTTTTTAATACATGAAGCACTACCAATTCACGAGTCGCCTCTTTTTTAATTGTAAAGTTGTTTGATTTTGTTTTTTTTGTAATATTAGCCGTGTTTTTCAACTAGCAACATGTTTTATCAAATGAGATGTATCATTTTAAATCAGATACACTCTAATCTTTGTAGAGCAAAAGTTATATGCTATATCTACATTCGACCCCATCATCATCTTGAAAATATTCTTTTTAAAAAATTTCCAACATTCTGACCTTTTTTTTCCTTTCCATGTTTCTCGTTTTCTCTTTTGTGAGTTTTCAACTTTGGTCTCTTCTTGAGTGTTTGGAATAAAGTCATATTCTTCATTCTACAAACAGACAATCATATGCACAAAAACACATTAATATCTTGTTTGTGATAAGAAAAATCTTCAATGTAATGATCACATAATCACAAAATCATAATATATTGAATGTACATAATCACATCATCATTTTTGAATTACATAATCACATTATCATAATTCTTGAATGTATATTAACAAACACATTGAGGCATAATCATATAATCACATTATCATAATTTTTGAATCTTCAAAATTCTTGAAATTTCATAATCTCATTGTACAATAATCACATATTAATTCTTCATTGTACAATTATCACATAATTAATTTAGGATATTCATAATCTCATTATACATAATACACAATCTAACTATTTGAAAAAAAAATCAAAACTTGAGAATCATCAATGTTAGGAGCCCAATTTGACATTGTAACTTGAATCTAACTTGATTTCAATAAAAAATTGTTGAATTTCATCTCGATTTCTAAAAAACCGGTTCCTTGTTGTTTGATGTGTCTCGGGTCATAACTGCAGCGATGAGAGGGGGAGGATATGGCTTTTTCTAATTTGGTCGCTGAAGTCGTACTCGTAAACTCGCAATCCCTATGTTGCCTTTTCAGTTACTCGATGCCGGTCCTTAAGCCCACAATATCTGAAACCTGATGGTACCGACCCAATAAGACCGATACCCGAAGACCAAACCGTTAAACTCAATCAGTTCTGGACCGGTTCAGGTTCCGGGTTCGGTTCCAGGTTCTCTGGTTGTTTGCTCATCCCTACCTACGAGTTGATTGAGTTTCTTGGTTCTTCTAGTGGATAAAGATGTTTGGAATCATCCACATTCAATGTGATTTCATAGTGAATTGAACTCTATCGAAGTTTTCGGTTATTGGCAGTTATGTTGCTGAAGTTTAGAGACTTTCAAAATTGGGAGTGTCAGATCCTGAGATTGTATCACTCATTTATTGAGGAAAACTAATTTGAAGATTTTTCGACTTGTTCAAGTGTTATGATATCGTAAGGTTTTCTGGCTTGTTTGTTACTGTAAGTTATTTAGCCGTTAAGCAATTTTTTGTCGGAAGACTTTTATGTCGTACGAAATTCGATTTGAAATTTTTACTTCTTTAATATCTCATCTCTAATTTGGGTAGAACTTTATTTGAGCAAGGTACCGGTTTTAGTTTGCGAGTGCATTAGGGAGCATTTTATACGCAATTGTATGAATTATGAAGTCTATTTTGGCACGAGTTGTTTGGCATCTTTACTATGCATGATGCATTTATAATACTTTAAAAGTGTTTTTGAGGTATTTGTATTTAGTTTGAAGGTTCATATCCAACGATGTTTGGATAATTTGATATATCACATTTGTTTATGTTGTTCAAAATAGTTTAGTTCTTAGAGACTTTTGACACTATTATTTTTCGACTTATGTCTTTTGAAGTTTGAAGACTCTTTTGTTGTAGATCATTTTAGGGAGTTTGTTAAAGATGTTCTTAAATCCTTTTATTGCGTGTTTATTTTTTATATGTAGGTTCCGAAAATAATACTTTTTTAGGAGTTATCATTTGATTATACATTATAGCACCTCATATATATTAGGAATGTTACAGGTTTAAAGTATCATTAGCACTCTTTGTAATGCTATTATATAAAGCCATTTAGATGTTAACTTTTATCAAGCATATAACATTTTAATAAGAGCATTGTTTCAAAATTGTTTTTTTCCTTAGATTTTCCGCTCTAAGGGTGTGTTTGGATTAGTTTATGGCTTTTCAAAAAGGAGTTTTTAAAAAAGTGTTTGGATAAGCTTGTGTGGTGAGAAAAATTAATAAGTTGATAAGATGGTTTAAAAAGTGTTTGATTTAGCTTTTATATATGTAAAATGACCAAAAAGGACATTGTTGAATGCATTAATGTCATTTTGCATTAAAAAAGCACTTATGTCTTCAAAAAACCAGGAACTCGTGACTTTTCAAAAAGAGCTTTTCCATGTGTATTGAAAAGTTAAAACAAAAAGTTTTTTTTTACCAAAACATTTTTTTAGCTTATCAGCTTTTTAAAAAGTCAATAAGCAATTAGATATGCTTATAAAATCAGCTTATTGGTTTATTGACTTTTTGGAAAAGTCATAAGTCATAAACAATGGTAAATAAATAGTTTTTAATAAGTAAGGAGACCCTTAGTTATGACTTTTCCAAAAAATCATTAAGCCAATAAATTGATTTTTTAAACACATCCAAACAGCCCTCTTAGCCTTATTTAAATGGTTATCGGTGATCATGTGATAATTCTTTGCACCGGCGGAATATAGTTGGGGGAAGGGGGGGTTGTTGCCCCCCAACAATTTTTGTGCTTAATGTAAAATATATATACTACATGTGTAAAAAAAAATTTATATGTTTCCTTTGACCCCCAAGTAAAAAATAAAAAAAGAAATAGAAAGGAAATAGAAATTAGAAGCAGAAACTCAAAACACGCAGCTCTAAAACCCTCCTTACGGCCTTACCTGTTTTACGATTGCGGAATTGCCTTGCCGATTACAGAATTGCCTTGCCGATTAGAAGAATTCAAGATTAGAAGTGGAATCCAATTGCGGAATTGCCTTGCCGATTGCGATTTACATGATCGATTGATCTCGTTCAAGATTATTAAAGAGGAAAAAAAAGAAGTTAAACTCAAGAATTGAAGGTATGCTACACGATCATTATCAAGAATTCAATATTCTAAATTTCATCTGCCGATTAGAGTTTGGTAACTACTGTTTTACGATTGTGTATATTTAAATTGATATTGATGGGTCAATTTTTATACATAATAAACTATTATGTGAGTCACGATGATGATCTGATCACATATTTCTTTGCATATGATCTAATCACATATTTATTTGCATATGGGTTAATTTCTATAGATAGTGGATGCGTTTTTTAAATAATATAAGTTATATCCTTTTCTTTGCATACGATCTGATCACATATTTCTTTGCATATATTTTTTTTTTTACTCTAAAAACAAATATCTCATGTTTTGATGCTTTGTGATACCGATTTAGGTATTAAAACACTTCGAGCCTCTGACTCTGCGGCTCCGCCAATCGCCAATTCGCCATGGTAAAGTTCAAAACACTGGATTATTTTTACAAAAGAAAAACTGATGACCATGACACTACATAAATTACAAATCAAAATAACAAAGGTTCCAAAGCATCAACAAGTGGACCAGAACCTGAAAACATTAATCAACCATTACCATTTACCAGATGATTCCCGCCCCCCGAACTATTTTTTTCAAGTTCCGCCACTGATTCTTTGCTTCCCATTCTTGTTTTCATTATAACAAATCTTAGCAAGACTTTACATAAACATTTTGCTTTTGCATGCTTCTTTGACAGTATAACTTGTATCCTGCATGTTTGGAGTTTTGTGGAGGGATCGAACCAATATATCACCATCGGTTTGCACGAGAGTTTTATTTCTTAAAGTTTATACTAAGAAAAGAAAATAAAAATAAAATTATATTTGTTAAATCATATCCAATAGAATCGCTATTAGGTTAACATGTTTTATTCTGAGTTATTTATGAGGTTTATATGTTTCATTCTGAATTATTTAATATTTATGAACTGTCTAGTTAAAATATATAAACAATAACATGCATTAAAACCGTTATACATAGATTTTTTTTGTTACAATGAACAAATATGTTACAAGTTCAACATGGAAGTCATATATTACGAGTTCAATATTCCTAACAAATGTTTGGCAAAATTAAAAATTTTATATATTTAAACGTATTTATATGTCAAAAAGGATATACA
Organism: Cichorium intybus; assembly: GCA_023525715.1. Classification (NCBI taxonomy): domain Eukaryota; kingdom Viridiplantae; phylum Streptophyta; class Magnoliopsida; order Asterales; family Asteraceae; genus Cichorium; species Cichorium intybus. The sequence continues at coordinate 126,425,765 of CM042012.1, read as the reverse complement.
ATACTCATTCAAGTTGCTCTCGTCTTCATATCGCCAATTCGCCGTTCTTTATTTTTCAGCACCCGTTTGCACAGGGGAAAATATGAACTTTGCGACATGCCGCCAAATTATTATTTAATGGTGGAATCCTCCAAACTCAATGTTTATGCCTTTGCCTCCTTCTACCATTTCTTCAATCTTTTCTCATGGATTCATCTTTCCAAATCGAACCCAGAAAGAAGAAGTTCAAACTTTTAAATGATGATGACAGAATCCATGGCGAGCGTTTCGGATTGGAGATACCAGCTTGACAGACAACCAATGGAAGTTCCTGTACTGAACGGGCGAATCCATTGGCTGAGTCGACCTGGTCGGATCGCCGGAGTTCTAGGTCGAGCGATCATCTCTTTTGACCTAAAAGACGAACAGTTCAAAGTGGTGACGAAACCCATTACAGTCATCCGGAGCAATTACCACTTGGCTGTCATACGTGGGTGCCTAGCGGCGGTGATTTCATGTGGGTACGGGAAATTAGAGACCTGGGTCATGAAAGAATACGATTCCAAGGAATCATGGATGATGGAATTCGTCATCCCCAAAATGCCCAAACTGTTTCAGATAATCGTTAATCTTGGGGATCCTTTCCTCAATGTAAACGTCAAAAACTACTCATGTTTCAAGGTTAATTTCGTGGTTTTGAGCCACTTAACCAGATTCGAAGAAGCAAGCTGCAGCTGTGTACAGTTGTTCTTCCTCAAATGGCTTTGAAACATAACCATCCATCCCACATTTCTTGCATTCTTCATCTGTTGCTTGAATGACGTCAGCAGTCATGGCTAAAATAGGTGTATGCCAATGAGTCACATTTGCAAACATCTCAATAGGTACTTCACCAGATTCGATCTTTTCATTAGCCTTCTTCTCCAAACCACGAATTTGCCTTGTAGCTTCAAACCTAACAAGTTAAAGATATAATTAGTCAATTGTATACCTGTTTTTAACAAATCAAGATTCAAAAATCCTATTTATTGATCAATAATATCCAAGTCCCATACCCCGATCATAAAAAATAAAAAATAAAAGATAAATAAATAAACATGAGCATACACCGGATGATTGATTGCATATGAAACGTCATACCACAACGGTGTGTGTAACTAGAAAAAAAACAGATACAAACAATAAAGTTGAAAAGAAATAGATAGGCCCACTCGAAAAACATATGAGCAACCCACAATGATGAATATGTAGTGACGTGTAACTAAAGAAAAAGCAGATACAAGCAATAAAGCTGTAAGTAAAGAGACTTATGATGGAAAAAAAACATCGGGGTGTGATTAAAAAAAAGCAGATACAAACAATAAAGCTTAAAGTGAAAGGGCCCCCGATGAAAAATAAGTTGCGGTGTGTGACTAAACAAACAATAAAGCTTAAAGTGAAAGGGCCCCCGATGAAAAATAAGTTGCGGTGTGTGACTAAAGTCAAAAAAAAGTAGAAACAAGCAATAAAGTTGAACATAGGTAAAGATCTAATATTGTACGGATACAAAAAACAATGAAAGCAGATACTAGCAATAAAGCAGGAGGCAGATAAAAAAATGTAAAGATATGGCTCACCCATCCATTTCAGGCATTTGAAGATCCATGAAGCATGCATCAAAGCAATGAGGTGGTCTAAGCTTTTCTAATGCAGCTATCCCACTTTCCACACATGTGACAATAGCTCCATATTTCTTCAAAGCACCTTCTGCTACTCTTCTATTTACAGCATTATCATCAACTACCAAGATTTTTTTGTCACAAAGCAAAGTCCCTAGTGTTTTTGGTTTTCTTCTTGCTATTTGTGTCTTACTTTTTGTTATAAGAGTTTCTTGAAAGCAAGAAACCAAGACACTAAATCTAAGAGGCTTCACGAGAACATCACACACCAAATTCGCTAATTTGAGATCGTTATGTCTAACGGGGCTTATAGATTTGACCAAAAGAAAGACTTTTGGTGTTGACCCGGTTGGTTTGACTTTGACCTTTTCTAGACCGGCAACGGAATCACAAACTTCTTCGTCTATGAGAATCATGTCAAGATGAGGCGAATCCCTGCGGTTAAGCAATCAAGAATTGTTGAGGTCTGTTTGGTACGATGAAATGGAATCACAAAAATAGAATTAATAATGTAATAGAATGGATTATTACATTCTATTATCATGATTGGTTGGCTTAAAGAATGTAATTAGACATTCAAACATGTAGTTTGTTATGTGCAATTATAAAACTAAATGAAATTAAATTTGATAAATAAAGAAAATATATATTATATTATAAAGAAATTAACCAAACCAACATATGCCGCTAACTAGATACCATATGTTCAAATAGTGAAAGAATTTATGATCGCTTCAAAAAGATTGTTTACCATGATATATAATTATAACTAAAAAAACATCATTAGTTATTTTGAAAAATAACAAAAACTAGTTCAATTTTTTTATTTTTTTTAGAACGGCAAACTAATGTACCTCGATATATAAGATTGTGCAGAATCGAAACTAGATGCTATTTCCACAAAGATTCTCATTCTTTGAAGATGGTATCTTGTAACTTCCGCCCGTATACTTTTCTGATCAATAACTAACGCTTTTAATCTCTTAAACTCCGATATTGCTGGATAATATTGTTGAAGTACCGTATCTAAAGAACTCGTTTCCTTTTTCATAAAAACCGTTGTAAAAGAAAACGCACTTCCAATTCCCGGTTCACTAACAAAACCAATTTCACCATCCATAAGTCCCACTAATCTCTTACTTATACTTAATCCAATTCCGGTTCCACCATAAGTTCTTGATGTTGAACTATCCGCTTGCATGAATGGCATAAAAATGCGGCTTTGTGCATCTTTCGGGATTCCGACTCCCGTGTCTTCAACGGTTACCAAAATCTTGATTTTTTCAGATGGATTTAAAGAATCGGCCCCACTTATGTTTTCAAAATTTTCCCAACTTTTTCGCCTGTCGACTACGGGAAGGCCGCTTAAAGTGTTGTGGTTTGATGAGTCAACGAAAGTCAAAGTTTTTTTTAGGAGTGAATCTTTGGTATCGTGTGGGTGTTTGACTTCGTCTGCTAGGTGGACCGATACGAATATGTGTCCTCTGTCATGTGTGAACTGTAATTTAAAATAAAATAAAAAGAATTAGTTGAATTTTGAAAGATAAAAAAATAGATGAAATTTAAGGGGTAGAATACTAACTTTAAGTGAATTTGAAACAAGATTTGTGATTATTTGTCTGAATCGCCCCGGATCTCCAACAACAACTTCGGGAAGTTGATCGGAAACATAAACCGCCAACTTTTTATCCACAAAAACAAAAGTTAGTTTGTTAGTTATTGGTGGAATGGAATTAGAATGGAATGGAATGGAATCAACAAAGTAATAGAATGTGTCATTACATTTTGTTAAACATGTTATGTGTTGCATCCAATTAGAAAAGTGAATAAATTTGAATTGATAAACAAAGAAAAAAATGATATGTTGTAAAAATAAAATTTAATCATATATACAGATATAACGCTAAATAAATTACATATAAACATATTTCATGTTGTTTGAAATATATCCTATATGTATTTCAAATAGTAAAAAAAAAGTTTATTTATCACTTAAAAGATTGTTTACAAAAAATAAAAATATAAAAGAATCGTATACCATGAAATCTTAAAATGGTTTTAGTTGTTTCTGGAAAATAACAAGAAATTATTTAATTTATGCTCTGAAATAAATAAATAAATAACGTTTTTAATGATTGTAAATTACCTCGATGCCCTTTTCTTGGGATTTATTTGAAAACAACGATAAAATGTTATCAAGAATGGTGCGAAGATCAAACGGGACAGATTCAAGCTCAAGCCTTCCAGATTCAATTTTGGCCTGATCCAAAACTTCATTAATCAATTTAATTAAATCTTTTCCACTTTCATGAGCAGTTTGTGCAAAATCCAATTGCTTCGCATTCAAATTTGTGTCCATCAACATTTGCAGCATGCCCAAAACCCCATTCATGGGCGTCCTTATTTCATGTGAAACCGTCGCAAGAAACTACAAAAAGAAAAAAGGATAAACTTCAACAAAACAAAATAATAAATATTATTTTAAAAAAAATACGAAAAGTCTAACAAACCCACCTGGGATTTCGCCACATCAGCAGCTTCAGCGCGAAATTTAAGCTCTAACATGTCGTTATAGTCGCGTTCGACTGTATCGATTCTGTTTATAGCCGCATAAAAGATGTGTCCGAGAAGAAAAACGATTATAAGCTGTCCAATCGATGCTGCTATGGCTGTCCATGGTGGTGAAGGTCTATTCTTGAACCTGAAAAGACACAAAACCCCATTATTAGTTTAGATGTGTGAAGGCTAAAAATGAGGGTATAATAGGAAGGTAAGATGTAGACAGTCGTACATCCACCTAAGGGTAGAGAGACTGCTTCCATAGATGACGTTCTACACATGAAACTCAGGCACACAATGGTGAATAAAAATAGGAAGGGGGAAGGGAATAAACCAAAAGACAGATACCAGCAATAAAGCTGAAAGTAAAAAGAGGACAAAAGTAAAAAAGGTAAGGACCACGAAAATCACAACACATTAATTAGTGTTGTGATTTTCGAACAATATATTACTTTTTACTTTTGTCCCTTTTTACTTTCAGCTTTATTGCTGGTATCTGCTTTCTGCTTTATTCCCTTTCCCGTCCTATTTTTATCCACCATTGTGGGCCCGCATTTCACGTGCAGGAGGTCATCTATGGAAGCAGACTCTGTACCCTTAGTGGAGGTGTGACTGTCTACAAATATTAAAATTTTGAAAAAGATTTTAAGAAATTAACCTGCAACGCATTTCATGTTTTCGGGCAGGATCACCAAAGTCAAGACTACTAATATGCAACAACCCGGTGTCAATCTCATTAGGACCAAACATGTTAATGGCTGAAGATGCATTTGTGGTGTCATAAACATTCACAACAATGGTTTGTTTGCTTGCTAGTTGGTGTAGAAGCTTTTCGACTAATGACGGGACATCATATGATGCACCTAAGTACCCCACGGTCGCATTAATTCGTTGTTGAGGTGTCGCGTTTTGAGGAATGTGAGTGTTGTAAACCGCAAATGTAAGTACAACACCTAAATGATTTGATTTTAATAGCTTGAATGGAGATGTTAACACCCCTTTTCCCGATGCTCTTGCTCGTAAAATATTCTCGCGGTCTTCCTAAATAAGCATAAAAAGATTGTAGATTTTTAATTATTGCAATAAATTAAAGAAAGTTGTTTTTTAAGATTTTCAACGGATTATATTTTGAGCAATTGTGTGGTTTAACCACTTAAACTTGATTTTTTTCAATCAAACCATAAAGGTTTCAGACATTTTTTCAAATTAACCATTTTGAGCGCATATAACGTATACAAAATGGTTAATTTGGAAATTATAGGTAAAACTTGATACAACAAAATCGTCAGAACTTTTATGGTTTAATTAAAGAAAATAGTGGTTAAACCGTGAAAACAATCCAAAATGTAATATTTTTTGTAATTTTGAGCATTTTTAATACCTTTCCCGACATCATATCAATAGAGACAATATGTGCTACAGTTTCTTGAGACAAAATAACAGGGGCATATTCGTCTTGAATAGGTGAAGGATCAAGTTTTTCAGGGTCACAATCTTGTGATAATGTTTGATCTTCGGTTTCCATTTTCTTTATTGTCCATCCATGTTTTTTCTCAAATTTTTCTCTTTCAAAATCACGCACTCTTAAAGCATACGCAACACCACTAGTAAGTGGCCTTTCAAACGATGTTCTTTCAGTATATTCGCCAAAAGTTTTCTGTGAAAAAAAAAACAAATTTTCATTATTGTAGTTAAACTTAGAGTAAATTACAAAAATAGTCCCTAAACGTAACCTTTTGCAACTTTGGTACCGAAACTTTCAATTTTTCAATTTTCGTCCTAATTGGATTGGATAGTTTTCTTTCAATTTTGGCACCTTTTTCAGACGATGTTATATTTCACCCGTTAAGTTGCCACGAGGGAAATGACGAAACTACCCTTGTGTGCAAGGGAAATCTAACACGTCAGAAAAAGATCCCAAAATTGATAGGAAACTATCCAATTAGAACCCAAAACTCCAAAATCGAAAGTTTAGGTTCGAAAATTGCAAAACTTTATGAAAATCAAGGACTATTCTTGTAATTTACGATAGATTATGAATTTATGATACGAGAATTACGAAAAAAGATTACTTGATCGATAGCGGGAGGTTCTTTCCCATGGTAAAAAGTGGAAACAAGAATCGCCAATGCATGAACATGATTCATGCTCACATTGAATTGATCTTGCAACATTCTTGCCCTTTCATCGCACATATTTGCTAGGGTTTCTTTTCTTCTAAAACTAATTCCTGTATTTAAGTACCAAAATAACCAAATTGAAGCAGCGATTCCAGCTATAATATATAGAATCAGTAGCTTTTTCATCCATTTTCCAGCTCCCCTTGACGAACCCTCTATTTTTCCTTTTTTCTGATTCACTTTCCGGTTCCTATTCTTCCATAAAATTCTCCGGAATCCACGATTCCGGTAGCTTAGTGTCATTACAAAAACGGCACACAGGCAAATAGTGTTGAAGTTTTCTCTGAGAAAGTTTTGAGGTACCGCCGTTTGAACCATATTCTGAAAACGATAAATAAAACGGATTTAGATACTTTTAAAAAAAAAAAATCATTTTGGTCCAATTTAAGTTCATATCAAACAAATGGAGTGTCATTGATTTACCAACCTTTTCAACGTATTGATCACTTGATTCTTCATGTACCACATCATGTGAATGATGCTCTTCAAGTTCATGGTTTTTTAAATTTGGCACTTCAAGAGCACATGTGACTAATGCTTCATGTTCTAACTGTTTGGTACATTTGAAGGAAGTTATCTGAAAGTTACCAACAAGATTTTGTTACATCACTAAGAATCTTGAAAAGATTCTTGAAAATCATATATTAGTTGGTCTTACTATGCATTGATAATCCAAAAAATGGATAATCACAAAAATTACCAAAATGGGTGGTCATATTTAACAAATTGACCAACTTTTTGAACTTTTTAACAAAATTACCATCAATTTTGTAACGGGGTTGATTGCCATTTGAGACATAGCTTTTTATTATGTTGTAATTATATTGCAACATTATTCATATTTTGCGAAATGACCATGACAATTTGCAAAAAGAAAAAAAAAATTATTTTTGCAGCCTTTTGTTGGTATAAAGAAAATTCGCAATTGACCCATTACGAAATAGGTGAGTTTTTTATTAAAATGTCAAAAAGTTGGATAATTTGTGAAACGAAACCACTATTTTTGATCCTTTTTGTGTTATCCCCAAAAAAGTTCATCCAAATTGGGATTGCGACTTTATCATGTGTTGAAACAGAGATATATTTGCGTCATATGATTGACCAAATGGGAATTATGATCCACAAACAAAACACCGTGTGTGCATATTAATCAATAAAACAGTTAAACTACCCGTGAATAAGGCTGGAGGGAGTGGTTAGCATGTGCTGAACGTGCTAAACTATGCCACATCAGCTTAGCACATGCTGACCAAATTTGGTGGGAGTAGTCAGCATGTGCTAACCATGCTAAAAGGTACAAGTCTCATGCTAAAATGTACAAGTCATGTTGCTTATGGCTTTGTTGGCGAGCTCGTCGATTCTTTGGCGAGGGAGGTCTTCAGCGAGATGGTTAGCGAGGGTGAGGGTGTGGTTTAGCATGCTTGGCGAGGGGGATGGCGAGGAGTTTGGCGAAGCCACTCCCCCTAGCCTAACACTTAATCTCTAACTTTAAACCAAAAATTCAACATATTACTCGAGTTATATTATGTACTCTAGTGCTAAATAGTATAAAAAGTACCAAAAGTTAAATAAATCAACAGTAAAAGCAAAAAGTTTTGATGGCAATACCTGATTCGACTCGAAGAATGAGGAAGCCAGTTCATAAAGATGGTCTTTGCTGACATTGAATCGTTGAACCAAAACCGAAGAATTATCTTCACAATTCTCTGAAATTTCCAATTTTTCACTCGAAACAAGCAAGAACCAAACAAACCCAGTGGCAAAAACCAAAATCCACACAAAAAGAAGCAGCTTTTTCCATTTCCAGCCGCCATTAGAGACCCCCATCTTGGAATTCGTCAACAATCTACCGTTTATTCCAGAAAATTTGCGATTTAAAGACATTACAAACGAAACCCACTTGCATATCGTGAGAAAAGGCGTCGAGAATTGAAGTGGAACAGCGGGAAAACTCATCAAAAACAAAAACCCAGCTCAGATTTCACTAACGGAAACGAGTACTTGAAGCTTGTATAGGACAATTACGAAAAACACCATGATTCCTTCCGTCTTGTTCGTCATCGGAACTGTCCTTGTTACACTGCCCGAAGCTGTGAAAACCGAAAGAAAAACAGGAAAGGGGAAAGAAATCATGCCAGATCACAAGCTATTGTGTGAAAACCGAAGAAAATATCAGAAAAAGGTACAAATCATAACAATAAGACAAAAAGAAATGAGAAGAAAAGAATATGGGGTTATGTAATATACATATATGAAGCTCTGTTTATCTCACGAAAGCCGAAAGAAACATCAAGAGCGAACTATATTTACATACACACTCACAGACCCATCATCATCATGAAAGAAATTTCAAGAAAATGCCAGTTGGGTTTTAACTACGGAACTGGAATCGATGTGTGTGTGTGTGAGAGAGAGAAGAAAGAGGCGCCCTTTATTTTTCAACAATCCCTTTCGCTTTCTCTCTCTAGAAATGAGCATATATGTTGTTGCTATGGCTGGGAACATGATTATCTCATCATCTTATGGATGAAAGCTAAATGGGACAATAATAACAAACAAACAAAAACAAGAAAACAAAAAACAAGTTTTTATTTTATAAATTCTTACTTTAATATTGCTAATTCTTCACAATCCTGATAAGATTCCTTTCTATTGATGATGATCTGGCTTCCTTCATGTTCTAATTTTGGTTCTCTGGACCCGGACGAATCCTAAATTTACTGTTATGTTTGGTTCTTGAGGATTAATAAAGATTCCTTCCTGTTTTTCTATTGTTTTAATTGAATATAATATGTTAGAAAATAGTAAAATGAGAATAAACAAAACAGTGAAAAGGAAAATAAGAAAGCGGCAGGGATCGTGAGAAACCAACAGGTATTCAAATAGAGTATTTATGCTTTTAATTAAATATGAAAAAGCTTCGGTATATAATTGGGAAGTGAGCCTAATTCTGGCATATGCCGTAGGTGTTGCTTTAATTTTTCATTTTAGTATTTAATTTCCTCAAACAAATGTAAACATATAGTTAAACTAGCACATTGATAAAATTTTATATTGAGAAACAACGTGGGCATCAGTTGTAGGTCAAGTATGTTGGATATTAATTTAATCGATGGAGTTATAGGAACAAAGTATTGGTTCTATAAAAATCATTGTCATCATTGGTTTGACCCTAGCTTTTGTCTTTAATTATTTTAGAGTAAATTAGTTTTGGTCCCTGTGGTTTGATTCAACTTTCGATAAGAGTTTAATTTTTAAATTTTCATTTTATGGGTATTCAATGTTTCATTTAGCTTGCAGAAGTAGACCATTGGTCAGGTAAAAAGACTAAACGCCATGTCTCCTTTGAAACGCCTACGCTAGAATTCTCATTGAAGTTTCGATAGAAAGCAAGTGGAAAAACTCTACAGAAGTGAATACCTGGGATTTCATTACAAATTCCCCGACCTGATTATCCTTACCGGTTGAATACTCGTGGAAACCCGCCTAGAATTCTCATGAAGTTATGATCTTGTTAGTCCAGACAACGTTGAAATCATAGCCGGTTTTCATATAATGACATTCGATTTAATTAGTCATGTTTTTGGCATGATTGCGTTGCCAGAACCCACTCCGAAATCCATACATTTAACAATCATCCAAGGTTATGTAGCTGCAATTTATGTGGAACTTGGTGAATGTTCGATTTGGCTGGGGAAAGATTCTTCTTGGTCTGTGTTTTTAAAATCGAAAGGAGCTCAATTAGTTGAAGGAACTATAGTGAACGTTTTGAAACCAAGCTGTGATGGCAATTTGTCGTTCCAGACTTACTATGAAGGTTTCCAAGTTTTTAATCGTAAGTTAGGGTACATGCAATCAAGACTAGTGGACGTCAGTCAAGTCACGTCACTGCTGCTTCTTTTCGCATCATTTATAGAAATGTGTTCTGAAAGCCTTGGATCGGTAGACATGGTGATTGGTTGCGAGGGAAACTAACTCTCTTTTCTTGAAGGATGGAACTTTCAGGTTAATCTAATAATCTCGGCAAGCTTTGAATCGCATCTGTAAAACAAAAAAAAGGGTAAACGGAAAAGGGAGAGTAGGTCGAGAGACTGGATGTAGACGATTCTCCGCCGCGAGAAAATAGAGGAAAGTCGAGACTTGTTTTCATTTCACCTTTTCCCCTTGATTTTGGTGTTCTTTGGAAGTTAATTCGACTTGATTTTGGTGTTCTTTTGGAAGTTTCAGTCACCCCCAATTTACAGGGGAATCTGTTTTCATTTCACCTTTTCCCCTTGCCACCCTTCGTGTACCTTCCATTCCCAAAAATCAGTTTGTGTTATCCTTTAAATTAAGAGAGAGAGAGAGAGAGAGAGAGAGAGAGAGGGTGTGGGGTGAGGGGTGGGGGTGAGGGGTTAAGCTTTTTTTCTTTTTAATTGACTTAATAATTAATAGATTAAAAAAGTTAAAAAAAAAAGGGTAAATTGGTCTTTTTATGGACCAAGGGACTACACTACAAGTTAAATGAAACCTTGAGGACTCATAAAGTGAAATTTCAAAAGTTGGACTCTTATTGAAAGTTAGGCCAAACCACAGGGACAAAACTGTAATTTACTCAATATTTTATACTTGTATAAAATATTGAGTAAATTACAGTTTTGGTCCCTGTTATTTGTACTACTTTTTATATTGGTGTTAGTTTTCAAAATCTCACGTATTTGTTTCTGTTGTATGCCTTTACTAACAAGTTTGGTCATTCTTTCCGTTAGACTTAAAATTTTCTATTAAATGAGGGATAAAATGGCCAATATACCCCTCATTTTATTTTTTACTTATTTTGTTTTAAAAATCTTTCTTTTTTTCTCTTTCTCTCTCTCTACACACACGTACGAATTAATATACTATATACGATCACAAAATACACTTCATGGATGGTTCTCAAGGATCTTATCAACCCAACTCCGATGGCATCCTAATAGATCTATTTGTCTATAAGAAGAAGCCATACATCACAATCACTACCTCCAACGCTGCAAATCTCAAGTTCACCGACTCTTCTACAAATATGGTCTTCTCTATTGACCCTCCTCCTCGATCACACCTCCATCATCACCAATTGAAGTCTCTTCCACCGTTTCTTAACCGTCTACGTGTTGATTCTTCTGGAAAGCCCCTCATTTCCATTGCTCATAACCAAGATATGCCTATTTTTCTCTTCCAGGTTTTAAATCTGAATCATTGATATTGTCGTTTGAATGATTGCTGCTTGTAATCAGATCATAGATCATTTTCTCTCTTAATTAAGCTCAATCGAATCTAATGAGGCGATATAAGACAACGAACAGGAAATTTATGCAATTCACTCGATTTTGATAAAATTCATCTAATTCAAATAAAGTGATCTTCAGTTCTTACCCAATTGATAAAATTCATCACAAACAAGGCACACAACACAATCACAGTACACAACACAATCATGGCATCCAGCTTAATCACGACATCCAACACAATGATGGTACCCAACACAATCACAGTACACAACACAATCATGACATCCAACTCAATCATGACACCCAACACAATGATGGCACACAGCTCAATGATGCCCTCCTTTGTACCCACTCACCACACTCACACACCTATTAGACCTTCCCATAGCCTAGTACTACCCACCTACATCCTAAACAACACACACGAGCTATAGTAAATGATGTACAACTTCAATACAACATAGTGATGAACTCACATTGAAACAGCAACTAAAGAAATATGTGCACCGACTTGCAGGATCCCACCAAGATCTACTCGCACACCTTATACTCTTGTAAGGTATATTAAGTTACTACCACGTATACTAAATAATAGGGGTGGGCATGGTGCGGTTTGGTGTGGTTTTTGGTCAAAACCGAACCGCAAACCGCATTATGCGGTTTTTGAAAACCTAAAACCGCAATTTGCGGTTTTTCCATGCGGTGCGGTTTTGCGGTTTTTCCATGCGGTGCGGTTTTATTTGGTGCGGTTTCGCTTATTAACCGCATAATGTAGTGGTGTGCGTTTTTTCCTATGATGCGGTTGTAAAACCGCAGAAGTTCAAAATCGACATATTCTTTATAAAATTTTTAGTATTTTGACTATATATTTATTATATTACTGCTATCAAAATACAAAATAGAACTCATTTGTTTATTTGTACTTAGTATATAGTAAATCATGAAACAACTCAAGTTTATAACTTACAATTGGTGAAAATGACAAATGGAATTGCCACTATCAAAATACAAAACGTGCCGTTCAAACTCACTTTTTATTTAATTTATAATGTCATATTTAAACTTAATAATAAGTAAATAATATATATATATATATATATATATATATATATATATATATATATATATATATATATATATATATATATATATATATATATATATATAATTATTTAATACATGGTAATCGGTGTGGTTCGGTTATTTGCGGTTTTTCCATAAGTAAAAACCGCACCGCACCGCAATTTTGCGGTTTTTGTAAAAGTATAAACCACACTATCGGTTTTTGCTTCGGTTTTGGTTTTTTGGTTTCGGTTTTTGTGGTTTTTTCGGTTATTTTTTGTTGCGGTTCGGTTTTTGCTCACCCCTACTAAATAACTCTTACTATAGATAGATACTTGTAGTATTATTATTGTTATTAAGTTGCATTTCAGCTTTTAACTCCCAACAGAGGGTCTGATGATGACCCTTTTAGCCCATCCTAAATGCAACGAATCTAAGATACTTTTGCACATGGGTGGGGTGGGGTGGGTTTTTTTTTTCTTTTTTAAGTATTTAATTATTAAAAGAATAAAAAGAAAAAAAAATAAGAAAGGGTAAGAAAGTCTTTTTACATGAACCATAGACCTGTTATGAACGATTTTGAAACCTCAAGGACCTGCAGCGTTCAGTTTGGAAACCACAGGAACCATCCACATCAACTTTTCAATAGTTGAACCAAAAATAAACCTTAAACAAACAACTGAAACCAATGATGTAATTTACTCCAAGAAAAATGGAGTTTTTATATATTAAATTGGTGGGACCCACGGTTTTTAATACATTGCTTCTGCAAAATTCACAGATCATCTACGGAAACTTTCAAAACATTGTAGTTTTTCTGATTTTGCATTAACAGATTACTTGCGAATCTTGTAGATGTTATTTATGAAATTCATGACTAACTTTGCGATTTCTCAATTATTGATTATCTTTTAAAAAGTAATAGATGATATTAACATTATTTGTTTTTTTTCTCTAATGCTTATAAATAAAGACAAAGGAATATAAAAAGGATAATTATAAAAAGTCTTAGAAAGTATTGTTCTTGAAATCAATTACATATACATTTTGTGAATAATAAAATTGTTTTTATAAGATTTTTGTAAAAAAAAAATCTTACAAAAAACTGTGAACCTTTTCGTGAAAAAGAATATAATTATTAGGGATGTGTATGAGGCGGTTTGAGACGGTTAATGGTCAAAATCGAACCATAACCAAAGCATTCGGTTAATACATTTGTTTAACCATTAGACGATGGTTAATATTGGTTTCGGTTAACGGTTAAATCGCTTAAATTGGTTATGGTTATCGGTTTATATTGGTTAACCATGAATATTAGAATATACAAAAACTATTACTCAATACTTTATTTCGATTTTTTTTTTCTACAAGGTCTTTAAGCTTTTTTTTTTGTTTTGTTTTAATGTTGTTCTTTAAACCGGTCTAATTCATGTTATAGTGAAAAAGATAATGAGAATTAATGCAAGAATATATATATATATTAGGGACAATATTTGTGAACATATAAAAGTAATAGATATTAATCAATTTAATGTTCCTATTAAATTTGTAGCATATAAACTATATATTATTATATTTATGGGCGGTTCGATTAATATTGGATCGATTTCCCTATAAAACCCCATAACCAAACCATTATATTTCGGTTATCAAAAATATAAACTAAAACATTCTGTTTAATAAATGGTTCGGTTATAATGGTTCGGTTTTATCGGTTATTTTGGTTTTGGTTCGGTTTTTCAGTTATTATTCTCACCCCTAATAATTATTTTGCAAAATGCGATATTATTTTACAGAAAAAGAATGGAATTTTTGTAAAATGCAAATTTTCTCGTTTCCAAACATGTAACAAAATCACAATCTATTTTTTTCGATATGTTTTAAGAATTAAAATTTTGATTTTTGAAGGTCTTTGTCACAAAAAGGAGTCATCGAAAACAGCGACCTTTAAAAGATCAAAATACGATGTTATTTTATAGAGAAATTAATTTTTAAGATCGTTTATGTTTAAAATCATCCATAGAGGTATTTCATAAATTTGTTGCTTTTACAAGGGTAGAACTATTTTGGTTATAAAATAGGACATCTAATTTTTACATATTTATAGTCATCCCATAATAAATTTTTTGCCTTCTGCTAAAATATACCAATTTGATTTGATTTAAAAAAATAGTAGATGATTGCAAAACACTTTCTTTTGGGTGGAATATGCACACCAATTATTGGGATAATGAATGATGTAGAAAGACAAATATGCCCTCAAATGATAACAATCGGAGCATATTGCCGGAAAAGAAAGAAAGGTGGCCGGTGGGGAGGGTGATGGACCCCATTGACAGCAAGATCTAACCCTATCATGTTAAATGTTAATGATAGATTGACACGTCAACATCGTCAGTGAGGGATTGGGTCCCACTGCTGACCTTCTTTCTTCGGTTGTAACCAATTAATTGTACGGCGCGCACATGTATTATAAATTTATAACCGGACACAGACAAAATCCACAGGCTACCACGCTTCACCGGAAAATAAGTTAACCCCCAGACGCCCTACAAGCTCCCTCTGTTGAAACAAAATACCAAAATACCCTTCACCGGTTTTTAGAGTTACACTACTGAGTTTTCAATTCCGATCGATTTATATATAATGACCAACTATAGAAAAACTGGAAAACATTATGATTTAAATACTATCTAGAAATCGCTGGTATCAATTGAAAAGGGTTTCTTAATTGTCAATTGAAAAGCCAGAAGGCAATATATATAGTTACACGTGAGTTTTGTAAAAGACTATTCTAAACAAACGTGAGATAAGAACAAACAAATAATAAGGATAAATACTACCCAAACAATTCAAAACATTATCCAATACCCGCCCTCAAGATGGAGCATGTAAATTTATAATGCCCATCTTGCCAAGTAAGAACTGAAATTGATTCGTGCCGAGGCCTTTGGTTAACAAATCTGCAACTTGCATTTTGCTATCAATCTTCATTGGTAAAATTTCTTTAGAAACAACTCTTTCACGAACAAAGAAACAGTCCATTTCTACGTGTTTTGTTCGTTCATGGAAGACATGATTGTTTGCAATGTGTCGTGCCACCTGATTGTCACAGTATAGAGCAGTAGGATCATTAATGTGGACTTGCAAATCCTTGAGAAGCCATCGAACCCATAAAATCTCACTAAATGTAGATGCCATAGCACAGTATTCTGCCTCAGCGGAAGAACGGGAAACGACGGATTGTTTCTTTGTTTTCCACGATATAGGAGCACCTCCAAGCATAAGTGCCCGGTTCTTGAACGTCTAGTGTATGGACACCCAAGCCAATCAGAGTCACAAAAGGCAGTCTTGACTGGTTCGCCAGCTTTGGGTAGGAGTATTCATTGTCCCACGGTTCCCTTTAAATATCGTAAGACCCGAGTCAACGCCTCCATACGGTTTTGTCTTGGGTCAGCAACAAACTGACTCAATGCATTGACTGCATAAGTTACATCAGGTCGTGTAGCTTGGAGGTACAGCAGTCTCCAAATAAGTCGACGGTATTGACTAGCATCTACTTGTTCTTCTTTTTCTCCTCGATCCAGCTTTAAATTTTGCTTAATGGGGAACAGACTGGGTTTACAACCAAGCATCCCACTGTCTTTTAGAATATCTAATACATACTTTCTTTGACTCAGAACTAATCCGTCTCGAGTTTTAGCAACTTTTATTCCAAGAAAGTATTTTAATTGTCCCAAGTCTTTTATAATGAACGCTTCATCAAGTCGCCTCTTAGTTTGTTGAATTCGGTCAAGATTGTTTCCAACTACTATAACATCATCCACGTAGATTAATATGGTGATATAGACACCATTTTTATCCCATATACACAAAGAGTGGTCAGCCTTTGACTGCTGAAAACCCATGTCTAAAAGAAGCTTCGTAAATTTGTGGTACCAATTTCGCGAGGCTTGTTTCAGTCCATAAAGTGACTTTTATAGGCGGCAAACACGTGTCTCGGTTTCTTTAGAAAAGCCTGTGGAATCTTCATATAAACTTCTTCTTCTAAGTCTCCATGTAGAAATGTGTTGTTCACGTCGAGTTGATGAACGAACCAATTCTTTTTAGCTGCCACTGCCAGAAGGGTACGTACAGTAATGAGCTTTGCGACAGGGGCGAAAGTATCGTGATAATCGACTCCTTCCATTTGGGTAAACCCTTTTGCAACTAACCGGGCCTTGTATCGTTCCACCTCTCCATTTGGTTTATATTTTATTTTATAAACCCATTTCGAATCAATGGCTCGTTTCCCTTCAGGCAATCGAGAGCTTTTACTTCCTTTTTCATGGCTTCACACCATCTCTCATCCTGAGAAGCTTGAGAAAAGATGGTTGGCTCATTGTTGGAAGAAATGGCCCCAAGATAAGCTTTATGACTGGTAGAAAAACTTTTATAAGAAACAAAGTTAGAGATAGGGTGTACCGTCGAGGTTTCTTGATTGGAGACGGGCTGTTCGTGACTAACCGAAGGGGGAGCTTTACCATGTAGTCCTTAAATTTCTGAGGTTGCGTTCTTATTCGAGTACTTCTGGTCCGGCTTTCGAGTTCAACATGTGATTGATCGAGTTCACTGTTTGCACCGTTTTGATTCATATCGGTATCTGGACTTGGACTTGGACTTGGACTTGGGCTTGGGCTTGGATCAATATTCGGACTGATTTCTGGCGATGGGCTGTTTTGATCGCCATCTTCATGCTCTTGAGCTGTTGGCCCATCAGTATGAGTATCACTACTGTTGGGTTCGGTCTGTATGGGCTCGGTCTGTGGCTGATTTTCTTCCCATGTATCATGTTGAAGTTTGAAAGGCTCGGTATTTTCATCTAACCCATCAGTTTGAATTTTCTTGAAAGGAAAAATGTTTTCACAGAACAAGACATCCCTGCTTACTATTATTTTTCTTTCCTTAATATCATAAACTTTATACCCTTTGGTACCTTGAGGATAACCCAATAACACGCCTGGTTTTCCTTTTTGTTCAAATTTATCTCCCTTCGTATTTGTGTTTTTAAAATATGCAAGACAACCAAAAACTTTCATGTGATCATACTGACGCTTTGCGTTCCAAACTAGTTCATAAGGGGTTTTATCTTTAACGATTTTAGAAGGAAGTCGATTGATTATTTACGCAGCTGTAAGTATGCATTCACCACAGAATCTTTTTGGAATCTTTGCTTGAAAACGAATTGCCCGTGCTGTTTCAAGCAAATGGCGGTGTTTTCTTTCAACCACCCCATTCTGCTGCGGCGTGTGTGGACAAGTTGTTTCCAATAAAATCCCTTCTTTACTATAAAAATCACGCATCGAGTTAGATGTAAACTCTCCACCATTGTTACACCTGATTCTTTTGATATTTTTCTCAAATTGAACTTTTACCATTTTATGAAAATCGATGAGACATTAGCTGGCATCATTTTTGTGTTTAAAAAGAAAAACCCATACAGCCCTACTATAATCGTCAACTACAGTGAGAAAGTAGTTTGCATTTGTATAGGATGGTATTCGATACCCACCCCAGATGTCGCAATGTATTAATTCAAAAATAGCCTTGGATTTAATAGTACTAATGGGAAAAGGTGTTCTAACAAGCTTTGCTTTAGCACAGGAGTCACAATTTTCACTACTAAAATTAACTAAATTGTTTTTAAATAAGTCGACTTTGGAGAGCTTTCCCTTTGAGGCATGACCTAACCTTATGTGCCAAACATCTGTCATAGTTGCCATGGCTTTCCTTTCTTCAATCATCCCCATTCGGTAAAGTCCCTCTCGGCGTCTACCCGCTCCAATCAAGTTCCTCGTGTAAAGCTTCTGCATGACACAAAAGTCAGGAAAAAAGGTTACGACACACTATAAATAATTACTTATGCGACTGACTGAAACGAGATTTCATTTAAAATCTGGAACGCATAATACCCCTTTGAGTTTCACTCCCCCTGGGAGGGTACATTCTCCTTTTCCTTCAACAGGGATGGAATTACCATTGGGTATGACAACAGGTGACTCAAAAGGAGTTATTTTCTTATTTTTAAGTAAATCAGGAGTGAAAGTTATATGCTCAGTACAACCTGAATCGACGATCCAATAACCTTTTTCGTTTCTGTTACTTGCCATGTTCGCGCTGCATATCACCCCTTCATTATTGTTGGCGGAAGTGAAGTGTTTCACGAACATTTGGTATTGTTCTTGAGTAAGCTCCGGTATCCGACTAGCTTCGGATTCCGTGCAAGCGGCTGTCGTCTTACCCTTCTCCCCTTTCTTTTTGGGCTACCAGTCTGGGTATCCAACGAGTTTGAAGCAGCCCTTTCGCTTATGCTCGCTCTTCCCACAGAAGGCGCATTGCTCTTTTTCTTTCTTTTCTTTATTTTCTTTGATCGATTTTTGAAGCTCTTTTTCCTTGAGGGATTAAAACTTCCGTTTTTTCCTTGAAAGGCCTTGAAGGCGGCGGGCTCTGAAGGTATTCGTTTTTCATTAGATATCGACCTTTGCCTCTCGTCTTCAGTGACCAAGTGGTACACCGTCCCTAATGAAGGAGTGGGTTTGGTCGCTAGGATTTGAGTCTTGATCACCATGAATTTTGCATCTAATCCCATAAGAAATTGATACAGGCGCTCCTTGTCTTGATACTCACTCATCCGCTTCCCGATCTCGCACATACAATTGTTGCATGAACATTTGGGTAGGGGCAATATGGATGAAGCTTCATCCCATAGTGTACGGAGGTTGGTGTAATACATGGAGACAGAAGCCCCATCTTGTCAAGCAGCGGCTATTTTCTGTTTCAACTCGTAAGCCCTGGGGGAACTCTCCTTGCCAAATCTTTCATGCAAGTCTGACCACATCTGTGCTGCTGTACTTGCGTATTTCACGCTGTCACGAATGTTTTTCTCCATTGCGGTAGTGAGCCATCCCTTCACCATTGCGTTACATCTCATCCATGGCATGTATTCTGAGGAACCCTTTTCTAGTTTCTCAATCGTTCCATCAACGAATTCAAATTTTTTTGGTGAAAGGAAAGTTCTCCATCTCTTGTGACCAATCTATGTAGTTCGCATCCGTGAGAACATCATGGACGTGAAGCTGCTTGGGAACATCGGATGGGTGAAGGTAATACGGTGAGTCATGACTGATTCCACCGGATCCCTCTCCAGTCTTGATTTTATCTTTAGGATCGGGGCCTGTCATCCTCCAGGTTTCTCGGAAGCATGCTCTGATACCATCTAGAAATCGATGGTATCAATTGAAAAGGGTTTCTTAATTGTAAATTGAAAAGCCTGAAGGCAATATATATAGTTACACATGAGTTTTGTAACAGACTATTCTAAACAAACGTGAGATAAGAACAAACAAATAATAAGGATAAATACTATCCAAACAATTCAAAACATTATCCAATATATTATGCGTCTTGTTTTTTAAGAGTGAAATAGGAAAAACACATACTACAATAGGTGTCTATCAGGAATAAGAAAAGCTTTTTTAATAACTTTTTATTATGACTTGTTTTTTGACAAAAAATAAGGTGTCATTCTTTTCATCTTCTACAACTAGACTTGTTGGAAAATTGATTTTAATCACTTTCAGAAAATAGTTTGTCTATTTTGAACACAAAATTTAAATGGTTAAACGGTTATATCTTTGTGTTCTCCTCTGTGATATCTTCATTTTGGTATATCACACATCCAAAATGAATTTAAGAATAATGAGAAATTAATCTTTAAAGTACGGATGTTGGAAGAAGTTAATAAAAGAATTTAATAGGTTTTACTTCATTCCACATAGGTGGGAGAATAAAAAAAATTGGGTTTATAAGTAAAGGGCTTCTAAGACATGTAAGACTTGAAGCACGAAGGCTCTTTCTTGCATGTGCAGGGGGTGTGGATGCAAATGTGAACCAGATAGGCTTCGGTTCACTGAGCTTGTGTCGAGCGTGCATGTCTCACATATATGAATGCACCATAGGTCGATGAGTAGACTTTGTACAGTCTTGAGCCGAAAAATTGTAATCAAGAGTTCTATAGTGACAAAATTTTCAAACAAAAAAATATATTTAAAGTTTTATCCAAGTGTGTTATACAAGGGTAATACTGAAAATTTTGCAATAAGTCTTAAGGCTAGGGGTTTTTAAAGGTATACTATGCAAAAATGAGTGGTTGACACATTAGAGACTTGTTGTTTATGGGCAAGATATTGTGCAAGCAATAGAACCTAGGTCTCATCAGAAAGCAAGACATATACTTAGATGGTACCATCTCACTTGTACGATAACTAACATAGGAAATGTCATGATAATTAAAGGCGACATTGAAGATAATGTTGCAGACACTCTTATTAAGACTATTTCTATGGTTTTACATAAACTTCACATATGTAGCATAGGAATGAGATTACTATATGAGTGGGTGTAGTGCTACTGGATATAGGTTCTCGGATAAACCAAAACCAAATAACATACCTGAGTCGAATAATGTTTAGTTATTTCGTTCGAGTTATTAGATTTTTCAGTAATTCAAATTGGTTAACCAGAAAGAGATGGCAAGTTCGTTCGAATTCGATTAAATTTTCAATATTTTCCATGAACTAAATAACCTAAATATACAGGGAAATTAATATTTTTACATTTGCTTTTTTTATCTCTGAAATTAACTTTTCAATTATCTAATTTTGAAGCATATCGTAAGATGTAAAAATAGGTAAAAAGAAAATGGAATTACTTTTCCAGTTGTCTAAGGCCATATGAAATTGATGCTAGGTGAGGAAGGGTTGGAGGAGGGGATTGTCGGCATCATGACACCGCCTTAAGCGGGTTGGCCATAGAAGGATGGTAGGTGGGTTCATGAAGCCGCATAGTATTCATTAAAAAAATTAACCACAAAATAATTTGCCCTTACCCCTATAAATACCCCTATCTACCTCTTCAAAAAACACACATTATTTCTTCACTCTTCTTCTCAATTTCTCTACAAACCCTTTTATATATTTCTATAAAAACTCTTTCTTTTCAAATGGATTTAAACCGCGAAAAATCGAAAAAAATAGGTTCTTCAAAATCAAGAAACCGTCAGTGTAACAAAACTACAACCAATTTTCACTTTCCCATGATTACTTAGTCGGTTATAGACCCTTCCAAGTGAACCCCTCTCAATATTATGTCTCAAACACCTCCCATTTTCATGATCAAGGCGACGACGAGTCAAGCGATGAAATCCTTCTGCTATCCCAAACCCGAAGTACAAAATCAAGTGATAGAGTCCAAGAAACACCGAAAATTGAATTACGACCTCAAACCACCTCCCAAAAAGGAACTTTTCTCACAATGTTGATACGAAGCCTATAGAGTGAAAAAGAGAAAGTCGCATTGGCAAAGGCATACAATATTATTTTTAGAATGATGAGCATGACAACATCAACGCCACGAGTTCTTTTGGGAGCACGTGTTGGCCTATTTCAACACGCAACTTGGTGGGACCGATCGGACAAGGCATCAAGTTAACTCCAAATCGAAGTATCTGCAGACGAAGGTCAACTGCATATACAACAACAAATACAACATGCATGCCAGCGAGAGAGGGGATGTTGATGTTTTAAAGGCGACGTAATGTGAGTTTTGAAAAATCGCCCATGGCGGCTTTACACATATAGGGGCATGGGAAATTCTGAGAGACCATCTCAAATGACTCACAGTAGAAGAAATGGGTATGAACCCAATCATTCCTGTAAACGAAGCAATACATCAGAGTCCAACACCTATATTGTAACCTCTTCCGATGCACACAATTCAACTAACGACGTCGATGCTGGTGATATCAATGATGAGGTACCACATCCATCGCCATAACCATGACAAAGAAAATGGAAGAAAGTGGCTGACACATCCTCAGGACAGAAATAAATTAGGACTATCATAAAAAATGATGTATTCTCACCCACAATAATGAGCAAGAAGTGCAAGAGAAGCAAGACTACCAAGCTTGGAAGAAAGAAATGTTAGAGGAGGAGGCGAAGAGGAAAGCACTGATATTTGAGCACGAGCTAAAAGAGATGAAAGTCAGACGTGCTGAGAATGATTTGCTTTTCTTTTTTCGCCCACATGATCATTTAACCAGAGGACTACTAAATGCAATTTTTGCTTGCAAGCGGGAACTAGCCCAACTTCATGGTTGGGAGATGTAGATTTTTGTTTTAGAATTTTATTTATCGTTTAGGATTTTATTTTTCCTTTTAGGATTTTATTTTTAGTTTGTAGTTGTGTGCATTTTTAACCTAATTTTGATTTTGATTTTAATTTTAAATGTTATTTTCTAATTTTGATCTTATTTATTTAATTTTAATCTAGAAAAAATGATATGACACTGAGAGTTGATAAACTAGGTTTCCAATATAGTGAATTGATAAAGATGAAAATGACAGGAGAGAAAAACTTGATATGACATTATGAGTTGGGAGGATTGGAGGACCCGATCGCTAGATTCTGCAAGTTGTAAAAATATGAGTGAGAATTGTACTTTGAAAGCTTTCTATGTTTAGAGATGTGTTTCTAATACTAAACTAATATTTTGGTTTATGTTTACTTTATCCAAAGAAAAATCAACAAGATAATTATATTTGTTTAATGTAAAATCGAATAATTCAAAACTCACTAAGTCGTACCTTATTTGGTTCGGTTATAATTAATCTAAATACGTTGAAAATAAATAAAACCAAACTCAATAAACCAAAAGCCTAATAAACCAAGTTACACCAATACTACTAAGTTAATAAGTTATCACTTGTAACTTGAACACCATGAAACTTGTTTTAATTTTAACATGTTGAATGCAAGTACATTTTAGTTCAAGTTAGTATTCATGTTTATGTATTAGTATCCTTGAAACTTGTTTTGATTTTAACATGTTAAATGCAAGTACAATTTAGTTCAAGTTAATATTCATGTTTATGTATTAGTATCCTTGAATGATTGTGATAATTCAAAATGTTCGTAACAATTATTTGTCATGGAAATCGAAGAAAGAATGCTATTGTAGAAGATATGGTTATTGAAAGGTTTTCTGCAAGCCATGAACTAAATAACCTAAGTTCACATGCAACCTATGAGGATCTATGTTTTCTTCTAATTGAACATATAACAAAAACCTAGAGGCCAATAAAAGAAACTAAAGATCAAAACAGAAAAACCAACCTTAATTTCTTGAAAGCTGAGCAGCAAAATTATCCTGCCTCAAATGAAAGTCACACCCAAGCTGAGAGGAGAGGGGATCGAAATTCCAGAGAGAGTATGTAGAAAGTGGCGAAATCATATGGTGCCTAGGGACCCTTATTTATAGTTTCCAGATGACCAGTTGATAAACCTTAGAGATAAGCCTTTTTGAATTCAAATAAGATAAACCTTTTATCTTACAATTCAAACTCCTATTTATCTTATTATATTAATTTCGAAATCTATATATTTCCATATATAAATTTCGACCTCCACTGGTCACTGTCACACTGCCACTTATTCAACTATTGAATAATTACAGTTTTAGTCCCTACACCTTTAATTAATTAAATTAATCCTCAAATTAAATCCAATTAATTCTAGATTAATTTCTAATTAATTAATATAGTTTCTAATTAATATATTATGACTTTAATATATTAATAAACCATATATTTAATTCCTGTTGATTTATTAATCCTATAATAAATCAACATTTCTCTCTACCGAATTTTCTACCAAACCTCCAACCATGAGGGCAACCCAAATGGACTGTGCTTCTATTAATTAGGTAAATACTAATTATTAGTCATGGCTTAGACACCTAATCCAACAGTCTCCCACTTGGATAAGTCTATGACTATAATTACTAATTTAGCCTCTAATTAACCAGCACCTTAAGCTTCCTAGAAACTACTGCGAAACTCTGACCTAGTGAGTTCTGTCCAAAGATAAGTGATCAGATGATCCTCCGTCCAACTAGATATTTTTCAGACTCAAGACATGGATAAAATCAATCTGGTCTGATTCACTGTTCCTCGATTTCCGATTTGCATATGACTCTTAGACTACCAATTTAGTCCCGGTTGGCCAACCATTTTAGTCAACTTCAAATTCATCGAGAGGCCTACAGATATCTGTTCCCCGTTAGGGTCAAGGGACGAATAAACTTTGACTCATATACTTATGTCTTTTACCAGACAAATTACTCACAACAACACGTTTTATAACACCGAGTTACTGATGCGTTTTCGTATTATCAATGAACAACCGTCTAGTAAATCATAACTCATATGTCTTAGCTTAAAGATCAAAAGATATTATCGTCTCAATATTGCTCGTGATATAATCCATGAAGCAATCCATTGAGCGCGGGTTTATCCAATACTCAAATCTCCATTTCTAAGTACTCATGAATGTTGCAACAATCTTATTGCAATGTCTAACTCCTTAGACAATCTACAACTAATTCATGACATCCTTGCTTCATACTTACTCTCTAAAAGTATGAGCGACTGTGGATATTTGAATAATTCAATTATTCAGGAAGTAAAACATGCAAAAATGAAACACAATGATATAGCAATGACAGAATTAGTAAACCATTACTCATTAATAATCTCCATTATTAAATCACAAAAGTCAAATACAACACCATTGTTACAAGTTTCAAAAAACTATCTAATTACAAAATTTATATCATCTCTTAATCCAATGCTCCTAGCATGCTGATTATGCTTAATCCTACTCAGAGCCTTTGTCAAGGGATCTGCAGGATTATCTTCCGATGATACCCTCTTTAAAAGGAGGTGACCTTCTTCTACCCTATGAGTGATGTAGTGGTACTTTCTGTCGATATGTCTGGACTTTCCATGATCTCGCGGTTCCTTTGTCAAGGCGACCGCACCTTCGTTATCGCAGAACAGTTACAAGGGCTCCTGAATACTCGGGACTACTCCAAGGTCACCGATAAAGTTCTTCAGCCAAGCCGCTTCCTTTGACGCTTCACTTGCTGTTATGTACTCTGATTCGCACGTAGAATCAGCCACTGTTTCTTGCTTGGAACTTTTCCAAGTAACTGCTCCACCGTTCAAAAGGAATACCCAGCCCGACTGAGACCGACCACTGTCTCTATCCGTCTGAAAACTGGCATCTGTATATCCTTCAACTCTCAAGGTATCACTGCCACCGAGGACTAACACCATGTTCTTGGTCCTTCGCAGATACTTGAGTATATTTTTCACAGCTATCCAATGTGTCCTTCCAGGGTTACCCTGGTACCGACTGACCATGCTTAAAGCAAAGGCCACGTCAGGGCGAGTACACGTCATAGCGTACATGATCGATCCTACAGCCGAAGCGTAAGGTACCCGACTCATTTCAGCTATTTCTTCGTCTGTACTCGGACTTTGAGTCTTACTCAATTTTGCATTACTTTGGATAGGTAGCTCTCCCTTCTTGGAATTTTCCATACTAAACCTTTTCAGTACCTTTTCCAAGTATGTACCCTGACTAAGTCCAATTAGTCTCTTCTTCCTATCTCTCAATATTCTTATCCCGAGAATATAGGCAGCCTCTCCTAGGTCCTTCATGGCGAAACATTTCCCAAGCCAAGCCTTGACATCTTGCAAGGTTGGAATATCGTTTCCCATGAGCAGTATGTCATCGACATACAGCACCAGAAAGGTGACTATACTCCCACTAGCCTTGACATATACGCAGGACTCATCCTCGCTCCTAGAGAAGCCAAACTCTTTGACTTTCTCATGGAAACAAAGATTCCAGCTGCGAGAAGTTTGCTTCAATCCGTAGATTGATCTCTCAAGCTTACACACCTTATTAGGATACTTTGCATCGACAAAACCCTCTGGCTGATTCATGTAAACATCCTCAGTCAACTTTCCATTAAGGAAGGCGGTTTTGACGTCCATCTGCCAAATTTCATAGTCATGAAATGCAGCTATGGCCAGCATAATCCTAATAGACTTTATCTTGGCTACTGGTGAGAAGGTCTCGTCATAGTCAACCCCTGGGGTTTGAGTAAAGCCCTTCGCAACCAGTCTTGCCTTGAAAGTGTGTACCTTTCCGTCCATGTCGGTCTTCTTCTTGAAGATCCATTTGCACCCGACTGTCTTTCGACCCAGTACGTTATCAACCAAGTTCCAAACTTGATTGTCATACATGGACTTGATCTCGCTATCCATGGCCTCTTTCCACTTGGCAGACTCAGGGCCCGCCACTGCTTCCTAGTAGTTAGCTGGTTCATCCAAATTTATCAGTGTCCTATCACTGACAAACGTGTCCCCATCCGAAGTTATATGGAACCCATAAAACTCGGGTGGCATGCTAACCCTACCGGAACGCCTAAGAGGTAAGGATACATCTGTCGGACCAACATGAACTTCTTCCTCATGTTGGTTGCTAGTTTCTCCTAAGGTTGCGTCATCTGATGACTCTTGAATTTCTTCCAGATCAATGGTACTCCCACTGTCCTCTTTAAATATGAGCTCTCTCTCTCTCGAAAGACCGCTCGTCTATCTACAAAGACCACGTCCTCGCTCGGTCTGTAGAATAGATATCCAAAGGTCTGTTTGGGATAACCAAGGAAGAAACACCTTTCGCTTCTTTCTGCGAGTTTGTCTTGAGTCTCTCGTCTAACGAAAGCCTCACAACCCCAGACTTTGATATGTGCCAATGAGGGAACTTTCCCCGTCCACATTTCATGAGGTGTTTTAGCAACCTTTTTAGTAGGGACAAGATTGAGGATATGGGCGGCAGTCTCTAAGGCATACCCCCAGAAGTGAATGGGAAGTGAAGCTCGACTCATCATGGAACGAACCATGTCCAACAGGGTTCGGTTGCGCCTCTCCGCAACACCGTTCAACTGTGGTGTCCTGGGAGGTGTCAACTGCGAAACTATTCCGCATTCCTTTAGATAGTCTAGGAACTCGATACTTAGATACTCTCCGCCTCTGTCGGACCTGAGCATCTTTATTTTCTTGCCTAATTGATTCTCTACCTCGTTCTTAAACTCTTTGAAATTTTCAAAGGTGTCCGACTTGTGCTTGATCAAGTAGATATAACCGTATCTACTAAAATCTTCGGTAAAGGTCACGTAGAACCGCATGCCATCCTTTGTGGTTGATCTGAATGGACCACACACATTCGTGTGAATGATGTCCAGCAGACCCTCACCTCTTTCAAAAGACCCTTTGAAAGGTGATTTAGTCATCTTGCCCAACAGACAAGATTCGCATACATCATCCGACCTGAGGTCGAATGATTCCAACACTCCATCCTTTTGGAGTTGGGCGATGCGTTTCTTGCTGATGTGCCCGAGCCGACTATGCCACAGACATGCCTTTTCTACACCACTAGTAGAATCAATATAATTTACACTATGTCCTAAATTGTCAACACATTCAACAGTTTCATACACACCATCACAAGGATAAGCAGTAAAAATCAAAATACCATTTTTGAAAACAGAAATCGAACCAATTTTATTGTCAAAAGAAAATTGAAATCCTTGTCTGAACAAAGCGTGAAATGAAATAATGTTTCTTGCCATTTCTGGCGAATAGCAACAATTAAATAACTCTAAGCTAACATCACTACTAAGCACTAAACTATAAACGCCGATCTTGGTAACAGGGGACGATCTCCTATTGCCCATGATCAGGTTCAGTCTACCGTGCTCCACCTCCCTGCTTTCCTTTAGGCCCTGCAGATCAGAACAAATGTGAAAACCACACCCTGTATCAAGGACCCAAGAATTAGAAGATGGTGAGTTTTTAGAGATAGTGTATATACCTGCTGTCGATGGCTTTACTTTCCCATCCTTGACATCCTGCAAGTATTTGGGGCAGCTTCTCTTCCAATGGCCCTTCTCTTTGCAGTAGAAACAGTCGGCTTCATTGGGTTGGCTACACAAGGAATGTGAGAAGACTTGGTTCTCGAGCCATTGCTGGACGACCCGACCTGAACCTTTTCCCTCCAATTTTGCTTAGGAGGGCCCTTCCTTTTCTTTCCTTTGCCACTTCCAATGGCTAAGACGGGCTGATTGACAGAGGGTACACCTTTACCCTTCATCCCGTCCTCAGCAACCCGAAGCATACGATGCAACTCAGTCAGGTTAGCCTGATTGTTGTTCAAATGATATGCCAGCCTGAACTGGTCATAAGAACTCGGTAAGGAGTTAAGCACTATGTTAACGGCCAACTCCTCAGGTACAGGCATCGCAAGCTTTCTAAGCCGCTCCACGTAACCTTGCATTCTTTGTACATGAGCGCAGATGGACTCTCCATCTTTAGGTTTGCTGTTCGTGAAGTCTTTGACCACCTCGCACCTCTCGATGCGCTCTTGCTTGCGGAACTTTTCCGCAAGCTCCTTGTGCATCTCAAAGGGCCAGTAGTCTTCGTATATCCTTTGCAATTCGGGGTTCATTGTGGCGATCATGATGCATGCCACTTTGGTTGCATCATCAGTATGTTTTTGGTACGAGGCAATTTCCTCGGGAGTAGCAGTTTCAGGGTCAACATCGACAAGCTCAGTCTCGAGAACATACTCTTTGTTCTCGTACCTCAGAGCCATCTTGATGTTTCTAATCCAGTCATTGTAGTTTGTCCCGTTCAATTGAACCTTGGAACACAGTGAGAGGATAGAGGGAACACTGGAGTTTGAGTGGGGAGCGGATTGATCAGCAGAAGACATCTATAAAAGAAGGTAAGTTTAATTAGATACATGTCGGTCCTTATAATAACCCAATATAAAATAAGGCTAAGATCCAACTATAACAATTTGCAACATAGAAGAGGGATGCCGTAATCTATAAGCAAATTTTATAAAGGTAGGCGAATGACGATTCAGCCAATTCCACCGCGGAAAAATAATCTTATTATAAATGGAATTCCTAGTTTCTTTTGAGATTTATTGAACTGTTCAATAGCATGTTTAATCTCAGATATGCCCCACCGTTTGTGACTGGGATGCCGAGGATCACAAACCGGGTGTGAATAACCATGCAAATTAGCTTGGTACTCTCGGGGTCCATTATCATCTCAAATTGACGTGCCGGTAAACCACACACGCTCCATCAACAATGATAACACCCGCGACACCCATTGCCACTCTTTATGAACCCCCATTAGTGTGCCGGTAAACCACACACGCTCCACCAACGTTTCATAAAGTGCAATGTGCAATTTCATGGGTTAGCATCAAGTTCACATTTTCCCCTAAAGTAACTAGATTGGGATTTTTCTAAATAGTTCTAGTACTTTGATCATTATACTTTTAATGATTAAGCGGTTCTGTCAAACCCGTTCGGCTAACGACCCTCCACTGATCAGGCGAGCGGTGGGTGAGAGTGTTCACCCATTAGACTACCATTTTATAGGCAATCTCCTTATACCCACTTTATAGACCAGCTTCGTGAATGAGGCCTACTATTGATTTCACTAACCAAATTTATCTCATATATATAGTATTAACTTTTAATAACATATATAAGATGTATTTTAAAACCCTTTAAAATATTCAAGGTTTATCTTTTAATTTTACCAAATTTAACAATTAAATTTTAAATTAAATTAAACCTTAAAATCGATTTAATCAATTTTAATTACCAATTAATTAAATTAATTAAATCTAAATATTTTAAACATTTTAAAATAATTTTCCGGATTTTTCCATTAATTTTCGATAATTTAAAATTAATTAAATCCCTTTTGAATTATCTTTTAATTAACAATTAATTAAATTAATTCAATGAAGATAGGTTTATCCAAATTAATCAAATTAATTAAAACCTATCCTAAACCCCCTAGATTTCAAATTCAAATAATGGGGTTTAAGGTTATCCATTTAATTAACAAATAAAGTTACCAAAAATAGAAAACCTCCTAAAACCTTAATAACAAATTTCAAAAATAGCAAGGGGGGATTAGGGTTTCCAAAACCCTAATCCTAGAAATCGATCCTAATAGAAATTAGGGTTTATAGGCTTAAAACCCTAAAACAATTATAGCAATTCAACAAGAAAACAAAAACAGGCTCTGATACCACTGAAAGGTTTTCTGCAAGCCATGAACTAAATAACCTAAGTTCACATGCAACCTATGAGGATCTATGTTTTCTTCTAATTGAACATATAACAAAAACCTAGAGGCCAATAAAAGAAACTAAATATCAAAACAGAAAAACCAACCTTAATTTCTTGAAAGCTGAGCAGCAAAATTATCCTGCCTCAAATGAAAGTCACACCCAAGCTGAGAGGAGAGGGGATCGAAATTCCAGAGAGAGTATGTAGAAAGTGGCGAAATCATATGGTGCCTAGGGACCCTTATTTATAATTTCCAGATGACGAGTTGATAAACCTTAGAGATAAGCCTTTTGAATTCAAATAAGATAAACCTTTTATCTTACAATTCAAACTCCTATTTATCTTATTATATTAATTTCGAAATCTATATATTTCCATATATAAATTTCGACCTCCACTGGTCACTGTCACACTGCCACTTATTCAACTATTGAATAATTACAGTTTTAGTCCCTGCACCTTTAATTAATTAAATTAATCCTCAAATTAAATCCAATTAATTCCAGATTAATTTCTAATTAATTAATATAGTTTCTAATTAATATATTATGACTTTAATATATTAATAAACCATATATTTAATTCATGTTGATTTATTAATCCTATAATAAATCAACCTTTCTCTCTACCGAATTTTCTACCAAACCTCCAGCCATGAGGGCAACCCAAATGGACCGTGCTTCTATTAATTAGGTAAATACTAATTATTAGTCATGGCTTAGACACCTAATCCAACAGTTATGCTGATATTACATCCTTGTGGCAGTTCAACTCTGTGTAAGCATTGTTGGTGAGTATGAGTGATCGGGAGTTTGGGAAGGATGATATTATGATAAGCTGTTAGATGCATTTTATGCATCTTTTCTAAGCCCTTTTTCCTTTTATTTGTTTATATTTTTAACCATTTACATGCATTTGTAGTTATTTTTCGGGAACCTTGGTACTTCAAAAGTTTGGTGTGTTTTTCAGGAAAAATGGAGTTATAATGGAAGCATGGAGCGTGTGGGATAGCTTGGAGCAACTTTGGATGATGGCATGGAGCATAAATGGAGCATTTGAAGTAATTGGAAGCAGCTTGGGAGCATGGAATTGAAGTTGGAGTCATTTCGGAGCTTAAAAATGAAGACACGGTGTCACACCCCCAAACCACGATGGCGGAAACGTCTGAGGGTGGATGACTTCATGAACAGTATCACAACAACGTTTGTACAATAGTGATCAAAGCAAACACATCCATCATATACATAACTGTAAATGTTACAAGAGTTCAAAAGATTGTATGTTTTAAATACAAATACAATATGATATCAAAATACATAGTATGACGCCATAGCGACCCATCGTCAAAGGTTGTAGTTACCTTATCAATTTCCTGAGAATACAAGTAGTTTGAAAGAGTGTCAACATTACGTTGGTGAGTTCATAAGATTTTTTTGTATGAGAAAATCCATAATCCTTTTTCCTTGTAAAAAAATAGTGTTTGAAACCGGAAAATCCAATATTTTCTTATAAATGAGTCGTAGTCTTAAAACCCAAAGACCGTAAATGTATAAGTATTTCTATACTTGAAAATAGTATTACGTAGTTTTATTGTTGTATGAAACCGTGTAAATAGATGTTTACTTGTAGACTAATCGTAGACTTAATTCCATAAAACTAGTATATATAAGTAAATCGTACTTATATTTATACCTTTTATAAAACATAGTTTTAATTCCCATAGAACCAGTGTATATAAGTAAAACCATACTTATATTTGTAACTTGTAAAAATGTAGTTTTAATATCATAAAACTTGTATAAGGAATCTCTTTCCTTGTAAAACGTAGTATTGTACTCCAAGAAAATCCAATATTTTCTTATGAATGTATCCAAGTCTTAAAAATTCAAAGACAAAAATGTATAGCGTAGCTTGTAGTATAAAACCTTTGAAAATGTATATTTCCACGTAAACAATTTATAAAGTTGATTTCCCATGCGAAACACCCTATAACCATACTGAGACCATGTATGCCTGCTTCGACATTTTTCAGGCGTCGGACTGTTATGACATTTGTCACCTCAGACCCATCGGTCTAGCTGTAGCTAGCAGCTCAGGTGCGGGGTTGTCAATCCCGTATAGATCTATACACAAATATCACGCTCTCTTACCGAGACTCTGGTTATAAATTTCAGGACTTATAGTATGTACTTAAATAAGCACTGTGAAGACCCATCTCACAAAAATGTATGTATCAATCAACTTGTTTACGTAAAGTTTGTATAAGAAAAATCATTGTATTTGCCCATTATCATTTTTCCCATGATAATATAGTAATGTATAATAATTATATATTTTTATATAATTATTTGTCTTGTTCAAAACGTCATGATAACCTTGTGTCCATAAACTATTCCTATAATAGTCTATTTTTAGTATTTCATCTTAAAAAAAGTATATATTTACGAATATATGTGAAATAACTTATTTAGATGGTTATAAACAACATCTTTTAGGATATTTTCCACAATAGTGGTGTAATAAATTGGTTATACCCTTTATTAATTCCAATATAATATTTCATGACTATCAAATAAAGAACGGCCAGGTAGAAGATCAAATGGGAAGGCAGGACCCTTTCAGCGTATAAGCCTTTCGGAAATCCAACAACCTAGCCCAAATGATCGGCCTAGACACCGCCCTCGTAAGTAGATCATTCGATATTATTTTTGGAATTATAATTGAATTGTTTAATGATGTTTACAAAATTCGCATTTCGTTTACTATTGTTATAAATGAGTATAAATAATTATTTTTATAGTATAACTTGTATCCTCCCCCTTAAAAACTTGAATAAAGATAAAAAGAAGGGGTATGAACTCACCTCAATGTCGACTAGGATCTTATCGCCAATTGTTGTTAGATTGCCCGACTCTTCGTGCTTCTAACTCGAACTCTCTATATTTATAACTGAAATATCTACTTCTAACGCTCATTCTTCGTATATCTCTCTATACGTATCGAAGAACTTGTTGTGTGATTTGAATGGCTAGAATGAGGTTATATTTATAGTAGATTTATTTTCGTATTGCGGCCCTCAAGATACATATATTCGACTTTTATAGCTTTTAGAATTTGTTTATGACAAAACATACCCTTAAAATACTCTTTAAATAGATTTAATAGTTTTTATATAAAACGAATGATTTTCGTTTATAAGAATATGATCTACAAAAATCGTAGTTTAATAATATCAACTTTTTAACTAAAAGTCTTTAACGAATTAACGAAAGGGTATTAATTGTAAGTTTAATAAAATATAGGGTTTAAATGTAAATACAATTTCATTTTAAAGAAAAATAAAATATTAAATATAAAACTAATATCAATAATATTAAATTTTGACGTCAGATTGTTCGTATCGACGATACCGTTTTGACGGTAAAATTTCCGTTTTATAAAACGTCATAATATTATCGATAAACTTAAAAATACGTATTGATTACGTAGTGTTCGAAATGAAAATACGAATTCTTTGAGTGTAAAATGTGTAAAATTGATTAAATAATGAAGTGGGGGCCCACTTTATATAAAATAAAATTAAAATAATATAATATAAAAAAAAATTCAAACTTTCAATTCAAATCTCCACCTACCGGTGGAGACTAAAATTTTGTTTTGTTGGTTTTTTTTTTTTTTGTTTTTTTTTTGAATATTATATAAATATTTTAATAATCAAATGTCGCTTTCAAGTTAAATTAAACGTTTTTCTATCATAACTTTTTATATATAACGTTTGGTAAAAATATAAATATATATTCGGAACCGTCGTATTTTTATCTACGTTTTGATATAAAATTTGTAATATTCCGAAGAGTTTTAAACTTTTACCGTTCACTATTCACGCCGGTTACTATTCATGCCGTAATTTTTTTTTATTATTTTTTTATTTTTTTATATTAAAACATCTAGTTCAGCATGGTTTGTTCGTATAACTGACTTAAATTAGCATACGTAATATTATAATATCAAATAATACAACGTAGAGATTATGAAATTTACATTTCACATATTGACTTTAACGTACGCTTTGGTTGACTTAAGTTGACTTTCGTTGACTAATTTGACAGTTGTCACACACGGAGCCTGCTTGAAGAACACGGGCCGTGTTCCTATCAACACGGGCCGTGTAAAGCCCAAAAATGCAAAATTTTAACAGAGCCTTTTAACCCGGGCCGTGTCCAACTCAACCCGGGCCGTGTCCGACTCGACTGATGACCCTGATGAAAAACCCGGACCGTGTTCATGCCAACCCGGGCCGTGTTTCGTATAAAAACTGTCTCTTTGACAATTTTGGTCACGGTTTTAACGCTGTTTATGGAGGTTTTTGGGACACACTTCATTCCATATAGAAAGAGGACGAAATTTGAGAGAGAGAACACTTCAAGAACACATTTGGGAACATTTGATTTTGTTTTAGAACTTTGTTTGTAAGTACATTTCGGTTAATTTCCTGTTGTTGCTTAGTAGAGTTCTAGTCCGAACATGTGTGGCTAGAACTCTATCTTTTCTGGTTCCTTGAAACTATTGACATGAGATTGTGAAGCATTTGGTTAGAATTATGTTGCATTTTCTGTTTAGTAATTCAAGTTTGATGTTGAATGTTTTAAATGGTTTTTATATTGAGTTCAATTTGGCCAATTGAATTGATATGTGAATCATGATAGTCATGTTCGTTTTTAGAACCCGTAATTGTTTTATGAATGGATGTTTGTGACAACATTGGTTTCAGTTTTATATAAAGATTGATTCTAGTGTAATTTGAATTACATACTTTTACACATCCGAGCCTTTGAGATGTATTGAGTATTGTTGATTTGTTCAATTGAATATTAATGCGTTTTTCTAGTATAGTTCAAGAGCTTGATTGAATCTTTACTAAGAAAGACAGATGTTGATCAAAGAGCATATTTTGATTACATATTTTATGAACTGAAGGTATTAGAGCTTATTAATACCCTCGAGAAATCAACTTAAACGAAATCCGCATAGTTTATAACCGTAAATTGCAATCCCATGTTAAATGTGTTTTATGGAGCCAGATTCTCATTTTATTGTATCTTACTTGATTAATTTTGTATGTGAAGTAATTTAGTCTTTAACACAACAAAACCCCCCATACATTCAGTGTACTAATACCAAAGTTTGGCATTTTGCTATTGTCCCGTGTCTCTGTGGACCGACCCTGCTTACCCTTTACTATTTTAAATAGTAAATTGAGCAGTGAACACGAACTTAAGCTTTATGTATATTATCTCAATTTATTTGTTGAGTTTGACGCCTCAACAAATTGGCGCCGTTGCCGGGGACACGACAGTACTAATTGTTTATGCCGAGATCTTTACGTACATGTACACCAATTCCAGTTGATTCGGAGATTGAAAAGACAACAAAGAAGCTACGGAAACAAGCTAAGCTTCGGAAGAGGCAACAGCCGGGTTCCAGAACTTCTACATCATCAAACCCTCCAGTCATCAACATTTGGAAGGAAATACCCCTTTCAAGTGAAACCGAAACAGATACACCATATTCATCACCCCAATATTCATCCAGAGAACCCTCACCACCATTGTCACCAATACAAAATACCCCACAACCCAATTTCACAATCCCCGTTATTCCCGAGGTAGAGATCACCGGATCTCTTACCCAACAACGTCATCACCATATGGCCGCCGAGAGAACCCTACGTGATTGGGCGACTCAAGATGTCACCCAACAACCATTATGCATCACTTATCCCGTTATGATGAACTTTGAACTGAAGTCGGGATTGATCCATTTATTACCGAGTTTTCGTGGTTTGGAGAACGAAGACCCTCACAAGTTCCTAAAAGAATTTCATGTAGTTTGCGTTGGTATGAAGCCACATGATGTGACCGAAGACCAAATTAAGTTAAGGGCATTCCCCTTTTCACTTCAAGACGCAGCCAAGGAGTGGCTATATGACCTACCACCGGGGTCGGTCACTACGTGGAATGATCTAGCACGGCTCTTTCTTGATAAGTATTTTCCAGAAACAAGAGCTTCAATTTTAAGAAGGGAGATCATTGGCATAAAGCAAGGGAAAAGAGAAGCTCTACACACCTACTGGGAACGTTTCAAGAAGTTGTGCGCCCGATGCCCACAACATGGAATCAACGATTCAATTATTCCGATACTTTTGTGAAGGCTTGACACTGGTGGAGAGAAGACTTATCAATGTATCTAGTGGAGGTTCTTTGATATACAAGACACCGTCTCAAATCCGAGCTTTGATAGAAAAGATGTCCGAAGATTCAAAGCACACGAAAATGGAAGATGAATGGTACGCAGACCCACCGAGAGGAGTCAAGGAAGTGTCAACTCCGCACATAGAAAACCAAATTTCTGAATTGACCAAGGCAGTGATGCAGCTCACAAAGGACAAGGGTGTCGAACCACCACCTGTTAGGGCATGTGGTATTTGTCTCCAATATGGGCATCCAACCGACATGTGTCCTATGCTTCAAGAAGATACGGAAAAAGTACAAGCAGTTGGTGGATACCAAGGCCAAAATCAACGAAACTTTGATCAACCGAGAAATCAAAACTGGGGATTTCAACCAAACCCGAATTACCAACCTAGACCACCAACACAAAGACAACTTTACTAACCTAATAACCATCACCAACAAAATTTTCAGCCTCAACCTCATCACAACTATCCTCCTCCCCAATACCATAACCAAGGAAGTAGTGGTGGCTCTTTGGGTATGTCCTTGGAGGACATTGTCAAAAGTCTAGCAAATAGTACCCAAACTTTCCAAAATGAGACAAAGGCGAGCATAAAAAGCTTGGAACAACAAGTGTCTCAACTTGCTAGTTCTATGAGCAAGATTGAATCTCAAGGTAAACTACCACCGCAAACGGAGAAGAATCCAAAGCATAATGCATGTGCTATCACATTGAGAAGCGGGAAAGGATACGAAGGACCAAAGATACCCGAACAAGAAGAAGAGGAGTTGGAGATAAAAGGAGATGAGATTTTGAAGGATGACAACAAGAAATCAAAGCAAGTTCCAATTAAAGTCAATACAACACCACCACCATTTCCATCAAGGTTAAGAAATACAAGACGCGAAAAAGAAGATGAGGAAATCTTGGAGCTCTTCCGAAAAGTCGAGGTAAATATTCCTCTCTTAGATGCTATCAAACATGTTCCTAGTGTAACGCCCCAACTTTTACAAACCATATATATATCATATAAAAGCATATTTTACAATATACGGTTTAAAAAAAACATTGTACTTGTTGAAATACGACAAAAGGGGTGTTACAAATACATATCAACAACCATAAAGTTTAAGAGAAATGATTTAATCAATACCAATACAAGATAGCTTTATCCAGCTCCACTCTTTTACACTTTAGGACTTATTTTACATCTTCAAACTATCTCACAACCTCGCACCTGAACCTGGAATACATGGCATAAAAATATAATACGTAAGACAAAATGTCTCGTGAGTTACATGAGTTTTAGACTCAAACATTTAATCTCCTTTTTCAACCTTTTATAAAATTTTATGATATAAACAATCGCCAAAACTTTATAGTATTAATATACTATAACCTTTTATCTTTCAAAACTGTTTTATATGTTTCAAAACTAGCTTTTTTCATACTTTCTTTGACTGGTTTTATAAACTTGCTGGATTTTTATACTTAGGGCTTTAATCACTATAAGTGATACCCCAAGTCTCTACAGCTAGAAAGAACGGATCAATCCTCACAGTAGAAGTGCTGAGGTAGCCTACTTCGCGAAGGGGTTTTCCCCAGTAGACTCCTTACCTAACTCGGGTAGGTGGAACATAGTTCCCTTACTAACATTGCTAGCTACAATACCAGTCAAATATAAAAATACTTTCTGGAAACTGAAGCATTACTTGTA
This sequence comes from Cichorium intybus, assembly GCA_023525715.1. NCBI lineage: Eukaryota > Viridiplantae > Streptophyta > Magnoliopsida > Asterales > Asteraceae > Cichorium > Cichorium intybus. The sequence continues at coordinate 126,387,012 of CM042012.1, read as the reverse complement.
CACATAATGGCTAAATGCCAAGCTTTTGACTCAACACGCTTTTACCAAAAATCTAGGCTTTTGCCAAATTCATACTTTTAAATATAACAGTTTACTTCCCATATAAGCTAGAAAATATATCATTTTTGCAAATATTTTCACACATAAGAACCATTATATGAAATCTGAAAAATACTTACTTACTTGCCATGTATCCCAAAATGGGTAAAAATACTACATGTACTCACCTTGTAACTCTTGAAAAGTTGATTAGACGTCCCTTGGTTCTTTACCCTTTCGATGTCCAATTACTTGACTTGCACCTATATGTAATATATGATACATTAATATTTATTTCTATTGACTCTATAACCCATTAGAGTCCTTATTATACCATTAATGGTCAAAACAAGTGTATAACTTTTGAATGACCAACTTTAATTAAATCGTATATTATACGTATTTTACTGTAGTACCCTCGAGGGGTCGTATTTTAATTCCGATAATTTTCTGTGAAGTTTTGGACTATATTGGACCTATGTTCAAATTTTGGGGTCAAACGGACAAGTATTGGATAAAATCTCAAAAACAAGAATCACTTGGCAGGAGACTAAATGCAGAAACTGCATTGCCGCCCCGCGTCGCGACAGGGATCATGGTCGCATCGCGACCCCCGAGTAGATTGCCTATTTTGACAATTTTTCAATCTACAGCTGGACTATTCACCCCATTAAGTTCTTAATACATGACTTAATTGTCTTAGGGTCACTTCTAGGCCCTAATAACAACTTCCTCATGCACTTAAACCACAATTTAACAATTTTTATCATCTTTGATTGAAATTGTTCCCGAAAACCCATTTTTTCTCAAAAATCATTTTAACAAATTTTTGAGAATGGAACTAATTTCTCACTTCATTTATAACATATATGACTTAATAAAATCATAGAAATCAATTTCAGTTCCAAAAATCCATTTCTAGGGTTCTTGAGCTCAAACCCATTTCCATGGAATTAACCACAATTCATGGTTAAAAATCCATTCTTTGTGTTGATTTGAGCTAGATAAGGTATATGAACTCGCTAACTTAACCTCATCCTCAAAATCAGAAGTTGGATTTGCGGATTATCCAACACACTTGAAGAACTAAGCTAGGGTTTTTGAGTTCTTACCTTGAAATCTTGGTATTACAAATTCCAATTGTTGATTTCTTCAAATCCTTGCTTCAACTCTCTCTGTGAACTTGGACTCCCGTATCTCCAGCTCTCTAGCTCTCTCTCGAACTCTCTTCTGCTTTCTAAAACATTTATGAGATATTTTTCTCATATTTATATTTTCCATACTTTGCCTTAATGACATTCCAGTCCCTAAACTTGCATTTCTTGGACTTTTGACACCAACACTAAATTTGGCCACATGGAACTATGATTCTTACATTTTTAGTCCTAAACTATAGATAATTTTTTTTATGATAATTTCTGCATATGGTCAAATGACCAATTTACCCTTTTATGGTAAAATGACTAAATTACCCTTACAACCATGATTTCTCATAAAATTTACATATAAAACTTAAATTACACACATCTTAGTTTACATGTTTATATTATAAACTTTTGGTCGTTTCACCTAGATATGCAAAGTTTCTCAAAGAACTTTGTTCATCTAAAAAGAAATTAAGAGGTAGGAGAACGGTAAAAGTAGGCGAAAATGTTTCTGCTATTATACAGAAACGCCTACCAAAAAAACGCAAGGATCCCGGAGTCTTTGCGATTCCTTGTAAAATGGGAAATCTTACTGTTCCATGTGCCATGTTGGATCTCGGTGCCTCCATTAATGTTCTACCATTTTCTGTTTTCAAAACTTCAAATTTGGGAACATTAAGGAGAACCAGCGTACTCATCCAATTGGCCGACCGTTCAATAGTACACCCGAAGGGTGTATTAGAGGACGTGTTAGTCCAAGTGGGAGAGTTAGTTTTTCGAGCGGATTTCTTTGTTGTGGACATGGGTGATGATGATGCACCAAACTTGAATTCCATTCTACTAGGGAGACCATTTATGAGTACCGCTTCCACGAAAATTGATGTTCGTGCGGGTACAATCTCCATGGAATTTTACGGGGAGGTAGTAAATTTTAACATTTTCGATGCCATGAAATATCCAGCCGAAGTATCATCTTTAAATTTCGTGGATGTCATTGAACCAATCACAGAAGAATGTTTTAATTTGTCTAACCCCAATGTTCTAGCTCTTGTTTTGGAAAGAAATCTTGACAGGAATGCATTGAAGGAGCTTGCTGAAAAGTTTCAAATTGATGAGGAGATTGAAGAGGTGGTCCAGGTGTTGGAACAACAGAAAATGGAGAAACTCAATACACCAAAGCTGAAAATACCGAGCACTACCGAAAAAATTCTCCCTTCTGTTGTACAAGCACTCGAGTTAGAATTGAAAGTTTTGCCGGACCATTTGAAGTACGCTTATCTTGGAGACAAAGACACATTACCGGTAATCATATCGAACAAGTTGATGGTTGAGGAGGAAGAAGAGCTAGTCACCACCTTGAGGCAATACAAAGAAGCAATCGGGTGGACTATAGCCGACATAAAAGGCTTAAGTCCTTCTCTTTGTATGCACAAAATTCTGATGGAAGATGATTATAAACCCTCAAGGCAAGCACAAAGACGCTTGAACCCTCCAATGATGGAAGTCGTGAAAAAGGAGATTTTGAAGTTGCTGAACGCCGGGATGATCTATCCAATTTCGTATAGCAAATGGGTGAGCCCCGTGCAAGTCGTGCCAAAGAAAACAGGTATTACCGTGACTGAAAATAAGCAAGGTGAGTTAGTCCCCACCCGTATGCAAAACGGGTGGCGTGTTTGCATTGATTATCGAAAATCAAATACCTCGACTCGAAAAGATCATTTCCCACTACCCTTTATCGACCAAATGTTGGAAAGGTTAGCGGGAAAGACTCATTACTGTTGCTTAGACGGGTATTCTGGTTTCCACCAAATACCCGTTGCACCGGAGGACCAAGAGAAAACAACGTTCACGTGCCCCTTTGGCACATTTTCGTATCAGCGGATGCCTTTTGGGCTTTGCAATGCCCCCGCCACATTTCAACGGTGCATGATGAGTATCTTTTCCGAGTATGTGGAAGAGATTATTGAGGTATTTATGGATGATTTCACCGTATACGGTAATTCATTCAAAGAGTGTTTAGGGAATTTGACAAAAAATTTGCAAAGATGTATTGAGACCAACTTGGTTTTGAATTACAAAAAATGTCATTTCATGGTTGATCAAGGTCTCATACTTGGTCATGTCGTTTCTGCAAAAGGTTTAGAGGTCGATAAAGCAAAAATTGATATAATCAAGTCTTTACCTTACCCTACATGTGTCCGCGAGGTCCGTTCTTTTCTTGGCCATGCAGGTTTTTATCGGAGGTTCATAAAAGATTTTTCAAAACTCTCACGACCAATGTGCGAACTTTTGCAAAAAGATTTAGAGTTTGAATTTTCTGATGCATGCAAACAAGCCTTTGATACTTTAAAGAACCTGTTGGTCAGCACACCCATCATCCAACCGCCAGATTAGGATCTACCGTTCGAGATAATGTGCGATGCTAGCAACCATGCAGTAGGGGCGGTATTGGGTCAAAGAAAGGACAAAGTTCCCCATGTCATATATTACGCTTCAAAGACCTTGGATCAAGCTCAAAGCAACTATTCAACAACCGAGAAGGAGCTTCTTGCTATAGTGTTTGCTTTAGAGAAATTCAGACAATACTTGTTGGGAACCAAGGCCATCGTTTTCTCCGATCATGCCGTGTTGAAGTATCTTATAACAAAGAAGGATGCGGAGGCTAGACTCATTCGATGGGTGCTACTACTTCAAGAGTTCGATTTGGAGATACGCGATAAAAGCGGGAAGCAGAATTTGGTTGCGGACCACTTGAGTAGGATCATCAACAACGAAGAACCGACACCATTAAATGACTCTTTTCCCGATGAACAACTCTTTGCCATGCACGCAACAACTCCTTGGTATGCGGATATCGTCAACTACCTGGTTACAAACACCTTTCCTTCTGACCTTACCCGCGCTCAAAAAGATAAAATCAAGAAGGAAGCGAGACGATATGTTTGGGATGAGCCATACTTGTGGAAATATTGTGCCGATCAAGGTATTCGGCGATGTGTTGACATGAAAGAGGTACCTTCAATCTTAGACTTTTGACATTCACAAGCTTGTGGAGGACATTTTGGACCAAAACGAACAGCTCGTAAGGTACTTGATTCTGGTTTTTTCTGGCCGAGTATTTTCCTAGACTCATACACGTTTTGCAAATCGTGTGAACAATGCCAAAAAGCTGGCAATTTAAAGGCCAAAGATCAAATGCCCCTCACACATATCTTAGTGTGTGAGATTTTTGACGTATGGGGAATTGATTTTATGGGGCCTTTCCCACCGTCTTTTGGATTTTCATATATTTTAGTGGCGGTAGATTATGTTTCCAAGTGGGTGGAAGCAAAAGCCACCCGTACTAACGATTCCAAAGTGGTTGTAGATTTTGTTAAGTCGCAGATCTTTTCACGATTTAGTACACCACGTGCCCTCATCAGCGACCGAGGAACCCACTTTTGTAATCGTACGCTAGAGGCTGTGTTGAAAGAGTATGGAGTCACACATCGAGTCTCTACAACATACCACCCTCAAACGAATGGCCAAGCCGAAGTCACAAACCGTCAAATCAAACAAATCTTGGAAAAGACGGTGAACCCGAACCGCAAAGATTGGAGTGTAAGGCTTGAAGACGCTCTATGGGCTTACCGAACCGCATTTAAAACGCCTATCGGTATGTCACCATATCGTCTTGTATTTGGGAAACCATGTCGTTTACCGGTGGAATTGGAACATAAAGCTTTTTGGGCGATCAAGCAATTCAACATGTGTGTGGAAGATGCCGGGATAAAACGCAAGTTGGATATTCAAGAGCTTGAGGAAATTAGAAACGATGCGTACGAGAATGAGGTGACGTACAAGGAGAAGACGAAGGCATACCATGACCGAATGATTTCGCGAAAGGTATTCGAGAAGGGACAAAAGGTACTCCTTTACCATTCTCGTTTCAAACTTATTCCTGGTAAATTACGGTCCCGTTAGGTAGGACCGTTTGTTGTTACTAACGTGTTTGATCATGGTGCGATAGAGATTTTTAGTCAACAAACCGGGAAAACTTTTAAGGTCAATGGTCATAGGTTGAAGCCTTATTATGAAGGCTTTGTCACCAAGAATGAGGAGGAAGTGAAAGTGGATAGCCCAAGTTACAAGGATTGACATGATGACATACGGGCTACGTCGAGCCAACGACTATAAACGAAGGCGCTGACCGGGAGGCAACCCGGATTTGTATTGCTTTGTGTTATTTATTTCTAGACTTTTGCATTTTCATTTTCGAACAATTTCATTTTCATTTCAATTGTTTCCAAAATTCTATGTCATACACACAGAGGAACCGATCATAATCTCAACCATGCGGGTCATAAGGTACGTACATACGAAAGGGAGCGGTAAAACGGGCGAAAATTTCCAAAAATACACAACACGGGTCGTGTTCCACAAACCCGGGCCGTGTAAGCCTAATTTCCAAAACAGTAGGTTTTTACGAAAGAACACGGGTCGTGTCCGACTCAACCCGGGCCATGTTCCATTTTAACGAGAAGAGCCTATTTTGATTTTAAATAAAACACGGGCCGTGTCCGACTCTACCCGGGCCCTGTTGTCTAAACGAAAAAGAGCCTGATTGGATTTTTGACTCAACACGGGCCGTGCCCACCTCAACCCGGGTCGTGTTCGTTGCGCGAAAAAAAACACCCTGATTTGCAGTATAGCCCAACACGGGCCGTGTCCGACCCGACACGGGCCATGTAGCGTGATCAGACCCTCATTTTAAAAACGATTTTGCTGCATTTCTTTCCCATCCTTTTTCATTTCACGCAACCGACTACCCCTACACGCTCTCCTTTTTCACGATTTTTGTCAAAACACTTGCAAATCTTCACCCTTCTAGTGCGATTTCTTCATTCTTGGTATGTTTTCTTCATCTCCACTTCATCTTCTTCCCCATTTTAAAGCTTGGAAGAGCAACAATGATGAAAAAGGGTTTTTCAAACCCTAGGTCCGATTTTTGTGCAAAATCTTTGAATTCTTTCAATGTTTTTGCAGATTAAGCTTGGGGAGACTCGAGATTGAAGATAGCCAAGGATTTCACAGACTCAAACTTCACGATTTCGCATAGATCCGCCCGATATAATTCTTCCTTACTATTCATCTCGCAATTTCACTTAAAGTTTGTGTTTTGTGTGTAATTTTGCGCTCAATCCGTGTTATAGACACCATTTCTAGATCATAAACTCATTTTTCCCGTGTTTTGTCAACGAAATTTTGAATCTTGAAATTGTGGTCCCGTCCCACGTGACTGTCGTTGACTTTCCGTTGACTTTTTCCTCCGTGTCCAATTTCGTGCGTTTTAAAATGGATGGCCCATCCCATAAGCGTAAGAAATCCTTAGCCACCAAAAAGAAACCCACTCGACGCCGAGCAAGATCCCCGAGTCCCGAACCTTCTCCCGTCCTTCCCGACATGTGGGAGGTCCATTTTGTAGACCAACAACATAGGGCTCGGTTTGAAAATTTTACAGGGCGCTCAATCGCGGCTCAAAAGTTTGCACATATAGATTCCTTGCGAGACTTGCATATCTTAGATGGGGTTCAAATGATGTTCCAACATATCGGTTGGGATAGCCTTCTAACTCTTCATGCACCGTCTTACGACTTACCTTCTAGGGAAATCCTTTCTTCCCTGGTCTTTAAGAACGATATGCTTTCTTTCCGTCTTGCCAACCGCGATTTCCACATCCATGTGGACCAAATTGCGGACTTGATTGGTCAGGATCTTAGTGATACCATTGATCCGTTCACCATGAGAATGGCCCCTATTGTTTTATCACTAGGATGGCATGCCATTACTAATATTGATAAATTCAAAGCAAGTTCCGCAAAGGCCTCTTCTATAGTTCATCCTGTTCTTAAGACGGCTCATCGCATTCTCGCCTCTGTTGTCTTTCCACGAGAAGAGTTGGGTACCGTCACGGCTATAGAGTTACATATTCTCATGTGTATGATGGGTAACAATTCCGCAAAGCCTCATTTTGGCCATTGTGTTGCGCATCGGCTCCAACGAATAGCCCGCGCTAATAGTGGCCAAATTAATTGTGGTGGCCTTTTGACCTTAATTGTTCAAAGTCCGTACATTGGTCTTCAGTTCTCCCCAGAGACATCCATTGTTCCGGGGGGCATTTCCTGACTACCAATGTCCTCGAGACTATGCACCTATTCAAGCGTTTCCAAGGCGGAGAACAATGGGCCACCCCGTCGCTCCATGATACTTCTGATTTATGGATCTTTAGAGGAAATGCTCACCAACTTCAAATCAACCCTGACAACTCAGAAATGGATTGGCTTTTGAATGCCATTCTTTATCCGGATCCCGCTACGCGTCGTCCGATCCGTGTCCCACCATCCATCGGTGACGCGGGTCCATCTTCCGCTCCTTCAAGTTCCCACCAAGCCAAGGGCTCATCCTTTTCTGTTGAAGACCGGTTATCGCTCATTGAGGAAAATCTATCCGGCCTTCGCACCGACTACCAAACCTTAAACACGAGCTATCAATCCCTTGACACCCACCTCACCACCTTCCATAACGAGTACACCACCAATTGGGGTACCCAACAGGAATATTGGACACGACAAGCCAAACATTGGGAGCAACAACAGAAACAATACCAAGATATGTTTTCAATGTTCCAAGGTTGGAATGTCAACCCGCCCCAATTCCCGCCGCCTCCACCCACGGAAAACTAGGCGCGTTTCCCCCTTTCTAAGCATCGAGGACGATGCTAACTTTTAAGCTTGGGGAGGGGGAATGCATTTCATTCATTCATGCATTGCATCATTTTTGTACACATGTTTTTTAAAATTTTTGTAAATACTTAGATTTTTATTCTCAAATTAATTTTCATTTTCCATATTTTCATGCATTTAAAAAAAATTATAAAAAAAGTAAAAAAAATCAAAAATTAAAAAAAGTTTAAAAATTAAAAATTTGTTTAGTTGACCTTTCATAGAGTTTGTTGTTTAGTGTTTTATGTCCCGGTATGCTTGTATTTTCATTATTATCAAAATAAATGAAAATTGAGCTTACTCCAGCATGCTTCGTTAAGACGGAACATGATAGGGATGGAAGCGTTAGCCTCATCTCTCTAGGCGTAAAAGTAGTTTTTACAATGTGAAAGTTATAACTTTTTGAATAAGCCTTGTTGATGCAAAACGAGAAGGGTTAGGCATTTTCTTAAAGCAAAGTAACAACTAGGAAGGGGCAACACAGTTGTAAACAAGATCCATGTCACACCCCGATCCGTGGCGGAATCGATCAAGGCGTGATATATTGTTCAAAGTCTCATGACAACTATGTTATAATATGATTAGATTCAATTAAGTACTAAGTATGCAAACAAAATCCACAACATACAAATACAAATCCAAATACAACAACATTTATTACATGAAATTTAAATAGTATTGTGGGTTTCTAAGGTACACCCTACTTTTCATCAACTTCATTCTTCAAATCTGCATCATGGGTAAAAACAGGTCAACTACGAGAGTTGGTGAGTAATCTAGTTTTATTAACGAAAATTGTGACTTTGAATAATTTGAAATTTGTTTTCTTTTGAAGTTGGCAAACAAGTGTTATTGAGATAACAATTTATAAATCAAAAATTGATTAACAAATGATAACAACAACAATAAGTCCTCACCCTATATATATACATATAAGTATATATATAGGATGGAGCATCTAATCATCATACACACTCAACCACGTGCAATCAATCACCTTAACGTCCCAAGGCGGGGTGGTCAACCCAATAGCGCTATTATTGTCCATAACGTACCTCAAGAATACGGGCATAGTCATGGAGATTAGACTAAAAATGATAATGCACTACAAATACATGTAGCGTAAACAAACAATAATTATACAAATAATGATTCAAGTATAAATGTCCCAACAATGTCTCAATGGTGAAAAATAATAAAATGAAGTTGGAACATATTAAAACCACATGATACACCCCAAAAGTATTGAAAATTATAAAATATGGGGTAGGTTACTCACATTAGTCCAATAAGAAATGTGCGTGTTGTACGATAGACGGCTCGGGTCAAAACGACGTGGAACCTATTATAATTAGTAGTTTTGGTTTAGGAATCGATAAATGGGAATATAGTATTAATAAAAATAATTTAGACACATATTATTATATTAGATGAATTAACAATTATCCAAATTTTGTTTTGCATATTAATGTATTTATATGTTAAATGAATTTTAAATTGAATTAATTACTTTGCTTAATTAATTTATATTTTCACTTTAGGAAATATTTTAATAATTTCTTATTAAAATAATAACTAGTCAAATTATAAGTATTTACAGATTTTATATATTATAAACAATTATTTATATGAAATAATCATTAAAATGCTTTTTTACATGCTTAGATATTTAGGAAAATGGTTTTAAATACTAAACAATAATGAAAAATTTTGAAATTATCAGAAAATAATTATTTCATAAAATAGTAATTACTGTAAAATTTTCATATTTTTCTTAACTGCTTTAGTATTTATTTAGTATTTTAATGTTTAAACAACAACAAAATTCGGGAAAAATAATAAATGATCCCTAAAAATTCTGGAAAATTAACCATAGTTTTCTAACATTATATTGAGCTTACTGTAAATATTTTGTATATTTTGGACTAAGGGAAGTATTTCTTATGTTTTTCATTATTAACTAATCAATAAAATCATAAATAATAGGAAAATATTAAGAGAAATTAATTAGACTTTTTATTTATGATTACCATGTTATATATGATATTATGATAAGGTGTTATAATTTTTGGACATGTGTAGCTATTTATTATCAATTTAAAGCATTAAATAAACATTAAATCAGGAAAAATAAGGAAACATTCTTACAAAAATCTGTAAATTTAGTCATGGAGTCTTTAATATGTGAATAAGGTGCGAAAAATATAAAATCTAGTTTTTAACATACATAACTATATTTTGCAATTTATTTATCTACAACAAAATAAAATACAAAATAAGCATCAAACAATAATATAAATGCATGAAACTTTATAAATTATGTTTTCTAAGTTTATGGGTCATCCCATAATTTTCTCAGAATTTATTGAATACAAAAAGTATTTTATATGAATTATTGCCCTATTTTAGTGCAATAATTATAATAATTCGATAAAAATGAGTTAATTTCTGAAAATTTCCAGAACTTCTTATTTTATTAATGGAATTCTGAGAAAAATCAGGTTTATACATAAAATGAGTTTTAGATATTTTGGTGGATTTAATTTGTTTCATGTATGAATTTGAAACTTTTAACAACATACCTTGAGGAATGCTTCAAGAGGGATGAAGATTTGAGTATGAGGGATTGTTCTTGGCTGGAAAATGAAGCTTTCTTGGAGAAATTTCGAGATTGAGAGTGAGAGAAAGAATAGAGAGGGTTTGAGTGGTGATGAGAATAATGTGGTGAGAGAAAAAGGAAAGGAAAGATGATGGGAGGTGTGAGTGGGAGACCATGGGAATATCTTTTGGCTTTTGGTGGTCTTCATAATTTTCCACTAGCACAAGCATCTTAAGATTTTTATAAAATTTAATGTAGTGTTTATAAAAATAGAGTTTTATAAAAAAATAGGTTATTATTTGATTATAACAATCTACTTTGATTTGAAGTTTAATTATAGCATTCAAGTTTGATTCTTTTAATTTAATTAGAGAATTATACTTTTATTTGATTATAATATGGTATCATAATTTAATTTGATTATAGTTATAACGTTATACTATGCTATATTGCTATTAACATCAATTTATAACGTAGTGTATGAGTTTTGATCCTATTAGCGTCAAGTAATCTCGATTAGGGTTCATTAGATTTCCAATTGGGTTGGGTTGACCCGAATCCATTTTAGGCGGATGTCACAGTCTCCCCTACTTTAGGAAATTTCGTCCCGAAATTTAATAAGAAAGTACATTAAGAGAAAAGATGCGGGTATTTGGTACGCATATGATCCTCACGCTCCCATGTATACTTGGGTCCACGTGCCGACTGCCACCTGACTTGACCAGGGGAATGCGACTTCTTTTGAGTTGCTTTTCCTTCCGGTCGGCAATTTCCAAGGGTTTCTCGATAAATTGCATTGTCTCGTCAATTTGGATATCCTCGAGAGGAACATGAAGGTTCTCGTCTGCTAAACACTTTTTGAGGTTAGCTATATGAAATAGTGGGTGAACTTTCTGAAGCTCTGTTGGTAGATCCAACTCATAGGCTACTGGTCCGATCCTTTTCAGGATCTTAAACGGGCCTACGTAGCGTGGTGCCAATTTACCCTTGCGTCCAAATCGAACCACACCTTTCCATGGGGATACTTTTAACATGACCATGTCACCCACGATAAATTCAAGCGGTTTGCATCGCTTGTCGGCATAACTCTTTTGTCGGCTACGAGCTGTGAGAAGGTTATTGCGAATCTGAGTGATTTTGTCGGTTGTTTCCTGGATAAGCTCAGGACCAACGATTGGAGAATCCACTGTTGCGCGAATTACGTTAGACTCCCCAATTTCATGCCAGCAAATAGGAGATCGGCATTTACGGCCATACAATGCCTCAAATGGTGGCATCCCGATGCTAGAATGATAACTGTTATTATAGGAGAATTCCACCAACGGTAAATGAGAGTCCCAGTTTCCACCGAAATCTAAGACACACGCCCTCAACATATCTTCGAGTGTTTGAATTGTCCTCTCAGATTGACCATCGGTCTGAGGATGATAGGCGGTACTGTATGTATGTATATATGTATGTATATGTATGTATGTATATGTATGTATGTTTGTAATGTCATTTTATAGCTGATACGCATAAGAGGAATAAAATATGCAAGATACAGGTGGACCACGAGCTGTATATACGCCAGGTGAGTAGGTTCTAATCCATTATTATGATATTATTTAATTAAATGTTCTTTGAATTATTTCCACTTTCAGGAGATTTTTTTTTATAAAGGGTCTTTTTGTTTTTCCTGTCCTTATCGGAGTTAAGCAGTGAATGTTGAAAAAAAATAGCACTTTGGGTAGTCGAAAGGTCGCATCTACTGTAGATGGTTGAATTTTTTTTTTTTTTTTTTTTTTGATCCACTTATAGATAGTTTAACGGATTACAATCCATTCATGGACGAGCACTTAACGAATAGTGAGATTATCCCCATGAATCAAGGATTCATGGCTAGCATACAGAATGACAATCAACTACAGGTGATTCATAACGATAGTGTTGGAATGAATCCCGAGTTTGAGGGAGGTTTTCAATACCAGAATCACCTTCAGATGATTCAAAGAAATCTAGAGGGATTTCAAAACCCTGGGTTCATAGCTGAAAATCAACAGTTACTGTCGACGTCAGATACTAATGTTATTGCACCAAAGTTTATCTTTGGTCAGGATCATGCTCAATTGATCCTAAATGACAATAGCACAACCGGATTTGATTCTTTGAGTCCAAGAACTACAGTAGTTGGCAGTGGAAGTGGTTCTAGACAGCCATTAAGTAAGAAAGCAATAACTCAGCACTTTAACAAGCCTCTTTTGGAAGCTGCAAAGGAACTCAACGTTGGATCAACCCAGTTGAAGAATCGTTGTAGAGAGTTAGGAATACCAAAATGGCCTCGAAGACAGCTTAAGAGTCTAGAAACTCTTATTAACAATACTCAGGTTAAAAATTGCATTTTTTTTTCCAAAATTTTAGTACCATGAGATTGTATTGACTGAAGGTATTTATGTAACAGGAATTGAATAATATTGCTAATGAAGCAGACGTAATACTTGGTATAGAAAATGAGAAAAAAGCAATATTCGAGGGTTCCAGTTCGAAGATGACTGATACCACAAAGAAATTTAGGCAAGCTGTCTTTAGAGATGTTTACAGGAAACGAAAGGCCGAGGAGATGGAGGAAACTTCATCAGGGACCCATGTACAGCAGCAATCTTTGCCATCCGGTTCTGCTATAGATGTTGATTTACTTGGGCATGTAAATGATGAAGGCTCACATCCTATAATAGAAAGTATGGTTATTCCTATTCTTCAGGAAGGTCCAAGTCAAGTACTTTTTGATGAAGATTGGAGTTTCTTAGAACAGGAAGATATGAATCTTGATTTACTTGAGAATGTAAATGATGAAATTTCACCTCCTATGATAGAAGGTATGACCATTCCTATTCTTCAGGAAGGTCCAAGTCAAGTACCTTCTAATTCTGATATGAGTGGTTTTAACCCTGACTTTCTCAAGATCATAAGTGAAGAGAAAACAGAAGACTTAACAGGTGAGATAGCCTGCTTTCGGCGTTCAGATTGAATTCCAACATTAGTCTAATGAAACCGTTGGTACCGTTCCTGTTTCCGTTTATGCCATTAATGCTAATGTTTGTCATGGCGGCTGCCACAACGACATGAAATATAACGGTGTCCACCAGTGGAGTCATCGGTCGATCTGTTGATGGTGTGATGGTATGTTGGTTACTTTGACAAGGTGGCATTCTTGTGCTATTGAGATTAAAGATGGAATGATTGTAGGTTTTCGATAATAGTTATTGGTCAGATATTATCGACCATGTAAGGGTAGGGGTATAACATGTACATAAAATGTCTAGATGTATGGTTCTATAGTATTATAAAATACTCCTATAGTATTTTAGATTTGTATTCTGTTTTAGAGTTTATTTGTATATGGTTATTGATAAGTTTTTAGACTTGTTGTTCACTACAATTATTCCTAAACACATGTTAGTCATACCTTGGACCAATAGAGTTGATCAGGCTCTATTTATCCTAGATATGATTACATAACTATCTAGGCCTACTCGTAGTGTTCAACTCATCTTATTACTCTTGTATTGTTTTGGTTATGACACTGTTCTAGTATGTATGTACTTGTACTTATACTTTATAAAAATATCATTGTATTGGGCACCTTCTGGGCTTTCCATGGGTGTTAAATGTGAATCATGTAGCATTTGCGTGGGCCCCCATAATACTAAGTTTTCACATATTTTCCCACTTCTAGGACCATTAGGGAACTTAATAGTCCAATGAGTTGGCCATTTTAGAGTGTATCCTTTCGGATACGTTTGATAAGGTCGGGTATTTTGATGGCTTAAAAGTAATGTGAATGACGCGCTTTGGCCTATAGGTTTGGGAACTCTCGCCTTTGGTCCCCAGTTAAGCAAACTGGTCCCTCGGTTGATTGGGATGTATACGAATGCTTACCTAGTCAGGACTTTCGGGCTACCGGCACCTCCCCCTTCCAGTTACTACGCGTCCATTACTATGATCCTACCAAACTAGAGTGGATGACTTGGAATTTCCTATGAGTTCTAAGGATTATATATGTATAATTTTTTTTTTTGAAACCACTTGAGTATGTGTGTGATTTTCAGAGAAAGAAGAGAAAATTTACAAGTGTATGCACACATATAAGTGTCATGAGTAATACGTAAGCACATAAGGGAGCAATTAGCACACAAAGGTATTCCTAGAATTTTCTAAGTGCGAATTGCATGCAGTTGTGTGTGCATTTTATAAACTAGCATACGAGAGGACCCTAAAGGCTATAGACTAGGTCAAGGCAATTAACCTAATTCCCTATAGTCAAGGGCTCTGATACCAATCTGTCACACCCCGATCCGTGGCGGAATCGATCAAGGCGTGATATATTGTTCAAAGTCTCATGACAACTATGTTATAATATGATTAGATTCAATTAAGTACTAAGTATGCAAACAAAATCCACAACATACAAATACAAATCCAAATACAACAACATTTATTACATGAAATTTAAATAGTATTGTGGGTTTCTAAGGTACACCCTACTTTTCATCAACTTCATTCTTCAAATCTGCATCATGGGTAAAAACAGGTCAACTACGAGAGTTGGTGAGTAATCTAGTTTTATTAACGAAAATTGTGACTTTGAATAATTTGAAATTTGTTTTCTTTTGAAGTTGGCAAACAAGTGTTATTGAGATAACAATTTATAAATCAAAAATTGATTAACAAATGATAACAACAACAATAAGTCCTCACCCTATATATATACATATAAGTATATATATAGGATGGAGCATCTAATCATCATACACACTCAACCACGTGCAATCAATCACCTTAACGTCCCAAGGCGGGGTGGTCAACCCAATAGCGCTATTATTGTCCATAACGTACCTCAAGAATACGGGCATAGTCATGGAGATTAGACTAAAAATGATAATGCACTACAAATACATGTAGCGTAAACAAACAATAATTATACAAATAATGATTCAAGTATAAATGTCCCAACAATGTCTCAATGGTGAAAAATAATAAAATGAAGTTGGAACATATTAAAACCACATGATACACCCCAAAAGTATTGAAAATTATAAAATATGGGGTAGGTATAAGGAATGTGCGTGTTGTACGATAGACGGCTCGGGTCAAAACGACGTGGAACCTATTATAATTAGTAGTTTTGGTTTAGGAATCGATAAATGGGAATATAGTATTAATAAAAATAATTTAGACACATATTATTATATTAGATGAATTAACAATTATCCAAATTTTGTTTTGCATATTAATGTATTTATATGTTAAATGAATTTTAAATTGAATTAATTACTTTGCTTAATTAATTTATATTTTCACTTTAGGAAATATTTTAATAATTTCTTATTAAAATAATAACTAGTCAAATTATAAGTATTTACAGATTTTATATATTATAAACAATTATTTATATGAAATAATCATTAAAATGCTTTTTTACATGCTTAGATATTTAGGAAAATGGTTTTAAATACTAAACAATAATGAAAAATTTTGAAATTATCAGAAAATAATTATTTCATAAAATAGTAATTACTGTAAAATTTTCATATTTTTCTTAACTGCTTTAGTATTTATTTAGTATTTTAATGTTTAAACAACAACAAAATTCGGGAAAAATAATAAATGATCCCTAAAAATTCTGGAAAATTAACCATAGTTTTCTAACATTATATTGAGCTTACTGTAAATATTTTGTATATTTTGGACTAAGGGAAGTATTTATTATGTTTTTCATTATTAACTAATCAATAAAATCATAAATAATAGGAAAATATTAAGAGAAATTAATTAGACTTTTTATTTATGATTACCATGTTATATATGATATTATGATAAGGTGTTATAATTTTTGGACATGTGTAGCTATTTATTATCAATTTAAAGCATTAAATAAACATTAAATCAGGAAAAATAAGGAAACATTCTTACAAAAATCTGTAAATTTAGTCATGGAGTCTTTAATATGTGAATAAGGTGCGAAAAATATAAAATCTAGTTTTTAACATACATAACTATATTTTGCAATTTATTTATCTACAACAAAATAAAATACAAAATAAGCATCAAACAGTAATATAAATGCATGAAACTTTATAAATTATGTTTTCTCAGTTTATGGGTCATCCCATAATTTTCTCAGAATTTATTGAATACAAAAAGTATTTTATATGAATTATTGCCCTATTTTAGTGCAATAATTATAATAATTCGATAAAAATGAGTTAATTTCTGAAAATTTCCAGAACTTCTTATTTTATTAATGGAATTCTGAGAAAAATCAGGTTTATACATAAAATGAGTTTTAGATATTTTGGTGGATTTAATTTGTTTCATGTATGAATTTGAAACTTTTAACAACATACCTTGAGGAATGCTTCAAGAGGGATGAAGATTTGAGTATGAGGGATTGTTCTTGGCTGGAAAATGAAGCTTTCTTGGAGAAATTTCGAGATTGAGAGTGAGAGAAAGAATAGAGAGGGTTTGAGTGGTGATGAGAATAATGTGGTGAGAGAAAAAGGAAAGGAAAGATGATGGGAGGTGTGAGTGGGAGACCATGGGAATATCTTTTGGCTTTTGGTGGTCTTCATAATTTTCCACTAGCACAAGCATCTTAAGATTTTTATAAAATTTAATGTAGTGTTTATAAAAATAGAGTTTTATAAAAAAATAGGTTATTATTTGATTATAACAATCTACTTTGATTTGAAGTTTAATTATAGCATTCAAGTTTGATTCTTTTAATTTAATTAGAGAATTATACTTTTATTTGATTATAATATGGTATCATAATTTAATTTGATTATAGTTATAACGTTATACTATGCTATATTGCTATTAACATCAATTTATAACGTAGTGTATGAGTTTTGATCCTATTAGCGTCAAGTAATCTCGATTAGGGTTCATTAGATTTCCAATTGGGTTGGGTTGACCCGAATCCATTTTAGGCGGATGTCACAATCCAAGTCCTTTTACTCCCCATTATATGTTTTAGTCTAAAGTCTCGTTGGACCCTATTCGTCATTTCACTCAGTCATGAAGATCCAAAATGGCGGGCTCTCAATCTCAACTAAAGTCAAGGAGGATTTCAAGAAACCAAAATCAAAGCCAAAGTCAAATCAAGAAGTCCTCTACAAGTAACCAAAGACGGAGAGTCCAATTCATAGTGAAGACAAATTCAATCAAATCAAGTAACCTCAAATGAAGAAATCAAAAATTCAAAGATTAAAGATTGAAGAAGGTGTAACACAAAAACTACACCTACAAGCAAGTACATTCAAGAAACCAATTCAATTCAAGTCAAATCCAAATGAAGTGTACAAGCAAAAGACTGAGTGGGGTGATGGATAGGGGTAATAACAAAAAGCGAGATTTAGGCTAGAGCGTTATTTAGGGGGTTTGAGTCGAAATGTGCCCTTTACAATATGATGTTTCCTTGTTATGAGTTAGCTTGCCTTAAGGAGGTGTTTAAAGTTTCAAAAGTTGGATTGGTAAGGCCTGGGCAGAAATTTATACCTTTCCGACCGTAGGGGCTGATTTTACGCTAGGGGTTTTGTAGGAGAACGTCTTTTGTCCGTGATTCCGTTGAAGCTATCTTGGAGTAAGAATTAACCATATGTTTCTAATGAAAAATGTATATGTATGGTAAAGCTATTTGGGATGTGGGACATTGGATGATAAACTTAAAATTGGGTCAATTAAACAGCCAAAAAGATTTTTTCATTTGCATTTTATTTTCTTTTTAGTTTACTAATTTTGCATTCTTTTCATCATGGTATTTGCATTTGCATTTCATCTAGATTTCTTTCTGCGTTTTGGCTTAGGATCTTAGTCATCAAATCATTTCCCGACTCACTTTTATCGATTCTCTTACTTGGGGACAAGTAAGGCCTTAAGCTTGGGGAGATTTGTTAGATGCATTTTATGCATCTTTTCTAAGCCCTTTTTCCTTTTATTTGTTTATATTTTTAACCATTTACATGCATTTGTAGTTATTTTCCGGGAACCGTGGTACTTCAAAAGTTTGGTGTGTTTTTTAGGAAAAATGGAGTTATAATGGAAGCATGGAGCGTGTGGGATAGCTTGGAGCAACTTTGGATGATGGCATGGAGCATAAATGGAGAATTTGAAATAATTGGAAGCAGCTTGGGAGCATGGATTGAAGTTGGAGTCATTTCGGAGCTTAAAAATGAAGACACGGAGCCTGCTTGAAGAACACGAGCCGTGTTCCTATCAACACGGGCCGTGTAAAGCCCAAAAATGCAAAATTTTAACAGAGCCTTTTAACCCGGGACGTGTCCAACTCAACTCGGGCCGTGTCCGACTCGACTGATGACCCTGATGAAAAACTTGGACCGTGTTCATGCCAACCCGGGCCGTGTTTCGTATAAAAACTGTCTCTTTGACAGTTTTGGTCACGGTTTTAAGGCTGTTTTTGGAGGTTTTTGGGACACACTTCATTCCATATAGAAAGAGGACGAAATTTGAGAGAGAGAACACTTCAAGAACACATTTGGGAACATTTGATTTTGCTTTAGAACTTTGTTTGTAAGTACATTTCGGTTAATTTCCTGTTGTTGCTTAGTAGAGTTCTAGTCCGAACATGTGTGGCTAGAACTCTATCTTTTCTGGTTCCTTGAAACTATTGACATGAGATTGTGAAGCATTTGGTTGGAATTATGTTGCATTTTCTGTTTAGTAATTCAAGTTTGATGTTGAATGTTTTAAATGGTTTTTATATTGAGTTCAATTTGGCCAATTGAATTGATATGTGAATCGTGATAGTCATGTTCGTTTTTAGAACCCGTAATTGTTTTATGAATGGATGTTTATGACAACATTGGTTTCAGTTTTATATAAAGATTGATTCTAGTGTAATTTGAATTACATACTTTTACACATCCGAGCCTTTGAGATGTATTGAGTATTGTTGATTTGTTCAATTGAATATTAATGCGTTTTTCTAGTATAGTTCAAGAGCTTGATTGAATCTTTACTAAGAAAGACAGATGTTGATCAAAGAGCATATTTTGATTACATATTTTATGAACTGAAGGTATTAGAGCTTATTAATACCCTCGAGAAATCAACTTAAACGAAATCTGCATAGTTTATAACCGTAAATTGCAATCCTATGTTAAATGTGTTTTATGGAGCCAGATTCTCATTTTATTGTATCTTACTTGATTAATTTTGTATGTTAAGTAATTTAGTCTTTAACACAACAAAAACCCCCCATACATTCAGTGTACTAATACCAAAGTTTGGCATTTACTATTGTCCCGTGTCTCTGTGGACCGACCCTTCTTACCCTTTACTATTTTAAATAGTAAATTGAGCAGTGAACACGAACTTGAGCTTTATATGTATTATCTCAATTTATTTGTTGAGTTTGACGCCTCAACATAAGCAAAATGTAACTATTTTATTATCTATTGGTGTGAAAAAAGACCACAACTTGGAGATGGTAAAATAGACAAGTTGTGTAACATGTTAATCAAATGCCTTTTCAGTATTGTGTGGGTCCGCTTAATCTACTAATATATTTGTTTTCTTTTTTATTATTTTAAATATTGAATATATCAATATGATTATGGAACTATAATATTGAAAGAAATGATATGGAGTTTTCAATATTTAAAAACACATTACATATTTTTAGGGTGTGTTTGGTTACGAATTTTTTTTTAATTTTTTGAGAATTTTTTTTAAGAAAAATGAAAAGTTAGAAAACGCGTTTGGTTAATCAAAATTTCTAAAAGTTTTCTAGAAGATGAAATTTTTTCATTTTCCAAAATTACATAGAACTTGGAAAACTCAAAATTGTTGTTTTTCATAGTTTTCTAGTTTTATTTTGTTTATTTAAAACGAAAAATGAAAACTCAATTAGTTTAACCAAACGCGTTTTCTACTGAAATTTAAAATGAAAACTCCACTTTATTTTCCGAAAATGTTTTCTAAAAAACTGAAAACAAGTTTTCCGCAACCAAAAGCACCCTATATACTTTTCGCTATTTTTCTATCTGATTAACCTATTGATATGGAGGAAACATCAACCCAAGGCAACCAATTTTCAACTAAAACCGGTTGTAACTTATTTGGACAATGTAACTGTGCATGGTAAGTAATTTATGTAAAGGATAGGGGTAGGGCCGTAGACAAGTAGAACGTTCAACGAACTGTTCGTGAACCATTCGGCGGAAAATTTGTTTATATTTGTTTATTTAATAAATAAACGAACATTGACATAATTTTTTGTTCGTTTAGTTAACGAACACGAACACAAACAACTGTCTCGTTTGTTAATTGTGCTCTCGAACGTTCGTTTTTGTTCGTTTGTTTTCATATATGTTCATTTGTGGGTGTTTATCTCTGTTCGTTTATGATCATTCACAGCATAACGAATATAAACGAAAGAACATAAACTAATAATTTGTTAAACGAACGAATAAAAAAAATAAAAAAAAGCAGTTCTTGTTTTTGTTCAATTAATCTATATAATATAACAAATATAAATAAATTGTTTTCTTATTTGTTCGTTTCGTTTGCAAAAAGATAGAGGTTAATTAAATATAGCATGAGAGGTAGCGGGTCCATTTCACACTCTACCCACAACTGTAGTTTTATTGTCATTTTCTATAGAAATATCTGCTTCTGGACAATTTTTCGCTTTGGATTTTGACATTTATCATCCACCAAGGTCATTATGGTAATTTCCTTATATTCCAGCCGATTCAGCAAAGGTCTTTTGTTTGTAGTTGGTGCCCCTCCTGTAACCTAATAATTGAAATACTTTTGTTCCAAATGTTACTTTATAATTGATGTCTTTAGCCAATGACTCTAGCAAAGGTCTTTTGTTTGTAGTTGGTGCCCCTCCTGTAACCTAATAATTGAAATACTTTTGTTCCAAATGTTACTTTATAATTGATGTCTTTAGCCAATGACTTCTAGCTTAGCTGGGAAGAGGCATGGGATTATATACCCATGTGGGTGAATGGTCCCGGATTCGAGCCTGGTTGACGCCCCATGTGGGGGATTTTCCTTGGCGTGGAGGCACAGGCAGCACGATCCGGACCGCCGGCTAAATGCCGACCCGGAGGAGCTGAGGGTGGTTATACTATGTCGCCGATTCCAAAAAAAATTGATGTCTTTAATGTTCCTAATGAAAGCATATAGATATAAAAAAAGAGTAAATTACAGTTTTGGTCCCTGTGGTTTGTGGTCCTTTTCGTATTAGTCCTTGAACTAAAAATCTGACATCTTTGCCTCAGTGGTTTGCATTTGCTAACACTTTTGGTCCCTGCCTCTGTTACTAGTTAACTTATTCTATTAAATAGGGGTGAAATGACCATTTTATCCTTATTTGTTTAAAAAATAATATCTCTCTCTTACACAACAAAATCGCATCTTTCTTTCACTTTCCGCTGCTCAGTTTCATCACCGGCAAGAAGATCGAAAACCAATTAAACTGTAATCACTTCTATTTCTGGATACTTGTACTAGGGCTTGGAGGTATTGAAGGAGAACTTCAAGAACTCAAGGTCGGAGCAGATAGAACCTTCGAGTTCATATTCTAATTAAACCCTAATTACTTACTACTTTAATTCCATTTTTGTCTTTGAATCTAGATTTCTTCTAGCATTTAACCTGGATCAACTTCATATTCGGGAGGCAATTAGAATATTTTCATTCTCTTTTATTCAAACTATAACCATGAATATTAATATCGTTTCTGTTTCATTACAGCTGAAGTTGCAGCAGGGTCAGCAACATGGCTTGGTAGAGGCCTTTCATGTGTGTGTACTCAAAGAAGAGAAGATGAATCACGCCAGTGATTTGATTTGACCCCTGACCAGGTCCTATAAAGTATAAACCCCATCTTTTTTATTATGATTAAAACCACACGTGAGATCATTTGTTGGCCCTATTCACATCTAATTTGCAGGGGATTCGTGATAGAACCTATGATTGCCAGGTGCTCACCGGCAACTGAATTGCTTACATTGCTCGGTGATGTTGTTTAGCCCCAGTAGAAGTAGAAACAATCTATAATTAACCTCTCTTCTTCCAACGACTTCACAAGCGACGGTGACGATTTATTAAACGGGTCTTCGATCAATGGCGTCACCGGACTAAGAACAAGCGACGAAAATTTTCAAAGGTGTTGGATATGGTTGTTGGGTCGGTTTGGATGATCCGGTTAACATTTGCACTACTTGTTTAAAGGAAATGGTGTCCGCTTAGACGAAGGTTGTTAGGTATGGATTTGGTTCAGATCTTGAAATGGGTCTTTGGAGTTAGAGGTGGAGTTTGGGCAGCGCCACCGCCGACGGCATGTCCATTGTTGTTGCTACTGCTGTCGTGGCTGGACGGAGAGTTCACCGGAGATGGGATTTCTCTTTCGTGTTGCCTTGATCTAATCTCCATTGATGGATTTCTGTACAAATTCGATTTGGGTGTTTGATTTTGGTGAAAAAGAAGATGAAATCGATGGGAAAAAAAGTGACAAACAAGAGAATTTGAAAAGACAGAGTGAAAGAAAAACTTTTTTTGTTTAATAAATAAATTTTAAAAATTCAAGGGTAAAATAGTCATTTTACTCCTCATTTACTAGAAAATGTTAACTCTAACGGAGGGAGGGACCAAAGGTGTTAGCAAATGCAAACCACACGGGCAAGGATGTGTGATTTTTAGTTCAGAGACCAATACGAAAAAACCACAAACTACAGGGACCAAAACTGTAATTTACTCTATAAAAAAATAATAGATATAAAAAATGTATGCAAAATTTTCTAAAATAGTCAATTAAATCAAATTTGGTTCAACATTATTGTTATACAATTTAATTCCATTCCTTTTAAAAATTCTTAAAGAAACATACGATATCTCTATTTTCTAATTGGGAATCTTTAGAGTTAACTCTACTTGCTCTAAAATTTAAGGGTTTTTTTTTTTTTTAAATAGAATTTTAGTAAACCATGCTATCTCCTTTGAAATGATGCAATTATTTAACTAATAGGTCGTTGTTAGACTATGTAATTATATTTTAATTATAAATGTAATAAATTTTATTCCTTGTACATATTTCGTTGTTAGACTATGTAATTATATTTTTATTATAAATGTAACAAAACTTTATTGCGTGTATATATTTAGTCACGTATGCTTATTTTATACATGTTTAGTCATTTTTGTTTTTTTTCGTACACATGTGATCACTAAACTTATTTGTTCTGTACACATATGATCATTAAACGTAATAGTCATATGTGCGCAAAAAAAACATAGCTGACTATATGTATACATAAAAAAAAGTTATATGGTCATATATATACAAAAAAACATAAGTAACTAAATGTGTACATAAGATAAAGTTTATTACCTTTATAAAACATAAATATATACCTTATATAGATGGTACTGTTGATTTGTGGAGTACGATATTCCACTGGGTTTTATCATAATTGTATCGAATCGAATCTTTTCATCTACTACATTGATCAATTAGTTGCCTACCTCCTCATTTATATGGATGGCATCATCCTCCACTGTCCTCATTTAGTATATCATTTCCCAGCTTAGACGTGAGTTTGCTATGACTGATCTCGGGGCATTGAACTAGTTTCTAGATGTTTCTACAATACGGGGACCTAGTGGCTTAGTTCTTTCTCATCAAATGCATGAAACAGATGTTCTTGAGCATGTCAAAATGTTGAACTGCAATATATACCAGACTCCAACAAAAGCCATTCACAAGCTAGATTTAGGAGGACCTCATATGGTTGATCCTACCTTATACTATAGTTTAGTTGGTGCTCTATAGCTTAGTTGGTGCTCTTTAATATCTGGCATTTACTCAGTCGGATATTACATTCATTGTTCAACAAATCTGTATTTATATATGTATGACCTCTAAGAACCACATATACATGATCTCAAATGTATCCTATAGTATAGTTGAGGGACGTTTCACCACAACCTTTAGATCCACATGTCCTCTACATCCAGCCTCACTGCCTATTCAAATGCTGACTGGGATGTATGCCCGTCTACCAAACGATCTACGTCTGTTTACTGCATATTCCTTGGCGATAACCTGGTGTTGTGTTCATCCAAATGCTAATGGTGATATTTCTCAGTCCAGTGTTGAAGCAAAATATCGGGGGGTGGGGGGTAGCAAACGCATTGGTCGAGACTTGTGGAACTTGTAATCTTCTTCATGAACTTTGTTGCCCGCCTACCAAGATGACTATAGTGTACTATGACAAAATAAGTGTCATGTATCTCTCCACCAATCTCGTGCAACATCACCACAAGAAACACATAAATATAGAAATCATTTTTTTCTTGACCAGGTTGTCATCGGTACTGTTGGGATGCTACATCTTACGTCCTCGTCATAACATGTCGATATTTTTACCAAGGGCCTACTGTAACGCCAAGATACTCTTTTTATAATTATTATAAAAGGGTAAATTGGTCATTTTACCTTGGAAGGGTAAAATGGTCTTTTGGACAGAAAAGTATTTGGTTTGAAATAATATTTTAAGTTTTGGACTTAAAATGTTATAAAAAACTGATTTTTGGTCGTTTTACCGAAAAAGGGTATTTTGGTCATTTGACCAAGTCAACGACCAATTATGTAAAAATATTGTTGGTTGTGGCCAAAATGTAAGAAATGGAAGTTTTATTGTAATAAAACTTGGTTATTGTGGTCAAAGTTCAAGAAATGGAACTTTAGGACCAAAAATGTAAAATTTTGTGGTATAAATAGAGAGTTTGACTCTCTTATTTGGTTGACCATTTGTGCAGCAACGGGAAGGCTTTTGGTGAGCGATTTCTGCAGAGATCATGAGCCTTGAAGCAGAAAATCGAAATCATGAATTGGAATTGAAGTTTCCAAGCAATCAAGGTTAGTAAACTTGATGTTTAACCAAGTTCTTGATGGTGTTCTATAAAGGTTTTATAGAAACTGAAATTTATGAAATTCAGTTATGATTATGTGTTTAAGTTGATGTAATGCTTCCATTGAGTCATGCTAGAAAGGACTTAACTCAAGAAAATGGAAGTAGGTTGTTATTAGTGATGAATTTGAAGTTTGGGGTTGTTAGAACTAAGAACCCTAATTCTTCATTTTGATTGAATTGGTTGTTTTAGATTGTTGAAAACCTTGTTAAAGTATAAGGTTTTAGTCCTAGAACAAACCCCAATCGATTAAGGACCTGATTAAGGACTTAATGAGCCAAAACTGCTTGCTACAGTGCATAAATCGCGGCTGGACAGGAGGCACCTGCAGGTGCCAGGCGCGGTGCGCCCAAACCCCTGGCGGGGTGCGCCCAGGCGCAGTGCGCCCATGTCTGGGCGGGGTGCGCCCCTCAGACAGAAACTTTGAAACGCTATCTTTTGCGTTGCTTGTCCGATTAAGCCCAAATTTGGACCATAGGCTCGTTATGGTCTGAAAAGTTTGGGAAAATTTTTAGATTGAGTTTCCGACCCCTCGGGGGCACTGTAGACCGATCCGAATGTCCCGGTGAATAGTAAAATTCATATAAAGTTAGTAAACGGAAAGTTTATTAACTAGGCATTATTTATAACGATATTGTATTGAACTCTAGTGTATTAGAGTCAATGTAGATGATTATTAACCTATTATCATTTGGTATATAAATGGATTAATAGGTATGGGACAAAATGGTTGTGGTGCACGCAAAGGCAAGAAACAACCGAAATTGAAACGCAGCTAGCATCCAGGTGAGTAATCTCACTGATATCATATGCGATATATGATGATTGTATTGTTACAGGTTGAAACGGCTTCGAGGGACGAAAATGACAAGTGTAAAAATATATGTAAAAGACAATACCAGATAAGCCGTGAGTCATTGCGATGACAAGAACGGAGCTGTGAGTCAATACATATATATATACACTATGATGTGACAATACCAGATAAGCCGTGAGTCTATAATAGACAAGAACGGAGCTGTGAGTCAACCTTTTATTGACAAGACCGGGACCAGCCGTGAGTCAGTAAAATGAAATGACAAGACCGGATCCAGCCGTGAGTCAATAAACTTATATAGACAAGACCGGAACCAGCCGTGAGTCTAGGCAACAGCGGGATTTTCCTGTGAGCCACATATTTTAGGCAACAGCGGGCTAACCCGTGAGCCATATCTAACCGGTGCGGCCTTGTTGGCTATGTCTCCGATGCGGCCTTGTTGGCTATGACTCCGGTGCGGCCTTCGGGCTATGTCTCCGATGCGGCCTTCGGGCTATGATATTTGGTACAGCCTGTTTGGCTATGATTTTGTTACAGGTACATTGTGTAGCCTGTTTGGCTATGATTTTGTTACAGGTACTTGGTGCGGCCTTTTTGGCTATGATATCGGGTTATTAAACCCAGCTGGTGCAGCCTGCGGGCTATGAATTGTATATTGATAATGTTTTGGTGCAGCTTATATAGCTATGACACAGGGTGCGGCTGTAAGCCATGATATATGATGCAGTCCAGTGTGACTAAGAAATATGGGACAGAAATCGTTAGACATGATTATAGATGCAAATAACTAACGTGGCTTGTTGATTACAGGTCACTATGATTCAGCCTGTAGGGCTATAGAATGGGATGTGAAATCCTAGAGTGTATATGGTCAGCCAGTAAGGCTAGGTGTTTGGATTCGATATCCAGACAGTTATATGATTGTGTTTTGATACGTGTTATCTGCAGATTTGATTATTCACTGAGCTTTGTAGCTCATACCGTTTGTTACTGTCCCTGCAGGTTAGCATGATACTGATAGGGGACAAGATAGAGTCCGTGACTTTGAAGTGGGACTCGTAGATGCTGTCAGTAGCAGCCCGGCTTTAAAGGAGTTATGGTATTTTTATACTCTCCTTGATACACTTGTACCCGTATTTATTAAAATATACCCCTTGTTATGGTTTTATGTATTGAAACCTGTGTTTTAAATGAAAAATTTTTCAGGGGTGTTTTTGTTTTAAAAGCCGGGTGTTACAAGTTGGTATCAGAGCCGAGGTTTAAGTGAACTAGGTGTCTATAGAGTAGATTCCTGGACTTAAACCCTGAAACAGTAGACATGATGAACTGTTAGGTGTATATAGTTGTTATTATACATATATAACCTAACTATTGCTGACTTCTAACGTATAAGAAGTATGAGCAGCGGATATTTCTGGGAGAAATTTAGTGCGTGTAACTTTAAGAGGCGGATCAGCCTTTTCTCAAGACTCCATCGAACGAGGGGCAACGAGACAAGTAGCGGAAAAATCCACATGACGAGCAATGTTAGCTGATGTGGTCAGATAAATGAATCGGTTGCTCACCTTAGTTGATATTCAAGGTGAAAGAACAGTAGTTGAGACTACAAGAAAAGCAGAAAATAAAAGTGGACTTTTCAGAAGAAGTTGTCACAAATTGGGTCCAACCTTATAGGGAAAGGACCAAAACAGAGCCACTATGTATAGTGATCAGTGCAGGAAAGGCACTAAGGAAAATTGTAGAGTTGAGACTCTACCGTTGACATGCTGAAATTGCAGATGATAGGAGCAGATTGCTCGAGTTTTATTGTATGGGACGGAAGTGATTCCAGCGTGGAACTATAGATCACTTCTTTATGAAATACTCACATGCGAAATGTGGAGTAACGAGTGATGAACCCAGGAAAGACAGAAGGAATGAATGGTCGAAAAGGACCCGTGGTACTATGAGCATTCCAATAGATTGTTGAAGAAGCTCGTGAGGAGACTGATATGGTCGCAAATATCATTGTTTTGAATATAACTCGTGTATGTTATATTTGATCCATGAAGCTATGCTTTGGATCGATGACTTGATGTCTTGTTTGAATTTTTCATCAATGATTTTGGATGAAATATTTGAAACAGCTATAGTAGATAGCAAGTATGTTTAAGATATTGAACACCTGGAAAGTAGTCTACCTAAGATTTACGGGACCATTTTTCCCTATGAATCTGAAGCCGATGACTACCAGTAAATCTGAAGCAATTGTGCTTATGAATTGGTTAGCAATGCATTATGCTAACATGAATTGTAGAAATATGAACATGATGGTTCAGAAAGCAGAAATGAGCGGATGAAAATCCATGGTATATGACCGTTGTTGAGAATACCGGTTAGCTTCTTTGCTTAAACTCGGAAAAGAGTTAGTAAAGGAATGATGTTGTAGTTGGCATACGTGGTATGGGCCAAGCTTAATAAAAGTTGTGATAGTAGTGTACTACTTTAAATAAATTTTCGGATGATTCTTTTGAAAAGAACTTCCAAGATTTCTGCCAGATTGGCAAGAAGAGCTTATGATTAAGCCGGTATTGGGAGCCGTTCATGTTATCTAGGCTTTGTGTTGATTAGCCTCTGTAGAAATGACAGGGTGGTAAAACAATTGGAAAAAATTGTTTTGAATTGGGATCTCATATGACTGTAAGTGTCATCAGATGGAGCCCTATCTGTTTGAAAAGAAGAAAGATAAGTTAATGTGTATGTACATTGACTACTGAGAATATGATATTCTCGAAACCAGATTGAATATGAGGTACATTGTACCAGATACTGGAGTTACTTCACTGAGTTAAGTGATATGTAAATTCTCCAAGTATGAAAAACTTGACTAAAAGAAGTTTCAACTCCTTGGGCATGATAATACTGCCAAAGATGATGAAATAAATCCAGTGGGATAGATGATGTGGTAAAACTAGAACCGCCTGAGGAATCCTACTGACATTGTAGTTCCTTGGATTTGGCGGGTTATTATAGGAGGGTTATAGAAAACTGCTCCTTGATTACTGGTTAGCTGACTAAAGTTGACCAAGGAAGGTGTAAAATCTGAGTGGTAGAAAGACCACAGATAGGTTGTAAAGGTTTGGAATAAACCTTGTGTGAACCTCTAACATTAGCAATGATGCTAAGTGGAGAAGATGGATTGGATCGTTGAAATGTATCCAATGTTGACTGTGGATGCATAATATTGCGGTAGCAATTATGAACGTGGCGTTTAAGCTTTGGAAACACTACTTGTATGGTGTAAAGCTTATTGCGATAAGATCATAAAAGTTGAAATACTTAATTGATCAAAAGAAACTGAAGATGAGATAGTAAAGATAGATGGGTTACTTAGAGATTTCGAGTATGAAATCTTGTACCATCTCAGAAAGGCGTATGTGATTACAGATGCCTTGAATTAGAAAGAGTAACCTTTGGAGGTTACATCCACGTGTATGAACGTGGCAAATCGATTACCTGAGTTGATTCGGGTAGCACAGAAAGATGTGTGCAAGTCTGAAAACGTGAAAAGTGAATAAATGATTGAATAGTAGCGGAAGTTAGTTGGAATATCACAGTGATTTATAACCCTTGGCAGTTGTGAATGTGAATTCCAAAGTCAAACGAAACATAAAAATCATCTTGAAAAGATGTATTTTGTATCAGATATGCAACATACCCGGGGAAATACCAAACTGTATAGGTCGACAAAACCTATGTGTTGGTGGCCGGGGCTGAAGAAAGACATTGAAAGACATGTGAAAAATGTTTGACTTGTGTGTAACTACAGTCAAATCATTAGAAGTATGTGGACTGTCGGTCCCAAAAATGAAATGGGACGAAAAATATCATAGACTTTGTAGTAAAGTCTTTGCAAGTACTGCATGGGTATGACACCATATGGGTGATTGCAGGTTGATTGATGAAATCAGTGTAGAATTATACTGACCAAAGAAGAAATTAAGAGTGGAAAGTAGTGAAAAACTACAAAGATAAAGAAAATTGTTGACGTGCACTACAGGTGACGACTGTATCGGATCGAGATACTAGAATTATTTGCTGAATTTAGCATTAATTCTTAAAATTTTTAGCTCAAAAGTACTAGTAAGTACTGTGTGCGAATCCCAGATGGATTGATGAGGTGAGATAATGATGCAGACCTTAGGAGTTATGCCTGAAATCTGCATAACAGACCCTAGTGGAACCAGATGACCGTCTATCCTTGGTAGAAGTTGTAGATAAGTATAGGTATTATACTAGCGTTTTATTGACTCGTAGGAAGTATTGTATAGACTACCGTGTTGCACGCCAAATTGCTAGACAGAAGTTGGGGAGAAGCTGTTGATTAAACTTGAGATTGTATCTCAAACAGAAGAAAAGATTTGGCAAGGTCGAGAAAACTTGGAAATAGACCAAGATCGACAAGAGTAGTATGCGGATTGTTGAGTAAAACCATTGAAACCCCAAGTAAGGGAAGATAGTGGAACTCAAAGTGACCCTCCGGAAGGACTAGAAGTTGATGTGGGACAAAAAGGAAAGTTGAGTCCTTGTTTATTGGACCTTTCCGTATATCCCAAACGCAAGAATTGCGGTGTATTGATTGAATATCCTTGATGAACTTCAAGATGATTGTAAAGTTTTCTATGGGTCTCAGGGTTCTGAGAACATAGATTGATAAATGCTAACGAATCCCTCATGTTGAAATGAGGAAGATAAGTGATTAAGGTACCCGGGACAACCGGATGAGTGATATGCGCGTGGTGATATAACCACGAGATATGAAAACTAGTATGGTTAAGTGCTTAGGCAATACCATAAAGGTTTCCATATGACATGAGAAACCGGAATTGTAACGAGAAAGAATTACCCTCGTTTGTTTGTATGATTTCGGGGACGAAATCTTTTGAAGGAGGGGAGAATTTGTAACGCCAAGATACTCTTTTTATAATTATTATAAAAGGGTAAATTGGTCATTTTACCTTGGAAGGGTAAAATGGTCTTTTGGACAGAAAAGTATTTGGTTTGAAATAATATTTTAAGTTTTGGACTTAAAATGTTATAAAAAACTGATTTTTGGTCGTTTTACCGAAAAAGGGTATTTTGGTCATTTGACCAAGTCAACGACCAATTATGTAAAAATATTGTTGGTTGTGGCCAAAATGTAAGAAATGGAAGTTTTATTGTAATAAAACTTGGTTATTGTGGTCAAAGTTCAAGAAATGGAACTTTAGGACCAAAAATGTAAAATTTTGTGGTATAAATAGAGAGTTTGACTCTCTTATTTGGTTGACCATTTGTGCAGCAACGGGAAGGCTTTTGGTGAGCGATTTCTGCAGAGATCATGAGCCTTGAAGCAGAAAATCGAAATCATGAATTGGAATTGAAGTTTCCAAGCAATCAAGGTTAGTAAACTTGATGTTTAACCAAGTTCTTGATGGTGTTCTATAAAGGTTTTATAGAAACTGAAATTTATGAAATTCAGTTATGATTATGTGTTTAAGTTGATGTAATGCTTCCATTGAGTCATGCTAGAAAGGACTTAACTCAAGAAAATGGAAGTAGGTTGTTATTAGTGATGAATTTGAAGTTTGGGGTTGTTAGAACTAAGAACCCTAATTCTTCATTTTGATTGAATTGGTTGTTTTAGATGGTTGAAAACCTTGTTAAAGTATAAGGTTTTAGTCCTAGAACAAACCCCAATCGATTAAGGACCTGATTAAGGACTTAATGAGCCAAAACTGCTTGCTACAGTGCATAAATCGCGGCTGGACAGGAGGCACCTGCAGGTGCCAGGCGCGGTGCGCCCAAACCCCTGGCGGGGTGCGCCCAGGCGCAGTGCGCCCATGTCTGGGCGGGGTGCGCCCCTCAGACAGAAACTTTGAAACGCTATCTTTTGCGTTGCTTGTCCGATTAAGCCCAAATTTGGACCATAGGCTCGTTATGGTCTGAAAAGTTTGGGAAAATTTTTAGATTGAGTTTCCGACCCCTCGGGGGCACTGTAGACCGATCCGAATGTCCCGGTGAATAGTAAAATTCATATAAAGTTAGTAAACGGAAAGTTTATTAACTAGGCATTATTTATAACGATATTGTATTGAACTCTAGTGTATTAGAGTCAATGTAGATGATTATTAACCTATTATCATTTGGTATATAAATGGATTAATAGGTATGGGACAAAATGGTTGTGGTGCACGCAAAGGCAAGAAACAACCGAAATTGAAACGCAGCTAGCATCCAGGTGAGTAATCTCACTGATATCATATGCGATATATGATGATTGTATTGTTACAGGTTGAAACGGCTTCGAGGGACGAAAATGACAAGTGTAAAAATATATGTAAAAGACAATACCAGATAAGCCGTGAGTCATTGCGATGACAAGAACGGAGCTGTGAGTCAATACATATATATATACACTATGATGTGACAATACCAGATAAGCCGTGAGTCTATAATAGACAAGAACGGAGCTGTGAGTCAACCTTTTATTGACAAGACCGGGACCAGCCGTGAGTCAGTAAAATGAAATGACAAGACCGGATCCAGCCGTGAGTCAATAAACTTATATAGACAAGACCGGAACCAGCCGTGAGTCTAGGCAACAGCGGGATTTTCCTGTGAGCCACATATTTTAGGCAACAGCGGGCTAACCCGTGAGCCATATCTAACCGGTGCGGCCTTGTTGGCTATGTCTCCGATGCGGCCTTGTTGGCTATGACTCCGGTGCGGCCTTCGGGCTATGTCTCCGATGCGGCCTTCGGGCTATGATATTTGGTACAGCCTGTTTGGCTATGATTTTGTTACAGGTACATTGTGTAGCCTGTTTGGCTATGATTTTGTTACAGGTACTTGGTGCGGCCTTTTTGGCTATGATATCGGGTTATTAAACCCAGCTGGTGCAGCCTGCGGGCTATGAATTGTATATTGATAATGTTTTGGTGCAGCTTATATAGCTATGACACAGGGTGCGGCTGTAAGCCATGATATATGATGCAGTCCAGTGTGACTAAGAAATATGGGACAGAAATCGTTAGACATGATTATAGATGCAAATAACTAACGTGGCTTGTTGATTACAGGTCACTATGATTCAGCCTGTAGGTGTGACATCCGCCTAAAATGGATTCGGGTCAACCCAACCCAATTGGAAATCTAATAAACCCTAATCGAGATTACTTGACGCTAATAGGATCAAAACTCATACACTACGTTATAAATTGATGTTAATAGCAATATAGCATAGTATAACGTTATAACTATAATCAAATTAAATTATGATACCATATTATAATCAAATAAAAGTATAATTCTCTAATTAAATTAAAAGAATCAAACTTGAATGCTATAATTAAACTTCAAATCAAAGTAGATTGTTATAATCAAATAATAACCTATTTTTTTATAAAACTCTATTTTTATAAACACTACATTAAATTTTATAAAAATCTTAAGATGCTTGTGCTAGTGGAAAATTATGAAGACCACCAAAAGCCAAAAGATATTCCCATGGTCTCCCACTCACACCTCCCATCATCTTTCCTTTCCTTTTTCTCTCACCACATTATTCTCACCACCACTCAAACCCTCTCTATTCTTTCTCTCACTCTCAATCTCGAAATTTCTCCAAGAAAGCTTCATTTTCCAGCCAAGAACAATCCCTCATACTCAAATCTTCATCCCTCTTGAAGCATTCCTCAAGGTATGTTGTTAAAAGTTTCAAATTCATACATGAAACAAATTAAATCCACCAAAATATCTAAAACTCATTTTATGTATAAACCTGATTTTTCTCAGAATTCCATTAATAAAATAAGAAGTTCTGGAAATGTTCAGAAATTAACTCATTTTTATCGAATTATTATAATTATTGCACTAAAATAGGGCAATAATTCATATAAAATACTTTTTGTATTCAATAAATTCTGAGAAAATTATGGGATGACCCATAAACTGAGAAAACATAATTTATAAAGTTTCATGCATTTATATTACTGTTTGATGCTTATTTTGTATTTTATTTTGTTGTAGATAAATAAATTGCAAAATATAGTTATGTATGTTAAAAACTAGCTTTTATATTTTTCGCACCTTATTCACATATTAAAGACTCCATGACTAAATTTACAGATTTTTGTAAGAATGTTTCCTTATTTTTCCTGATTTAATGTTTATTTAATGCTTTAAATTGATAATAAATAGCTACACATGTCCAAAAATTATAACACCTTATCATAATATCATATATAACATGGTAATCATAAATAAAAAGTCTAATTAATTTCTCTTAATATTTTCCTATTATTTATGATTTTATTGATTAGTTAATAATGAAAAACATAAGAAATACTTCCCTTAGTCCAAAATATACAAAATATTTACAGTAGGCTCAATATAATGTTAGAAAACTATGGTTAATTTTCCAGAATTTTTAGGGATCATTTATTATTTTTCCCGAATTTTGTTGTTGTTTAATCATTAAAATACTAAATAAATACTAAAGCAGTTAAGAAAAATATGAAAATTTTACAGTAATTACTATTTTATGAAATAATTATTTTCTGATAATTTCAGAATGTTTCATTATTGTTTAGTATTTAAAACCATTTTCCTAAATATCTAAGCATGTAAAAAAGCATTTTAATGATTATTTCATATAAATAATTGTTTATAATATATAAAATCTGTAAATACTTATAATTTGACTAGTTATTATTTTAATAAGAAATTATTAAAATATTTCCTAAAGTGAAAATATAAATTAATTAAGCAAAGTAATTAATTCAATTTAAAATTCATTTAACATATAAATACATTAATATGCAAAACAAAATTTGGATAATTGTTAATTCATCTAATATAATAATATGTGTCTAAATTATTTTTATTAATACTATATTCCCATTTATCGATTCCTAAACCAAAACTACTAATTATAATAGGTTCCACGTCGTTTTGACCCGAGCCGTCTATCGTACAACACGCACATTCCTTATTGGACTAATGTGAGTAATCTACCCCATATTTTATAATTTTCAATACTTTTGGGGTGTATCATGTGGTTTTAATATGTTCCAACTTCATTTTATTATTTTTCACCATTGAGACATTGTTGGGACATTTATACTTGAATCATTATTTGTATAATTATTGTTTGTTTACGCTACATGTACTTGTAGTGCATTATCATTTTTAGTCTAATCTCCATGACTATGCCCGTATTCTTGAGGTACGTTATGGACAATAATAGCGCTATTGGGTTGACCACCCCGCCTTGGGACGCTAAGGTGATTGATTGCACGTGGTTGAGTGTGTATGATGATTAGATGCTCCATCCTATATATATACTTATATGTATATATAGGGTGAGGACTTATTGTTGTTGTTATCATTTGTTAATCAATTTTTGATTTATAAATTGTTATCTCAATAACACTTGTTTGCCAACTTCAAAAGAAAACAAATTTCAAATTATTCAAAGTCACAATTTTCGTTATTAAAACTAGATTACTCACCAACTCTCGTAGTTGACCTGTTTTTACCCATGATGCAGATTTGAAGAATGAAGTTGATGAAAAGTAGGGTGTACCTTAGAAACCCACAATACTATTTAAATTTCATGTAATAAATGTTGTTGTATTTGGATTTGTATTTGTATGTTGTGGATTTTGTTTGCATACTTAGTACTTAATTGAATCTAATCATATTATAACATAGTTGTCATGAGACTTTGAACAATATATCACGCCTTGATCGATTCCGCCACGGATCGGGGTGTGACAGATTGGTATCAGAGCCCTTGACTATAGGGAATTAGGTTAATTGCCTTGACCTAGTCTATAGCCTCTAGGGTCCTCTCGTATGCTAGTTTATAAAATGCACACACAACTGCATGCAATTCGCACTTAGAAAATTCTAGGAATACCTTTGTGTGCTAATTGCTCCCTTATGTGCTTACGTATTACTCATGACACTTATATGTGTGCATACACTTGTAAATTTTCTCTTCTTTCTCTGAAAATCACACACATACTCAAGTGGTTTCAAAAAAAAAATTATACATATATAATCCTTAGAACTCATAGGAAATTCCAAGTCATCCACTCTAGTTGGGTAGGATCATAGTAATGGACGCGTAGTAACTGGAAGGGGGAGGTGCCGGTAGCCCGAAAGTCCTGACTAGATAAGCATTCGTATACATCCCAATCAACCGAGGGACCAGTTTGCTTACCTGGGGACCAAAGGCGAGAGTTCCCAAACCTATAGGCCAAAGCGCGTCATTCACATTACTTTTGAGCCATCAAAATACCCGACCTTATCAAACGTATCCGAAAGGATACACTCTAAAATGGCCAACTCATTGGACTATTAAGTTCCCTAATGGTCCTAGAAGTGGGAAAATATGTGAAAACTTAGTATTATGGGGGCCCATGCAAATGCTACATGATTCACATTTTACACCCATGGAAAGCCCAGAAGGTGCCCAATACAATGATATTTTTATAAAGTATAAGTACAAGTACATACATACTAGAACAGTGTCATAACCAAAACAATACAAGAGTAATAAGATGAGTTGAACACTACGAGTAGGCCTAGATAGTTATGTAATCATATCTAGGATAAATAGAGCCTGATCAACTCTATTGGTCCAAGGTATGACTAACATGTGTTTAGGAATAATTGTAGTGAACAACAAGTCTAAAAACTTATCAATAACCATATACAAATAAACTCTAAAACAGAATACAAATCTAAAATACTATAGGAGTATTTTATAATACTATAGAACCATACATCTAGACATTTTATGTACATGTTATACCCCTACCCTTACATGGTCGATAATATCTGACCAATAACTATTATCGAAAACCTACAATCATTCCATCTTTAATCTCAATAGCACAAGAATGCCACCTTGTCAAAGTAACCAACATACCATCACACCATCAACAGATCGACCGATGACTCCACTGGTGGACACCGTTATATTTCATGTCGTTGTGGCAGCCGCCATGACAAACATTAGCATTAATGGCATAAACGGAAACAGGAACGGTACCAACGGTTTCATTAGACTAATGTTGGAATTCAATCTGAACGCCGAAAGCAGGCTATCTCACCTGTTAAGTCTTCTGTTTTCTCTTCACTTATGATCTTGAGAAAGTCAGGGTTAAAACCACTCATATCAGAATTAGAAGGTACTTGACTTGGACCTTTCTGAAGAATAGGAATGGTCATACCTTCTATCATAGGATGTGAAATTTCATCATTTACATTCTCAAGTAAATCAAGATTCATATCTTCCTGTTCTAAGAAACTCCAATCTTCATCAAAAAGTACTTGACTTGGACCTTCCTGAAGAATAGGAATAACCGTACTTTCTATTATAGGATGTGAGCCTTCATCATTTACATGCCCAAGTAAATCAACATCTATAGCAGAACCGGATGGCAAAGATTGCTGCTGTACATGGGTCCCTGATGAAGTTTCCTCCATCTCCTCGGCCTTTCGTTTCCTGTAAACATCTCTAAAGACAGCTTGCCTAAATTTCTTTGTGGTATCAGTCATCTTCGAACTGGAACCCTCGAATATTGCTTTTTTCTCATTTTCTATACCAAGTATTACGTCTGCTTCATTAGCAATATTATTCAATTCCTGTTACATAAATACCTTCAGTCAATACAATCTCATGGTACTAAAATTTTGAAAAAAAAAATGCAATTTTTAACCTGAGTATTGTTAATAAGAGTTTCTAGACTCTTAAGCTGTCTTCGAGGCCATTTTGGTATTCCTAACTCTCTACAACGATTCTTCAACTGGGTTGATCCAACGTTGAGTTCCTTTGCAGCTTCCAAAAGAGGCTTGTTAAAGTGCTGAGTTATTGCTTTCTTACTTAATGGCTGTCTAGAACCACTTCCACTGCCAACTACTGTAGTTCTTGGACTCAAAGAATCAAATCCGGTTGTGCTATTGTCATTTAGGATCAATTGAGCATGATCCTGACCAAAGATAAACTTTGGTGCAATAACATTAGTATCTGACGTCGACAGTAACTGTTGATTTTCAGCTATGAACCCAGGGTTTTGAAATCCCTCTAGATTTCTTTGAATCATCTGAAGGTGATTATGGTATTGAAAACCTCCCTCAAACTCGGGATTCATTCCAACACTATCGTTATGAATCACCTGTAGTTGATTGTCATTCTGTATGCTAGCCATGAATCCTTGATTCATGGGGATAATCTCACTATTCGTTAAGTGCTCGTCCATGAATGGATTGTAATCCGTTAAACTATCTATAAGTGGATCAAAAACAAAAAAAAAAAAAAAAAATTCAACCATCTACAGTAGATGCGACCTTTCGACTACCCAAAGTGCTATTTTTTTCAACATTCACTGCTTAACTCCGATAAGGACAGGGAAAACGAAAAGACCCTTTATAAAAAAAAAATTCTCCTGAAAGTGGAAATAATTCAAAGAACATTTAATTAAATAATATCATAATAATGGATTAGAACCTACTCACCTGGCGTATATACAGCTCGTGGTCCACCTGTATCTTGCATATTTTATTCCTCTTATGCGTATCAGCTATAAAATGACATTACAAACATACATACATATACATACATACATATACATACATATATACATACATACAGTACCGCCTATCATCCTCAGACCGATGGTCAATCTGAGAGGACAATTCAAACACTCGAAGATATGTTGAGGGCGTGTGTCTTAGATTTCGGTGGAAACTGGGACTCTCATTTACCGTTGGTGGAATTCTCCTATAATAACAGTTATCATTCTAGCATCGGGATGCCACCATTTGAGGCATTGTATGGCCGTAAATGCCGATCTCCTATTTGCTGGCATGAAATTGGGGAGTCTCACGTAATTCGCGCAACAGTGGATTCTCCAATCGTTGGTCCTGAGCTTATCCAGGAAACAACCGACAAAATCACTCAGATTCGCAATAACCTTCTCACAGCTCGTAGCCGACAAAAGAGTTATGCCGACAAGCGATGCAAACCGCTTGAATTTATCGTGGGTGACATGGTCATGTTAAAAGTATCCCCATGGAAAGGTGTGGTTCGATTTGGACGCAAGGGTAAATTGGCACCACGCTACGTAGGCCCGTTTAAGATCCTGAAAAGGATCGGACCAGTAGCCTATGAGTTGGATCTACCAACAGAGCTTCAGAAAGTTCACCCACTATTTCATATAGC
This sequence comes from Cichorium intybus, assembly GCA_023525715.1. Taxonomy (NCBI): domain Eukaryota; kingdom Viridiplantae; phylum Streptophyta; class Magnoliopsida; order Asterales; family Asteraceae; genus Cichorium; species Cichorium intybus. Next base: position 126,347,408 of record CM042012.1, on the reverse strand, counting down.
TAACCTCAAAAAGTGTTTAGCAGACGAGAACCTTCATGTTCCTCTCGAGGATATCCAAATTGACGAGACAATGCAATTTATCGAGAAACCCTTGGAAATTGCCGACCGGAAGGAAAAGCAACTCAAAAGAAGTCGCATTCCCCTGGTCAAGGTCAGGTGGCAGTCGGCACGTGGACCCAAGTATACATGGGAGCGTGAGGATCATATGCGTACCAAATACCCGCATCTTTTCTCTTAATGTACTTTCTTATTAAATTTCGGGACGAAATTTCCTAAAGTAGGGGAGACTGTGACATCCGCCTAAAATGGATTCGGGTCAACCCAACCCAATTGGAAATCTAATAAACCCTAATCGAGATTACTTGACGCTAATAGGATCAAAACTCATACACTACGTTATAAATTGATGTTAATAGCAATATAGCATAGTATAACGTTATAACTATAATCAAATTAAATTATGATACCATATTATAATCAAATAAAAGTATAATTCTCTAATTAAATTAAAAGAATCAAACTTGAATGCTATAATTAAACTTCAAATCAAAGTAGATTGTTATAATCAAATAATAACCTATTTTTTTATAAAACTCTATTTTTATAAACACTACATTAAATTTTATAAAAATCTTAAGATGCTTGTGCTAGTGGAAAATTATGAAGACCACCAAAAGCCAAAAGATATTCCCATGGTCTCCCACTCACACCTCCCATCATCTTTCCTTTCCTTTTTCTCTCACCACATTATTCTCACCACCACTCAAACCCTCTCTATTCTTTCTCTCACTCTCAATCTCGAAATTTCTCCAAGAAAGCTTCATTTTCCAGCCAAGAACAATCCCTCATACTCAAATCTTCATCCCTCTTGAAGCATTCCTCAAGGTATGTTGTTAAAAGTTTCAAATTCATACATGAAACAAATTAAATCCACCAAAATATCTAAAACTCATTTTATGTATAAACCTGATTTTTCTCAGAATTCCATTAATAAAATAAGAAGTTCTGGAAATGTTCAGAAATTAACTCATTTTTATCGAATTATTATAATTATTGCACTAAAATAGGGCAATAATTCATATAAAATACTTTTTGTATTCAATAAATTCTGAGAAAATTATGGGATGACCCATAAACTGAGAAAACATAATTTATAAAGTTTCATGCATTTATATTACTGTTTGATGCTTATTTTGTATTTTATTTTGTTGTAGATAAATAAATTGCAAAATATAGTTATGTATGTTAAAAACTAGCTTTTATATTTTTCGCACCTTATTCACATATTAAAGACTCCATGACTAAATTTACAGATTTTTGTAAGAATGTTTCCTTATTTTTCCTGATTTAATGTTTATTTAATGCTTTAAATTGATAATAAATAGCTACACATGTCCAAAAATTATAACACCTTATCATAATATCATATATAACATGGTAATCATAAATAAAAAGTCTAATTAATTTCTCTTAATATTTTCCTATTATTTATGATTTTATTGATTAGTTAATAATGAAAAACATAAGAAATACTTCCCTTAGTCCAAAATATACAAAATATTTACAGTAGGCTCAATATAATGTTAGAAAACTATGGTTAATTTTCCAGAATTTTTAGGGATCATTTATTATTTTTCCCGAATTTTGTTGTTGTTTAATCATTAAAATACTAAATAAATACTAAAGCAGTTAAGAAAAATATGAAAATTTTACAGTAATTACTATTTTATGAAATAATTATTTTCTGATAATTTCAGAATGTTTCATTATTGTTTAGTATTTAAAACCATTTTCCTAAATATCTAAGCATGTAAAAAAGCATTTTAATGATTATTTCATATAAATAATTGTTTATAATATATAAAATCTGTAAATACTTATAATTTGACTAGTTATTATTTTAATAAGAAATTATTAAAATATTTCCTAAAGTGAAAATATAAATTAATTAAGCAAAGTAATTAATTCAATTTAAAATTCATTTAACATATAAATACATTAATATGCAAAACAAAATTTGGATAATTGTTAATTCATCTAATATAATAATATGTGTCTAAATTATTTTTATTAATACTATATTCCCATTTATCGATTCCTAAACCAAAACTACTAATTATAATAGGTTCCACGTCGTTTTGACCCGAGCCGTCTATCGTACAACACGCACATTCCTTATTGGACTAATGTGAGTAATCTACCCCATATTTTATAATTTTCAATACTTTTGGGGTGTATCATGTGGTTTTAATATGTTCCAACTTCATTTTATTATTTTTCACCATTGAGACATTGTTGGGACATTTATACTTGAATCATTATTTGTATAATTATTGTTTGTTTACGCTACATGTACTTGTAGTGCATTATCATTTTTAGTCTAATCTCCATGACTATGCCCGTATTCTTGAGGTACGTTATGGACAATAATAGCGCTATTGGGTTGACCACCCCGCCTTGGGACGCTAAGGTGATTGATTGCACGTGGTTGAGTGTGTATGATGATTAGATGCTCCATCCTATATATATACTTATATGTATATATAGGGTGAGGACTTATTGTTGTTGTTATCATTTGTTAATCAATTTTTGATTTATAAATTGTTATCTCAATAACACTTGTTTGCCAACTTCAAAAGAAAACAAATTTCAAATTATTCAAAGTCACAATTTTCGTTATTAAAACTAGATTACTCACCAACTCTCGTAGTTGACCTGTTTTTACCCATGATGCAGATTTGAAGAATGAAGTTGATGAAAAGTAGGGTGTACCTTAGAAACCCACAATACTATTTAAATTTCATGTAATAAATGTTGTTGTATTTGGATTTGTATTTGTATGTTGTGGATTTTGTTTGCATACTTAGTACTTAATTGAATCTAATCATATTATAACATAGTTGTCATGAGACTTTGAACAATATATCACGCCTTGATCGATTCCGCCACGGATCGGGGTGTGACAGTAGGGCTATAGAATGGGATGTGAAATCCTAGAGTGTATATGGTCAGCCAGTAAGGCTAGGTGTTTGGATTCGATATCCAGACAGTTATATGATTGTGTTTTGATACGTGTTATCTGCAGATTTGATTATTCACTGAGCTTTGTAGCTCATACCGTTTGTTACTGTCCCTGCAGGTTAGCATGATACTGATAGGGGACAAGATAGAGTCCGTGACTTTGAAGTGGGACTCGTAGATGCTCTCAGTAGCAGCCCGGCTTTAAAGGAGTTATGGTATTTTTATACTCTCCTTGATACACTTGTACCCGTATTTATTAAAATATACCCCTTGTTATGGTTTTATGTATTGAAACCTGTGTTTTAAATGAAAAATTTTTCAGGGGTGTTTTTGTTTTAAAAGCCGGGTGTTACACCTACCATCCTCTATTTTTTCATGAGTTTAAGTATAGTTTGAATGTCTAGAACTTTCCTCCCGATAAAATTGTAGGGTGATAGACTATGTAATTTCCATGGCCTTCGTTGGTGCCCACTATGTTAGATTAGCATCTACCCCTTGGCCTTTTGTAAAGTGTATATACATTGTATATTTGGCATATGAGTGAGATAAGAATTTTTTTAAGATTGAGACTATATTTGACGCGCCACAACTAGCTGATAAATTAGCCTATTTTTTGAGTTTTTTTAGGTTGTCATGTTTTGCATGCCAAAAAGTAGCTTATAAGCAAACTTTTTGAAAAGCTAATTAGACTAACGTTTCAACGAGTTTATTGAGCTTTTTATTTTTTTCTCAAATATACCCTTAATAATAATAATAATAACTATTTCTAAACATACCATTTTATAACATTTTAATTTCTCAACTAGCCTATTAGCTAGTTTTTACCAAATGTTATTTTTTATTAGCTAGTTTATCAGCTTTCAGCTAGCTTATCAGCTATCAGGTAGTTTTTCAACTAGCATTAGCTTTTCAATTAATCTGTCAAACATACCCAAACAATCATAAGTTAATCTATCAATACTAATAAAGGAATCATAAATTTTCCAGATGGCACTCTCTAATACTCTCATTTGCCACGTGTCTTTTTCTTAGAGCTCCGCTCTCTTCTTTTTCCCGCTCACAATGAGTACGGTTCTACCAATTTTCCGAGATTTCCTCCTAATTCAAATCAGGCTTCCTAAATTAAAGCCGATGTATCAGCAAGCAAATCAAAAATTTTAGTGAAACTTTATAACCAGATCTCATTCCTCGCTGGTATCCCATTGTAAAATTCAATTCCAAAAACTCACTCTATGAATTTCCTTCACTTCTCACCATCATCACTCGGTTGGCGGTGCCAACTTCAACCACCCACCACCGTAGGATGGTAGTGCCGCCTATTAGTACTCATCTTTGTTTCCAAAATTGAGACTTCAAGCACTCATATGAAGATCGATGGAACATGATGTTATTAGACACCGAGTACAAAGTGAAACAATTAGTAGATTACAGAAGGAATTTGCGTCTGTTCAAAATAAATTCGAGGTATAATTGGTTTTGCTTCTTTTCGATTTAATAGACTTGAGTAATTTTTATGTTGATTCAGCATTCGATTCCTCATCCTATAGATTAATTGAAGGTTTTGAAAGTATTAACGTCACTGCACCACCTATCTCTCTCTCTCTGTCTTCAAGCGGGTCTGTTAGGGTTCATCATCCCGTCTCTAAATATCTTTTTTTGAAACATATGGCAATAGCGGCCTGCTACTATCTGTCGATTCAAAAGAGGTTATCACTCCTGTTAGTCTCTCTTTACCCCCTTCCTTCTTTATATATATATATATATATATATATATATATATATATATATATATATATATATATATATATATATATATATATATATATATATATATATATATATATATATATATATATATATATATGCACTTGGTTTATCTCCCGTTTCTGGCTTCTGGTTAACAAAGGCGTTCAACTTCAAGCCCTTTAAAAACTGAAGATGCAAAAAATGAAGTTTTTATCGCCCCTTATGTTCATCACTTCAAGGCAAGAAATTCTTGGTTCAAAACTGCTCTATTCACTAATGCTATCTTTCATGTTATTATTAATTTGAAATTTCTTTCCATTCCATCTTCTTGCGAGTTCTTGTGTGAATAGAGGTTAATTAGTTTTCAGGGATTTGGATTCCAGAGTTCGTTTCTCTGGTCTTCCTATTTACAACTACATCTAGGAATAATTAAACGAATCTGTGTACAGCTTTATATATGTACAATAGGAACAGAACTCCTTAGTCGGACTTGGTCGAGAAAGAGGGAAGGAGAGAAGTGAGGTGATCCGACATAAAGTAGGCTAATGAAATCGATGGCTATCAGTTTTGTTGCCCAATCGTGTGAAATAGATGGTTTCACTATCTCTCTTTATCTGCTGTAGAAAGAATTTTCGGTGATTGAGTTCTCAACTGAACCACCACGAATCTATTTTTGCAATTATGCAGTGCCTGAAAATTCAGATCAAATGATGTGTCTTCACCCCCGTTATCTTTCTCAGTATTTCACTCCTTTAAGTGGTTTTTTGGTTTAATAGGTTTCTGTTGCATTCCAAACAGATGTTTGTATGCTGGTGTACGGTGTTACCTATGATGGGTTGCTGGTTCAGATCCGATGCAATGTAGTCTGTCTATCTTTACCTACAATCATTGCTCACCCTGCTGGTATCTTCATATTCAAATCTTACACTTTGGTCTTCCCTAATAATATGAACATTAGATTTGGAGTTTCTTTCTCATCAGAGCAAGTAACAATTTACGCTTCTCTTAAAAGTTTCTTTCAAATTTCTCTCTCTTTATGGTTATCTGAAATGTTTTAGTGATTTATGACTAGATAAGAATATAGAGATGTATGTGATTGATGTTGTTTGGTTATATGCATGTGATTGGTATGGTGATGTGTGTGATTAATGCTGTGTTGGTTTTCGTATTTATTTTTATGGGAGGTACTTACAAAAACTAATCAGTTATATATTAATAGGTGTGCTCTGTGTGTATGTGTATGCCTATGTGTCTAAACAGTGAGTGTGCTGTTTTTTTTTTTTGGGGGGTGGGGGGGATCAATTGAATTTGTGGTTTGATAGTTCCCAAGAGGCTAAATAATTCCCAATTTTACTTCCGGTAACACGTTTCCAATTGTCATTTTATTTGATTATCTAATAAATCCAGAATATTATAATTGGTTTATTAAAAATTTAATGATGGTTTTTGCACCAAGAATGCGGAGTTGGCACCTGCTGCAGCAAAAATTGACCAAATCACAGCTGAGCTTCAAACACCCAACTCCAAACCCGCATTTAACCCTGTTGAGAGGATCAAATTTGGATTTCCCAAATTCAAGACTGAAAAATATGTATAAGTTTTATACAATTATTTAGTCTGATAAATAAATTTATAAATAATTGTGGTTTACTATATGGTCGTGTGGACTTGTATGCAGTACTAATCCAGCTTTATACGATGAACCTTCAAAAGGCCAGAGCCCAAAGGTACAACTCATTGCAAGGCTAAATGCATGAAATAGCACTGTACTTTCAATAATTTTTTAGTGTAAGAGTATAACCAATTTTTGCATTTGGTCCCAAAAGCTTTGTTTTGCAATTTTGGTCTTTATGTGAGACTCTTGCAACGTCTTTATGTGAGGCTCTTTCAAACTCCTATATATGATTTTATAGAAATTTTGGTATAAACTGTTTCCTGTTGACAGGTGGCTTCCAAAAATTTGGCCTTCTCATAAATAGTTCTACCAAAATCATATATAAAACATTATAATTTTGACATCACTTGTAAATGCAGTGTAAAACATAATAGTTTTAACATCATTGGTAAATAGATGCATCTAAGTGGCAAATATAATCAATTATCGATTTATGGGGACTATAATTTTTTGGTAAAATCACCATGTTTTATAGTTGAGGTTAGAGTATTCTATAAAAACTCATTATCTAACTAAAATGCAATTTGTGTATGATCCGTTTAACCCCAAAACATTAAGGAATCGCCACCTGTTGACTTAAGTTTTCTTATATTCAGTTTAGGTGTAATAGTGATATTTGGTCTTGCAGCGTCATTCATGTGGAAGATCTTGCTCACAACAACTTCGAAAGGTCATTTTCTCTGTGGGTGTGTACAAACATTAGGAACAACTAGCAGGTGGCCTACAAGAAGTGATGTATCTGCAGTGCAACATTAAGATTACTGTACATCAGTTCTCTTCATCTAGACTAGAAGCTTGACAAAGGGTTTGTAAAATATCTCAATTAATTAAAGAAAAATTATATATATCTTGGTTATTTGTTAAAATACATATGATCTTTTGTTTTCTTATTATTTGATCATTTGAGGCAAATATAGACTATTGTTAGATAAAGACCAAAATTCATTTCATTTTGCATCATCTATGAGTGGAATCCCTAGATTTAATTTCATGTCGAGCATGGTCCTGTTACAATAATACAAAATTTAAAAGAAAGTCGAAGATAATTTTGGGATTATGGATGGTGGTCCTACACAAGATGCAGCAACTGATTAAATGAAAAGGTTATAAACCTTCTCAATGTGATTTTTAATCCTTTGGGTAAAAGTGTTTATTGGTTGAAGATGTTAAACCCAAAAGAAATAGTGTTTACATTATAATAGTTTAATAATTATTTTTGCCGTTCTATATATTTTGGGTGAATAATAGTTAACGATTTTTTTTTCTGTAAAAATCTTTTGAGGATTTCCACTTATGCAAACAATTACAGTCGATCATGAAGTATATATAATATTGAAAGTGATTAGAACAATATATAACAGAATTATGCAATGGAAAACATGAAAATATTATGGGCAAGGCCACAGCGCGGAACTTTAAAATATTACTTTTTTGGGATTCTTTTTAGATGATTTGTAAATAGTTTCAGTTTTTTTGTACATGAAATGTCATCAATAGGACATTTAAAAAAAAAAAAAGTTTTAGCATTGTAATTTGCAAAAAAGTTTATCAATAGCATCGTACTTTGAAGCAATTGATTTTTTCAGATTCTTTTTAGAATAATGTAACCTCAATGGAATAAATAAAATGTAAGTGGTTAAACCATAACATTGAAATTTTTGATGATTTTTAAATTAAATCGTTTAACACGCCGATTTATAAATCAAGCCGTGTGACACACGGGTTTCTAACCTAGTTGGAATATAAAAAGACAATCTTTCGGAAGATCAATAAGCCTTCACCAGCATTCTCACTCATCTCAAGTCACCTTCTTGCACCTCGTACTACCGTGATCCCTTCAATTCCTTGCACATTGCGGACCGTGACCATACAAGCTCACAAGTCACCACTTCATGTTTAACCATTATACAACATTTAGTTAGCGATATTTTATTAGTTTGTTATAAATGGAATCAAACCAAAAAAATAAATGTGATATATTCAATTTTTTTGTGTATTTTCCTGTTTTTGTATATTATCTTTTGAAATTATCAAGTTACAATTATTTCATCGATCAACCGCCTAATTCTTTTGTAGCAGAAAACATATATTTTATATAATTTCGGAGAGGATGCTATTGCTTTCAATCAATGAACTTTTTGTTTGTTTTAAACATTTGATTGGTAATTATATAACGATTAAATTAGGTATAGAAGTAAAAGATTAAAATATTTTTGCATACGTGTGTCTTAGCAAAGTGCAATTGCATTTAATATGATATATTTGGTTCAAACCTTTTATTTCTTGTAGCATTCTCAAACTTGTTAAAAAACTGTTGATAAAATAAACATATTTTTCTTTTTAATTAAGTTTAGCTTTCCTTGACTGCTTATTTTTATGAATATGTGTTTTAAGATTTAAATTTAAGTATTTAACATCAATTTATCATCATTAATTATAAAGTTATCGTTTTCTTTATTCAATTTCTCACTAAAGTATCACTATTTTTTATTGGAGTTGTAGTTTGATCCAAGGTTGTTAAAATCGATATCTTACCTAAGATCGTTTTATTGTTTTGCAAGATCGTGATCGTAAAATCGGGATCGGATCATAAGATCTTACCAATGAACTAGTTTCCAAAATTTTCTCTCAAGGTCATAATATATGCAATATCCATTATAATCTAATATTGATTAAAACTTTAATAATATAATCAAATTTAACTTTTTAAATATGATCCATAATCCTAATGCTCTTTCAGACTTTTTGCACCATGCTTAATTCATAGTCCCTATTTACTTCGCTCTGGCCCATTTGTGAATATAGTTTGGGCTTAATTCAACCAATTATGGATCTACCACAGAAATATACTAAATGACCAAATCAACCCATTTGTACAATTAAAACCTTGAATTCATAATTTGAATATAACCATGGAACTCGTAAATTACTCGTAGCAATACTATAAATGTACGTAGACTATCACATACAAGTTAATTCATTTACTATAAAGGGTACCTTATACAACAAATAAAACCAAAAATTAACAAAACGTTATCGGTTTATAAGCTTGGATATATCGTTTCTGGTTTATAAACCCCCACTAAACTAACCCTTCGGTTATTTCATCACGTGTTTACATGGAAATAAAATTAAATAGTTTTAGGGCGTGTTTGGCAAAACTAGTTGGAAGCTGGTAGCTAGTAACGAGTAGCGGGTAGCTGGTAGCTGGAAGTTGGAGCTTTTAGTTAAACGCTACTTCAACTAGCGTTTAAAATAGTAACGTTTTGTTTAAAATAAAAGTTTCAAACTCGTGTCGCCGAACGAAGCTTTTGTTTTATCAGGGCTTTTTCCTAAACGCTAAAAGCTATAAGCTCTCAAATGCTTCTAAAAGCTCAATGTCAAACACGCACTTAATATATAATATGTATTATTAAAAAATAACTAAATTAATATCATAAATTACGATATTTAGTTTCTTTAAAACATATTAAAATGGTGATATTCAACATTATGATTATCTAGAAGCTTAAAACCATATGATAAGAGAGATTTCTATTAGTAGAATATAAGAAAGGTCGAATGCAATTTATAGAATAAACTTAAAATAAATATGGTTTAATATAAATATTATGTCAAACCACATGATTCAATGCCTTTCTTTATATGATTGATCTTGAATTATTATGTTTTAAAACTTCATACTAAATTAATTTTAAAACTACTTGTTTAATCATATTCAATTTGGATCATGATGATTTTCTTTTCAAATATCAATTATGGTAATGTAATTTTTTAAACATTATGGAATGTTTAGTTAAAGATAACTTTTGGCTTGGAATTATTTTTAATTATTGTTATTGGTAATAAATCTATCAACTACTCATTTAGACATTTCTAACTATTTCAAAAATAATATATATATATATATATATATATATATATATATATATATATATATATATATATATATATATATATATATATATATATATATATATATATATATATATACTAGCGGCATACCCGCGCGATGCGGCGGTGGTGAATAGTTTTTTCGACAATTAGTTGAGTTTTGGCGATTAATATCTTTTGACGGACGACGAATAGTTAATTTCGATGAATATATTTCTTTCGGTGAATGATTTGTTTGCGCAGCGGAGATAAATAATTTCTTTCGACGAATTGTTGCGGAAGACGTTTAGTCTCTTTCAACAGACTGTTTCGGGTTTTAAATAAACGTACGTTCCCAATTTAAAGTAAAATGAAAAATATGTTATGGTTTATGTTAAACATAAAAATACGTTACTCTTTGTTACAATAAAATTAAAATTAACATTTTTTAAAATAAAAGAGATGTAACATTTCATAAACACGTGTATTTTTTATTATTTTACTAAATCTTTTGTAATATGTATGTGTACAATCAATTAAAGGTAATAAGACTTTTCTTTCATATTAAAAAATATATGTGGGTTAACATATATTTCTTTCGAAATACAGGGGAATTTAACATATATTTATAACATTTTGGACTTAGCCTAATTTAATGTAATTGAGCAATTATATTTAGCCCAACAATTGAGCCCAAAGAAAATATCCAGGTTTGCAAACTTTAACCTAATATTGATAAGTGTGTACCATATTCCCTCGTACTACATTTTTTCACCGTCCGCCTCCCATCCCATCCTAGCCTCCTACATCTTTTACTCTTTCGCCGTCATCGGCATTTCATCTTGGCTCTGGTGGTCGTGAGCTTCTTGTTGGGGTAGACGGTTGTGTAGCATTTTTCTCTCTTCCTCCTCCAAATCCGACAGCGGGTTTCTAGTATTCGATTTTCTTAGACACAACATAAACCCAAATACGCATCACGCAATTAGTCGGATCCGATTTTCTGGAGGATTCGGCTCCAAATCTAGTATCAGGAATCTAGTTCCAAATCCAATGTCAATCTGGTTTTGGTTATTGATCCGACACTCTTAAGGACCTGATACGACATTCTTCCGATGTTGTGTTAAAAGAATGTGTGATTAATAAAGTAAAGTTTCTTTATTTCCCACTGAAACATGTTTTCAGTAGTGTTGCTGCCACTAAAACACTAGTGGTATTTTTATATTTTATCTGTAATCGTTTATAAGCAAGTGTTCTATTCATGTGGAATATATAGAAATTAAGCCTTTCATATCTAAACTCTTTGTATTTCTCCAGTAATTGTTAACATGGTATCAGAGCCTAAGATCCTCAATTAGCTCAAATACATCCACAACCAAAAATGACAGAACCAAATACATCAAATTCTGTCCGAAAGGAGGCGGCTCACCAAAATATCTTGGGAACCGTCTCAAACGAAACCGAATCCAACAGAGGAGTATTCATAGCCAAACAAAACCATAGATCAGATTTCTCAAAAAAGGGAAATGAACCACTCAACAAAGAAGATAAAACCTGTGAACATTACGGGACTGAGCCAAGGAAAACAGCCACCGCCTACGCCATGTTTGCCGGTAAAGATGCGAGCAGAACCACTAGCACCCACCGTGGGTCACCCTTCGACGGAAACAGCAACCAACCCACATCGACAACCCACCGTGGGTCACCCTTCGACGGAAACAGCAACCCATCGACAACCGCATCCGCATCGACATACGCAGCGGGAACCGGCGCAACCGGCGTAACCCACCCACATCAGCTGCAGGAACCGGCGCAACCGGCGCAACCCGGCTCAAGCCTTCGATACCTTGGACGGCAGGAACCGGCGCAACCCGGTGCAATCCTTCGACGGCATCAGCGGCGGTGGGAATCGGAAGCCTGGGCGTCGGTGGAAGCATCTGCGGCAACCTTACCGGCGGCGGGGTGATTGATGATTCCAGCGGCGGTGCAGCAATAAGAAATAAAGATGGAGAGGAGGTGTTTTTAGGTCACGAGAATGATCAGCAAACCTATATTCCAAATCCAAGTTACAAAAATTTCAATTTTAACCCTGGAGAAAAAGAAATATCAAAAATTAACTCCAATGTTTATTCTATTCTTCCTTATTTGGAAATAAGTTTTGAAAATTGCAGAAAAAACCCACAAATTGGAGGAAATGCAAATGTGGTTTTTTCTTGTAAACAGGATAAAACATGGATACTTGACAGTGGAGCCACAGACACCATGACTCATGAAATATCCGATCTTATTTCATTGTCCGAACCTCGAAGAACGTATATACAAACAGCAGATGGCGGAAAAATGGAAGTTAAAAAAGGAGGAATGATCGAGATTTCTCCTACATTAAAACTATCCAATTGTCTTTATGTCCCATCTTTGTCACAAAACCTTTTATCAATAAGCCACGTTACAAAAGAACTAAACTGCTCGGTTCTAATGCAACCTACCTTTTGTATCTTACAGGATATCAGGACGAGGGCGATCATTGGGCGTGGCACTGAGAGACAAGGATTGTACTATGTGGACGAAGTAACCCAAAATGGAACTGCAATGTTAGCTCATGGAACAACAGAAAGAGAAGCATGGATATGGCATAGAAGATTGGGTCATCCTTCTACGGGGTATTTACACACTCTATTTCCTAAGTTATTTTCCTCAAAAAATCCCTCACTTTGTGAAACATGTGTGTTAGCTAAAAGCCATAGACAAACCTTTAAACCAAATAACACCAGGGTCGATACCCCTTTCTCGCTTATTCATTCTGATGTATGGGGTCCCTCTCCAATATCTGGAGGACAAAATCTTCGGTTTTTTGTATCATTTGTGGATGATTGCACTCGTATGACCTGGATTTATTTCTTAAAACATAAGTCAGAAGTTTTCAACAAATTCACTATGTTTCATACCATGATCCAAACCCAATTTCAAAAAACTATCCAAATTCTTCGGTCAGACAATGGAGGGGAATTTGTTAACATAGCCATGAAACAATTCTGTGAGTCAAAAGGAATAATACATCAAACCACATGTCCACATACTCCTGAACAAAATGGTGTGGCTGAACGAAAAAACCGTTTTTTATTAGAAATAACTAGAGCCCTTTTAATCGAATCAAAAGTTCCAAAAAGTTTTTGGCCTGAAGCCCTTGCCACAGCAGCATATCTCATAAACCGGCTACCAACCAAGATCCTCAAGCTTAAAACACCACTACAAACCCTATCCGAATTTATTAAAATTCCCTCTTTTCTTATACTTGAACCAAGGATTTTTGGATGTACTGTTTTTGTCCATATACCCAAATCTCAAAGAAATAAACTTGACCCATGTGCTGAGAAATGTGTATTTGTCGGATATGGAATGCACCAAAAGGGGTATAGATGTTATAACCCAAAAACCCGTCACATGTTCACTACTATGAACTGTGACTTTCTTGAAACGGAATACTACTATACCTCCCAACATAGTGGTCAGGAGGAGAAAGAATATACAGACGCACTAAGTTGGTTAGAGTATGTTCAAATAACACCAAAAGAAGATCACAATACTCAAGAAGAGTCCACTCAAGAAGAGTCCACTCAAGAAGAATCACGTGACACGTCCACACAATCCACACAATCAAACAATCCTAACTCTAGTGCCATCCCAGATCAATCTCCGAACCTGACATCCAAGGTAAGTAATACTCAACCTCCAAATATGTCTGACTCTCCAGATGTTATTGATGATCATGAAACTAACACAGAACAAGAAGAACCAGTACAGGAACAATCAACTGAGAGATATGTGTTACCACCAAGAAGTAACAGAGGGATTCCTCCAAAAAGATACTCTCCAGAAAGAGAAACTCGAAGTTCCAGATATCCTATGGCTAATATAGCAGAAGGAAACTTAACACAAGAAGCAAGGGCATTTGTTGCCTCATTATACTCTGAAGAAACTCCAACTAGCATAGACCAAGCCCTGAAGATGAAGAACTGGAAAGACGCAATGGAAAATGAAATGAAAGCCTTATTAAAAAATAACACATGGGAAAAATGTGTTATTCCAGTTGGAAAGAGACCGGTAGGATGTCGATGGGTCTTTACAGTAAAACATAAGCCCGATGGTACTGTTGAGAGATATAAAGCAAGATTGGTTGCCAAAGGTTACACTCAAACCTATGGTATTGATTACGCTGAAACTTTCTCTCCGGTTGCAAAAATTGATACAATTAGGGTTCTTTTTTCCATTGCTGCAAATAAAGGATGGCCATTACACCAGTTTGACGTAAAAAATGCTTTTTTACATGGAGAACTAAAAGAAGAAGTTTATATGGAAGTCCCCCCTGGTTTCACGGAGAGCTTTAAACCAGGAGAAGTTTGTCGCCTTAAAAAATCTCTCTACGGATTAAAACAATCCCCCAGAGCTTGGTTTGGGAGATTCACGGTAGCTATGAAAAAATATGGTTTCAAACAAAGTAACTCTGATCATACTTTGTTTCTTAAACGAAGAAATAACCTTATAACCTGTTTAATTATATATGTTGATGACATGATAATTACAGGAAACGATGAGGAGGAAATGACAAAACTAAGGAAGAATTTGTTTCAAGAGTTCGAAATGAAAGACCTAGGGAGACTAAAATATTTTCTTGGAATTGAAGTTTTAAGATCAAAACAAGGGATTTTTATCTGCCAGAAGAAATATGTTTTAGATCTATTAGCAGAAACTGGAATGATTGATTGCAAACCAGCAGAGACTCCCATGATGATAAATCAAAAGCTATGTATAGAAACCGAGGCGAAATCAACAGACAAGGAAAGATATCAACGAATTGTGGGGAAATTGATATATCTCTCACATACTCGTCCTGATATATCATATGCTGTGGGGGTGGTTAGTCAATTCATGCATCAACCACAGGTTTCTCATATGGAGGCAGTCTGGAGAATTCTCAGATATCTCAAAGGAACAGCCAACCATGGAGTTTTGTTTAAAACAAACGGGCATTTAAAAATCCAACTCTACACTGATGCAGACTGGGCAGGAGACAAAGGAAATCGAAGGTCAACCTCTGGATATTTTACCTTAGTTGGAGGAAATCTGGTTACATGGAAAAGTAAAAAACAAAAGGTAGTTTCTTTATCTAGCGCCGAAGCAGAGTTCAGGGGAATAGCAAGAGGAGTAGCTGAAGTTCTCTGGATACGGAAGCTATTAACTGAAATTGGTGTTATCCAAAAAGACACAAGTAAAATTATGTGTGATAACAAAGCTGCTATTCAAATATCAGAAAATCCTGTACAACATGACCGAACGAAACACGTAGAAGTTGACAGACATTTTATCAAGGAAAAATTGGAAGCTGGAATCATTGAATTACCTTTTGTTCGATCAGAAGACCAATTAGCTGACATTCTGACAAAAGCTGTCAACGGAAAAATTCTAAAAAGGTGTTTGATCCAGTTGAATTTTGGAAATCCCACTATTCAACGTGAGGGGGAGTGTTAAAAGAATGTGTGATTAATAAAGTAAAGTTTCTTTATTTCCCACTGAAACATGTTTTCAGTAGTGTTGCTGCCACTAAAACACTAGTGGTATTTTTATATTTTATCTGTAATCGTTTATAAGCAAGTGTTCTATTCATGTGGAATATATAGAAATTAAGCCTTTCATATCTAAACTCTTTGTATTTCTCCAGTAATTGTTAACAGTGCGGGATCTAAATTTGGCTTGGGTTTTCGTTATCAGTTCTCAGATCTTCATTATCAGGTTTCAAAATTTTGTTTTCTTACTAATGGTAGATCTGAAAATTCTTGTAAAATTTGCTTTGAAATTGTTATATTATACCTAAACCTAATGCATACTTATATGCAGCCGTCTCCTTCACCTCCCTCCTTCCCGTTAAGCTCGTCTCATGATGTGTTCTCATAGAAATGTTTATTTTTTGTCCCGGCTTCCAAACCACCGCCATCGAGCAGTAACAGTTGCCTCCGACTTGCAAATCTGGTACATTAGATGTTGTTTACACCGACCGCTGCTACCTCGATTAACCAGTGGTGGTCGGCGAACAGCGTAGGCAAAACAAAGCTATTAGAGGTACAAATCCTGCGCATGGCGAAGTTTCGATTGTAATATTTTCTTCTTTTTATGTTGTTTATAGATTTCCTAATTTTGGTGGTTGCGTTGATGTTTTCAAGGTTTTTATACCGATACCAGATCTATAGTAATGTTATATCTCTCTTACTCAAATATCTTTCAATATTTTTTATTATCTTGATGTTTTCGATCTTCGGTTAATAAACATGATTTGAAATACAGACCTAGATCTCGATCTAGTCTTGATGCCAAGATTCAGATCTGCTAAGGAGCATATGAAATAATTTGTTTGTCTTCTTGATAAATTGTTTCTTGATATCAGACTTCGTATCCCTAGGTTATCAAAATTTGCTGTAAAGACCAAATATATAAAAAGATACAAAACCCAAAACTTTTTGCATATTTTATACTCATATTTGTTGATGCTTCAGACTTCTTTTATAAAAATCATCTATGTCTTTTCAAAAGCAGCAAAGTAGGAAGGGCAGTCTTTTCGTTTTCCTTGTTTTTTTTTTCTCTTGAAGTCACCTATTTTATTCCTGAAAATGAGAAAAGATATCAATAATCATAGAAATGAAATTTGAAATGCGAATTCAGTTGGTTTAGTTAAATTTGGTGTAACATAAAACTTCTATTCTTGTTCTTGTGCAGAAACAGGCTAAAACCTTGAAAAATTAAAGAGAAATCGGTGAAACATAAAATTCTGTTCGTAAGCAGAAACAGGTTACATCTCTGAAAAAATAAACACCAATACCTTGGTGTTGTGCTGAAACTTGTTATAGACCTGCAAAATTACCATATTATAATATTTGTGTTTGTATATTATAATATTTGTGTTTGTGTGCAGAATTTTTTATGAAAAGCATACAAAGCAATGAAGTATTACATTTGTGTTATGCAGAAACATAAACAAAAGTTATCAGAGAGAAAGAATAGATGGAGTGTATATTGTGTAGAAGGCTTCTTGTTTTTATAATGTAATTTGTGGAGGGAATAAGTTTTTTGAATTTGTGATCCATGTGAAGTTGTTAGATTTGTTTTCAGCCATTGATAGATTATAAGTAATCAATGGTTAAGATTGTTTACAGCAACTTGCATTATCTTCTTGTACCTCTTAATTTTAAGACATTTGTGCATAAAATGTTTGTACAATTATGTATGTATTATAATATAGTGTATATATATATATATATATATATATATATATATATATATATATATATATATATATATATATATATATATATATTAAGCACACATCTTCATAATAATGGGTACACCTCCACATCAAACATAATTAACCGAGTACACCTCCTCATCAAACATAACTAAGTGAGTACACATTCTCATAATGAGTACACCTCACCATCAAACTAGGTACAAATGAGCTATCACATAAGTACCACGCATATGTTGACTAGCCAAATCGTGCAAGTGAGGCATGTCAGGGAGACCATCATGTCCTCTAACACGTTAACACATGAACTGGGTACCCAAGTCTAAGTGACATACAATTCAACCGACCTTAAGTGAATGAACATGTTCATGAAGAAAGCAAGTTCAAACATCATAGTTAATTCAATTATATGAAAACTCGTTCCAAAAACTATCTATTGAAAATATGACAACGCCTAGTGATATCATATATTTTAGTCGTTGTTGATCCCTATTCTTAGTGAAGTTATATCATATATATCGTGGTATTCTCATTTTTCGTGCCAGTACTTGTTTGGAAGAAAATAATGAAAACATGGACCAAAAGCGTGCAAATTGGAGGAAGTTTGAAGAGAAGGCAAAATCAGGAAAAAAAAGTACGCGCGCCGCGGAAATCAAGAGGGCGCGACGCGGATCTAAGGCGGTGGAACAAATTCAAATGCCGAGAAAACGGGAGAAGATTAGTACGCGCGCCGTGGAAACCATAAATGCGCGGCGCGTCTGCGGAAATTTTGCAACTATAAATAGAGGCTTTTTCAGCCGAAAACCCGAGCAAAACCCTGGTGAAAAATCGACCGTAAAGGCTCTTTGACTCCAAGAATTCGTTTCAGCAACTACCCTTTTGGTATTTCAGGTTTTTATGTTTAATTTCTTTTAGCTTAGTAATTAGCATTAGTGGCTAGAGTCTTTGGGAGTGACAACCACTGACCTTGAGCATTTTAGTTTACTGTTTTTCAGTATTGGTTACTGTATTGGATCATTGGAATTTGTTTTTGGTTTATGATAATCATTCGGTTACCAGTATTTGTGGTTTTTCGGTATTTTATGCTTGATATTGGATTGTGTTTATTGTTTGGTGTTTGGATGTTTGTATGACCTTGTTTGGACTGAATCCCTTTGCTGATTTCAGTAGCCAACTAAGGTTAGCTTTGTGATTTGAACTTTAGCCAGTGACTGTTCAGTTGGACTTTAGTTATTGGTTTAGTTTATGCCTTGGTTTATGTTTGATTGTTGCCTTTGTTTGCTTCTGAATTAGAGATGTACTTCTGATTTTAGTAAGTGACTAGGTTTGTTTGGAGTTTAGTTTAAGTTTATGTTTGGTTGGATTTATTTCAGTTTATGTTTTCTGGGATTAGAAGTCAAAAGTTTAGGAACTAAGTCCTCTTACTATAGCATGACACTATAGTTGGTAATCTGTCACCTGACTTGACCACGTAACTCCTGCGGATTGACCCTGACTTCCACTGTGTTAAGTGAGTGTGTTAGGTATTTCTTATTTTTGACCGCATGACGACCGCTGCGATGTCAAATTTTGGCGCCGTTGTCGGGGAGTTGTGAGTTTGAGAGTAGGTGATCTGTAGGACTTAGTTTCTGATTTTTGATGTTTGATTTTAGTTCGCTGATTTTTGGTATGTGTACATCCTTATAATGGGTGATTACATGTACCCGGAGCAGTATTATGAGTATTATGAAAATCCGGCCGACACCTATTACGAGGATGATTATAACAATGGATCATTCGATGAAAATGGATGGCGGACCGAGGAGCCATCTCAACCTGAAAATTCTGCAGTTTGGGCCCAATTATTGGAACTCATGGCTGACACCCACCAAATTCAGAAGGATCAGGCTGATGCTCTTGAAAGATTGCAAGTTTCATTAGATAAGTTAGAGGAAAGTTGGAATTGTTCACCACCCTCGCCAGAACCTGAGGCGAGTGATTTTTATACCAATGATTATGTGTGTGAGCCTACATCACCTGAACATGTGATGGAAGGACACGCACCTTGGGAAAGTCAAGAGACCACTGAGATGGTCGAAACGGTTGTTGAGTGTAACGCCAAAAATTGTATTTATTATATAATTATAATAAAAGGGCAAAATGGTCATTTTACCTCAAAAGGGTAATTTGGTCATTTGGACAGAAAAGGACTTGTTATGTAATAATATTTTAGGTCTTGGACTTAAAATGTTATAAAAGTTGGTTATTTGTCATAAATTGTGTTATTTGTGGCAAAACTTGGAATTATGCAACTTGAAGGACCAAAGTGCAATTTCTAGGAGTATTTAAGCAAGACTTGTGTGCAGAATTTTGGAGTTACGGGAACAAGTCTTGGCTGATTTTCTGCAGAGAATTGGAAGAAGTTTTGAAGGGTTGAAGCTTGCATCTTGGTTCTTGGCATTCAAAGGGTATAATTGGAAGAAATTGAGGTGAGTTTCTTCATGTTCTTGATTGTTCTTCTTGTTGAGTTGAGTAGGACTTGCAAACTGAAATTACAGCCATGATCATGGGGTTAAAATGAAGAAATACTTCCATTAAGTCCTTATAACAAAGTCCTAACTCAATCCAATGGAAGTAGAATGCTATAAATGGTAGAATTGATGATTTGGGGTTGTTAGAAATAAGAACCCTAATTCCTTGTGTGATTGATTTAGGGTGTTATGGGGGTTAAAAACCTTGTTAAAATGTAAGGTTTTAGCCTAGGAACAAACCCCAAACAACTAAAAACGAAATCAAGGACTTAAGGGACGAAATCTGCAAGCTACAGTGCTAAAATCGCGACTGTCCAGGGAACCTGCACTGCAGCTAGGCGCAGTGCGCCCCAAATCCAGGCGGGGTGCGCCCAGGCGCAGTGCGCCCTCCCTTGGGCGGGGTGCGCCTCCGAGCAGAGGCCAGGCAGGAGATCAAAAACGCTAACTTTTGCTTGGCTTATCCGTTTTAGCTCAAATTTGGACCATAGGCTCGTTATGGTCTAAAAAGTTTGGGAAAATTTTTAGATTGAGTTTCCGCCCCCTCGGGAGCACTGTAGACCGGTCCGAATGCCTCGGTGAATAGTAAAATTCACATAAAGTTAGTAAACGGAAAGTTTATTAACTAGGCATCGTTTATAACATTGTTTTATTGAACTCTAGTGTATTAGAGTTAATTAAAGTGGGTATTAACCTATAATCATTTTGAAAATGAATGAAATTATAGGTTTGGGACAAAATCATACGGACTTCATTTCAAAGCAAGGAACGCTAAAAGCTAGTTGTAGCAAACCTACAGGTGAGTAATCTCACTGTTATCTGTTGTGATAAATGTTATTTGAGCAGCTGCAGATGAATATGATTTGTGGGACAGAAATGACAAAATTTCCGGATTTAAGATATGACAAGACCAGATAAGCCGTGAGTCTAGTATAGACAAGAACGGAACTGTGAGTCAATATATATATGTAAACTGTTATATAGACAACAGCGGGCTTACCCGTGAGTCTAGGCAACAGCGGGCTTACCCGTGAGCCGCAGTTTATTTCGATGAGCCAGATTTACATAGACAACAGCGGGCTTACCCGTGAGTCTAGGCAACAGCGGGCTAACCCGTGAGCCACGGCAACAGCGGGCTTACCCGTGAGCCACAATTGATCTTGTATTGTGTGATAATACATATTTGACTTTGTATAGAGAAATTTTATTCTCATACATGTTATTATTTGTTTGATTACTCATTGGGCTTTATAGCTCACAGTTTTATTGATATGTCCCTGCAGGTGAGCGTGACCCTGCCAAGGGAAAAGACAAAGTCCATGACTGAGGACTTAGCATTTGAAGTAACGACCCGGCTTAGAGAATGTATAATATTTATGTATTGTACTTCGTGATACACTTGTACTCGTATTTTGTTAACTAATACCCCAGACTTATGGTTTTTATTGTAAAATATATGGTTTGTAAAATAAAAATTTTTGGGGTGTTTTTGTTAATAAGTCGGGTGTTACAAGTTGGTATCAGAGCCGTGGTTTAAGTGAACTAGGTGTCTTAGATTAGATCCCTGGACTTAAACCTTGAGAGAAACACAGAAAATTGGACTGTTAGATATATATATAAGTTTGTTATTATATATGTAATCTAACGGTTTGCTGAAATTTTGAAGTATGAGAAATACACGAAGCAACCCTACTGGTGTGAATTCAAGAGGAACTGCAAGAAGTGGACCAGCTAGGTCACGTGGAACTGCAAGAAGCGGACCAGCTAGGTCACGAGGCTCTGTTGGGCGAAGAGCACCAGCAAGGGAACCGGTGGGACAAAATCCACCTGATATACGAACTATTGTGGAAGAAGTGGTTAGGCAGATGATGCCTGCAATAATAAATAATTCCAACCTGGGCGGCAATCCAAATCCGAGTGCTAATCCAATTCCTACCGAAGAGGCTGCAAAAAGTGTTCATGACGGGCAGCCAGAAAATGAAAGCCAGGGAGAAAGTCGGGCCCGGGCAGTAAAAGAAACACAAGGTGGGGAAGCTTCAGCAAGGAAAGTTGGATGTACATATAAATCCTTTCTTGGTTGTAAACCAAAGGAATTTTCGGGGACAGATGATCCAGTCAAAGCTATGGAATGGATCATGCATATGGAAAAAGTGTTCAGAGTAAGCAAGTGTTCGGATGAAGATAAAGTGGAGTTTGCCACGAACCAACTTACAAGTGGCGCACTACATTGGTGGCAAACCTATTACAGATCACTAGATCTTGATTCGTCCCAATCGATACTTTGGGAGCAATTCAAGACAAAATTCAATGAAGAATATTGCTCGGAGGTAGCTATGCAGAAGCTGGAAGATGAATTCCTGCATTTGGAACAGGGTTCCCGATCTGTACAAGAATATACTCTTAGCTTTCTGGAGAAAGCTAGGTTTGCGGAGCACCACATTTACACTGAAAAGAGAAAGATCGACAAGTATATTCGGGGGTTGACCACCCGAATTAGAGAGATTGTGCAACCGTTGAAACTAACTACCTTCAGACAAGTGGTGGATCGAGCCACGGAAAGAGAAACAGAACTGAAGAGACAGGAAGATGAAAAGAAAGTTTTGGAAACGAAACGAAAGGCGGAAGACCAAGGTTGGACGCCTCAGAAAAAGTTGCAACAATCCGGTTCTAAGGGAAAGGGCCAGAAAGATGAAGGAAGGTGGTGCGAAAAGTGTAGAAAACGGCACACGGGTAGTTGTCGCAGTGATACTGGGTCAGTTAGCTGCCGAAATTGTGGAAAGACGGGTCATTCTACACGGGACTGTCGGTCGGACCGTAGGTGTTTCCAATGCGGGGCTACGGATCATATTCGCCTAAATTGTCCCCAACTGAAATCTGGTATATACAGCGAAAGGCCCAGGGATGATCAAGTGGGAAAGAAAGAAGAGCCGAAGAACAGGGGACGACCAGTGGCCTCACGAGCTTTCCAGATGACTGTGGAAGAAGCCCGTGAGAAAACGGATGTGGTGACAGGTATTTTTACTCTCAATACCATACCTGTATATGTTATTTTTGATCCGGGAGCCACTCACTGTTTTGTATCGGAATCTTTATTGCCTCGCTTGAATGTACCTTTAACCCCGATGGATGAAAGCTTAGAAGTAGCTATAGCAGACGGCCGATATGTCTGGGTTTCTGAACATATGGAAGGTTGTCAGCTTAAAATCTACGGGACCGTTTTCCCTATAGATTTGAAGCCGATGACTACCAACGAATTTGGAGTAATTGTGGGAATGGATTGGTTAGCGACCAATTATGCTAATGTGGATTGCAGAAATAAAAGTATTACAGTGTTATCACCGGAAGGGGAATTGATGAAAATTCAGGGTGAACGACCTCGGTTAAGAATGCCAGTTATCTCCTTTGCTCAAGCCCGAAGCTGTGTCAGTAAAGGAGGGATGTCTTACTTGGCTTATGTGTCGGTGGCTCAACCGATTAAATTGGGGGTAGCGAATGTGAATGTGGTGAACGAGTTCCCAGATGTGTTTCCAGACGAACTTCCAGGGTTGCCACCAGATCGACAGGTTGAGTTCACGATTGAACTAGTTCCGGGAGCTGCACCTGTTGCCCGAGCTCCATACCGTTTAGCACCTACAGAGATGGTGGAACTGCGGAAGCAACTGGAAGAATTGTTAGACAGGGGTTTCATCAGACCGAGTACATCGCCTTGGGGAGCCCCTATTTTGTTTGTCAAGAAGAAAGATGGGTCAATGCGCATGTGCATTGACTATCGGGAACTAAACAAGATCACGGTGAAGAACAAGTACCCGCTACCCAGAATTGATGACTTGTTTGACCAGCTACAAGGTGCGTCCTACTTTTCCAAGATTGATCTGAGGTCAGGATACCACCAGTTGAAGATAAGGGAGTCAGACATTCCGAAGACAGCTTTCCGAACGAGATACGGTCATTATGAGTTTTTGGTAATGCCTTTTGGGTTAACCAACGCTCCAGCCGTATTCATGGATCTTATGAACCGAGTATGCCGACCGTTCCTTGATACCTCGGTGATAGTATTTATAGATGACATCTTGGTGTACTCGCGAAGCCAGGCCGAACATGAAGTGCATCTACGACAAGTATTGGAGTTGCTTCGTAGAGAAAAGCTGTACGCTAAATTTTCCAAGTGTGAATTCTGGTTAAGAGAAGTCCAATTCCTTGGCCATGTAATTAATGCTGAAGGGGTGAAAGTAGATCCAGCAAAGATTGAAGCCGTGATGAAATGGGAACCGCCTAGAAGTCCCACTGAAGTAAGAAGTTTTCTTGGTTTGGCAGGCTATTACAGAAGATTTGTCGAGAACTTCTCCTCGATAGCTCTCCCGTTGACCAAGTTGACTAAGAAAGGTGAGAAATTCACTTGGGCTAAAGAGCAGCAAGAAGCATTCCAGAAACTGAAACAAGCTTTATGTGAAGCGCCGGTGTTAGTACTACCACAAAGCGGAGAAGAGTATGTGATCTACAGCGATGCTTCTAGAATTGGTCTTGGGTGTGTTCTGATGCAGAAAGGTCGGGTCATAGCTTATGCGTCACGCCAATTAAAAGATGCCGAAAAGAAGTATCCCGTCCATGATCTGGAATTAGCTGCGGTGGTTCTAGCATTGAAGTTGTGGAGACATTATTTATATGGTGTAAAATTTGTTATTTATACGGATCACAAGAGCCTGAAGTATCTTTTTGACCAGAAAGAGCTCAGCATGAGACAGCAAAGGTGGATGGATCTGTTGAAAGACTTTGATTGTAAAATTCAGTACCACCCTGGTAAGGCGAATGTAGTGGCAGATGCTTTAAGCCGAAAAGAAGCTCCTCTGAAAGTTACATCCGCGTGTATGGGTGTAGTGAGCAGGTTACCAGGATTAATTCGTTTGGCACAAGAGGAAGCGTGTAAGCCGGAGAATGTAAAAAGCGAAAGAATGGTTGGATATTTGAAGCATTTGGAAGAAAATTCTCAAAAATTGAAGACCTTCAGAGGCCGTATATGGGTCCCGAAACAAGGAGAAGCACGAAACTTGCTTCTAGAAGATAGCCATTATAGCCGATATGCAGTTCATCCGGGTAGTACCAAGATGTATCGGACGTTAAAACCGATGTATTGGTGGCCTGGAATGAAGAGGGACGTTGGAAGATTTGTGGAAAAATGTTTGACTTGTTTGCAAGTTAAGTCAAACCATCAGAAACCGTATGGAGAAATACAGCCATTGCCGATTCCAGAGAAGAAATGGGACCATATTACTATGGATTTTGTGACAAAGTTGCCGCGGACACCGCGAGGTTATGATTCTATATGGGTGATCGTGGATCGATTGACCAAATCGGCACAATTTATACCATATAAGGAAAAGTACAGAGTAGATCAACTGGCAAAAATCTACATTGATGAAGTATTTTGTCGGCATGGAGTACCAGCATCGATTGTGTCGGACAGAGACAGCAGATTTACTTCCCATTTTTGGCAGAGTTTTCAAGAGCAATTGGGTACAAAAGTACTTATGAGTACCGCGTATCATCCACAGACTGATGGTCAGAGTGAAAGAACAATCCAGACTTTGGAAGATATGTTGAGAACTTGTGTCATAGACTTCGGTGGAAGCTGGGAAGATCATTTGCCTTTAGTGGAATTCGCGTACAATAACAGCTACCATTCCAGCATTCAGATGGCCCCGTATGAAGCCTTGTATGGAGCACCGTGCCGTACTCCGACCTGTTGGACTGAGGCTGGGGAAAAGCCGTTGGCTGGACCTGAAATTGTAGCTCAGACTGAAGAAAAGATCAAACTGATACGTGAAAACTTGAAGGTAGCTCAGAATAGACAGAAGCAGTACGCAGACAGACGGGTGAAACCGATAGAGTTCCAAGTGGGAGATATGGTAATGCTCAAAGTATCCCCTTGGAAAGGCTTGATTCGTTTTGGGAAGAAAGGAAAGTTAAGTCCTCGCTTCATTGGACCTTTCCGTGTATCCCAAAGGGTTGGAGCCGTAGCGTATAGATTGGAGTTACCTGATGAACTTCATGGTATACATGATGTATTCCATGTGTCCCATTTGAGGAAGACGTTGTTTGATAAATCTCAACAAGTACCTCTTGCTGACATTGAAGTGGATGAAAAGCTGAGATACCTGGAACAACCGGAGCGAGTGCTAGACCGCAAGATAAGACAGCTTAGAAATAAGAAGATCAGCATGGTGAAAGTACTTTGGCGTCATCACAAAGGTTCCGACATGACGTGGGAAACCGAAAGTGAGATGAGGGAGAAATATCCTCAACTTTTTGTATGATTTCGGGGACGAAATCTCTTAAAGGAGGGGAGAATTTGTAACGCCAAAAATTGTATTTATTATATAATTATAATAAAAGGGCAAAATGGTCATTTTACCTCAAAAGGGTAATTTGGTCATTTGGACAGAAAAGGACTTGTTATGTAATAATATTTTAGGTCTTGGACTTAAAATGTTATAAAAGTTGGTTATTTGTCATAAATTGTGTTATTTGTGGCAAAACTTGGAATTATGCAACTTGAAGGACCAAAGTGCAATTTCTAGGAGTATTTAAGCAAGACTTGTGTGCAGAATTTTGGAGTTACGGGAACAAGTCTTGGCTGATTTTCTGCAGAGAATTGGAAGAAGTTTTGAAGGGTTGAAGCTTGCATCTTGGTTCTTGGCATTCAAAGGGTATAATTGGAAGAAATTGAGGTGAGTTTCTTCATGTTCTTGATTGTTCTTCTTGTTGAGTTGAGTAGGACTTGCAAACTGAAATTACAGCCATGATCATGGGGTTAAAATGAAGAAATACTTCCATTAAGTCCTTATAACAAAGTCCTAACTCAATCCAATGGAAGTAGAATGCTATAAATGGTAGAATTGATGATTTGGGGTTGTTAGAAATAAGAACCCTAATTCCTTGTGTGATTGATTTAGGGTGTTATGGGGGTTAAAAACCTTGTTAAAATGTAAGGTTTTAGCCTAGGAACAAACCCCAAACAACTAAAAACGAAATCAAGGACTTAAGGGACGAAATCTGCAAGCTACAGTGCTAAAATCGCGACTGTCCAGGGAACCTGCACTGCAGCTAGGCGCAGTGCGCCCCAAATCCAGGCGGGGTGCGCCCAGGCGCAGTGCGCCCTCCCTTGGGCGGGGTGCGCCTCCGAGCAGAGGCCAGGCAGGAGATCAAAAACGCTAACTTTTGCTTGGCTTATCCGTTTTAGCTCAAATTTGGACCATAGGCTCGTTATGGTCTAAAAAGTTTGGGAAAATTTTTAGATTGAGTTTCCGCCCCCTCGGGAGCACTGTAGACCGGTCCGAATGCCTCGGTGAATAGTAAAATTCACATAAAGTTAGTAAACGGAAAGTTTATTAACTAGGCATCGTTTATAACATTGTTTTATTGAACTCTAGTGTATTAGAGTTAATTAAAGTGGGTATTAACCTATAATCATTTTGAAAATGAATGAAATTATAGGTTTGGGACAAAATCATACGGACTTCATTTCAAAGCAAGGAACGCTAAAAGCTAGTTGTAGCAAACCTACAGGTGAGTAATCTCACTGTTATCTGTTGTGATAAATGTTATTTGAGCAGCTGCAGATGAATATGATTTGTGGGACAGAAATGACAAAATTTCCGGATTTAAGATATGACAAGACCAGATAAGCCGTGAGTCTAGTATAGACAAGAACGGAACTGTGAGTCAATATATATATGTAAACTGTTATATAGACAACAGCGGGCTTACCCGTGAGTCTAGGCAACAGCGGGCTTACCCGTGAGCCGCAGTTTATTTCGATGAGCCAGATTTACATAGACAACAGCGGGCTTACCCGTGAGTCTAGGCAACAGCGGGCTAACCCGTGAGCCACGGCAACAGCGGGCTTACCCGTGAGCCACAATTGATCTTGTATTGTGTGATAATACATATTTGACTTTGTATAGAGAAATTTTATTCTCATACATGTTATTATTTGTTTGATTACTCATTGGGCTTTATAGCTCACAGTTTTATTGATATGTCCCTGCAGGTGAGCGTGACCCTGCCAAGGGAAAAGACAAAGTCCATGACTGAGGACTTAGCATTTGAAGTAACGACCCGGCTTAGAGAATGTATAATATTTATGTATTGTACTTCGTGATACACTTGTACTCGTATTTTGTTAACTAATACCCCAGACTTATGGTTTTTATTGTAAAATATATGGTTTGTAAAATAAAAATTTTTGGGGTGTTTTTGTTAATAAGTCGGGTGTTACATTGAGGAAGAGGTTGTAGGTGACAATACTACCTCTGACTCAACAGCTTTTGATGTTTTTGAAAATATTAATAATGTCGATCTGGTGATGAGTGAATCCATACGATCACCAGACAATTTGGTTGATGAGAATGTTGTGGAGGAGGCTGTAAGTGACAGTACAGACCCCAGCCCAACAATTCCCGAAATTGTTGATACTATTGGGGAAGGGGGTGTAGATGACAATACTACCCCCGAACCTATGATTTTTGAAAATTTTGAGAAATTTGAAAGCAAGGATCTGGTGATGGGTGACTTTGTACCACCATCAGATCAAACCAGTCGCTCACTCTTGGTTCCAATCCACCTGTTGGACGATGACCAAGAAGTTGATGCTGACAAATTGATATTTGAAAATAATAAACATGATTTTATCACCACTCACGATCCATTCATGAATGGAAGATTATATGTGATTAATACCATCGATGAGGACATATGGAAGCATCCTGATTTGTTGCCTTCCGATCCCAGTCGATTGGAAAATTTTTATTGGTACTACAAGCCAAAATTGCAAAATGAAGATAGCATGTGGGACACTGGAAAAATGAGATCTGCAAAACAACTACTGGGAGCAGCATTAGGCGCACTTCATGTTAAGCCAGTGATTTTGAAGAGATATAGAAGGAAGGATCGAGCTTGGAGGTTCAAAGCTACCTCCAAGCATTCACAAGAGTTAATTAGAAAACGGCAATCGGGCAGCAGCAGATGAACCAGCAAGCCATTCGACCCAGGAAAGTTTGAGGAGCAGTGGGTCAACAAAGGGACGGTGGTGACTGAAAATCAGCGAAGGAAGAAGGCGTACGATCCACCGTAGCTGTAGAAGGACTGCACGTCTGGCTGAAGACGTTAAACTTAGCGCTTGTTAGGAGGCAACCCATCGTGTCATAGAATAGGTTTTGTATTCCTTAGAAGTAATTAGGAAAAATATCATCATTAATTGCAGGTACTAGTGGTCCAAGGCAAGTGTGGGGTCGTGTGAAGAATTTGGAAATTTTAATGACCGCGCCGCGGTTTGTTCATATGCGCGACGCGGGATCGTAAACCAACCCGATGCACAGGGGTTGATTTGGTGACACGCGCGCCGCGGTTTGTGCATTTGCGCGACGCGGGAATAGATCGGTCGGTTTCCTTCGATATTAAGGTAAGCCACGACACTATTCACACACACCACGACTCGGAGCTCTGATCACCAAAAAAATTCTCGTGTTTTTCTTGCTCATTTCATTCCCACTACTACAGTATGTCATTCTAACTAGCTTTTACTTGTTAAAACTAGTGATTAGGAGGTTAATTTGGTTGATTTCTCCAAAAAACTTCAAAACTTAGAAATCGCAAATGCTGACTCATAGGGTGTTTATTTTGCCAAATAAAGACCCTAGATGAGTTAGTCGGCAGTTAGGCTACCTTATAGTGCATTTGGATTGAGTTTAAACAGGTTAAAACTCGATTTGGGTATGGATTTTGGAAACAGCCGCTTGCCGCGCCGCGCCGCGGTGCGGCGGGGAAGAAAAAGGACTAAAATTGCAATTTTTCTTTTGTGCAGATGTCATTCAGATTAGACCACCAGTTCCTCCAGTTCTCCGCTGAGCTGGATAGCTCAGCCGAGTATATTTCACGGAGAGACGCCCTCATCAGTCCCTCATCAGTCGCCGTCAAAATTGTTTAGTATGATTTTCATCTATATAGGAAGTTTTGGCATAATAAAATGTCATCTGCACAACTTCGAGTTCAATCATCAAACATGCATCCATAACTTGTACAATTTGATTCCAACACCTTAAATTTTAGCTCTAATGACTTGGGATGATGGTATAATATTTAATAACACATTTTAGACACTAAATAACATGCTAATTTATCATCACAAACTTTATTAAATCATAGATCAAAGTGACCACCATCATAAACTCCATTAAAGCTCCTAACATCAATATTGACCCAATTGAAAGTTCTAATTCTATGGTTTGGGGTTTGACACTATAAATTTACACCCAAAACACACATCATTATACAATACTTGAAATATAAATCTACAAACTCTAGTGACGATTTCATGAATTTAGGGGGTTCAAAATCTCCATTAAAGCTTTATGAACATAACTTTACTATCTAAGATGAAATCACATCACTAAATTGTGTTCTAGACATAAAATCTAACTCTTATTTGAAATCAAACGATTAGGTAACTTAAAATATTCGTATCTAAGAATATTTTAATCCTAGAATCCTAAATTGAACGACATAAATGAAGATTAATACCTTTTCAAGCTCATTATTGATCCTAATAGGCTTGTTTTGCTCTGAACTCTACAATGAAACTCTGTATATATTCAATAATCTTCAAAATATAATTCTAATTTCTTTCTTTAACTCCAACACATTCAAATGAAGATGGAAAGAGGCATTGCCAATTTAGAAGGGAAGTTTGCTCATTTGATCGTTTAAGTCCTTCAATTCAATTTATCATCAAATGACCCCAATATTAACATCTAACTTGAATTTCAATTAACACCAATATAGTTAGAAATTAACATTTCAGAACCAAACTAGTTAAGTCAAAGTCAAACATAAGTTTCTCATATTTGCCAAGTTTAGTCCCTCAAACTTAATTTTTGGCTTTGATCCCAAAATAGCATCCAATGCTACTTATATCCTATAAAATCCTATATAACTATATACGACTTTATATTCTATTTTCCTAAAATTTAAATCGCAAAATTTAATCATCAAGTTAAATCTAATTCATGCCAAAGTTTCACAAAACTAGACAAAATAGTCATTCATCACTAAAATCTTAATTTAACCCTAAGAGAACATTCCCACATTCTCAAAACTTTTAAATTTTATAATATTTATATATTGTATTATTTCTATAGTTTACCTAATATATTTATATGTATTTTATTTTCAAAATAATCCACTTACAAAGTAAAAAAAATTCTAGCCCCAAACTATTACACTAACAACCTTGAAATATTTGAATTCAATTATTTTATTTTATTTTATTTATTTATGTAATTTATTTTATTTATTTATTTTTAATTTAATTATTTTAACTGTATTTAATTTTTTAAAAATATGATTTTACGAAAAAGGAAAAAAAAATTATAGCCTAAAAATGGGTGTTACTATTAGTAACGAGGAAGTGAAAATGTATTTAAGGAAGTTGGGGAAGAACAAAGTCGTAGGTCAAATCTAAGTCAATATCGAACATTGTATAATGGAGGAAGGAGTAAGGTGGTTGACAAACTTATCTAACATTATCTTAGAGATAGCCAAGATGATTGAGGAGTAGAGAGAAAGTACGATGATCATACTATATTAGAACAAAGGTGATGCCTAAAGCTATGAGAACTATAGAGGCAAACGGCTAATACCATGAAATTAAAAGAGAGAGTATTGGAAGCCAAGATGTATAACATCAATATGTTTTAGAACCCAGTTTGGTTTCATACCTGGGAGGTTTATAATTAAGGCTATCACCCTTTTTAAAAAACTTATAGAGAAATATAGAGAAAGAATTATGTATCTCCATATGGTGTTCATATCTCAACCCGTATATATTTTCATTGATATTACACGATATGTATCGAGAGATCCAAGGGAAGTACCTTGGTGTATGCTTTTGTCGATGGCATTCTACTTATGGTAGAGTCTATAATGGAACTGAATGCTTGACTGGACATTTGGAGGTAGACAGAAAAATGGCTATACATCAACACTCTTAAACTGGAATATCTTTGGTGCAATTTTAGTGGAGGGGAGAATGATAAAGGAGTAGATGTTTGTATAAAGAAGCAATATCTTTCCTTAAAAAAAGCTTCAAGTATCTTGAGTTTGTGATAAGAAAATGTGCGTGGATGTAGATGTCTCCTATCATATAAAGGTAGGGCAGCTGTTAAACCTGCCATGATCTTGCCTTTGGGAGTCTTTTGTAACATAAAGTTCATGTCGAAAGTGAAGGGGAAATTTTATATGGCAGCTGTTAAACCTTCCATGTTTGTAATATGGATCCAAATGCTGTTGAACAAGAAAGACCATTAGAGGAAGATTGAAGTAGCAAAAATGAGGATGTTGAGGTGGACATGTAGAAGAATATTGATGGATAGGATACCAAATACATCTATTATAAATTTTATAGGAGCTGTGCGGATCACCAAAAAATTGAGGTAATGTCGATTAAGGTGGTATGGATATGTCTAAAGGAGGCTATTATCATCGTAAATAAAGAGGGTAAACTCAATGTTAATTGATGGTAGAAGAGGGATATAACATCATAGAAGGAAGTTAGAGGATAGTATGAGGATAGATGTGGAGGAGCTCGCTCCTTGTGAGGAATAACCTCAAATAGGAGGACCCGGAGGCTAAAAATTAGAGCTAATGAGTAGCCTAGCCCCTTTGTTCTTGTTTTTGGATATTTGTTGTCCATACATGATTCCTACTCATATGTCTATAGTTTGATTTATTCTTGTGTTTTTTTGCACATGCTAGCTGAGTAGCCTATCCCCCTTGGGAGTCTTGTATTCTGACCCAAAACTAGGTTCTCAGTCTAGAATGTTTGTTCCCTTTTTTTTCTACATGCTAGAAGCCATCTTTTTGAAGCAGTCCCTTTACCCCTAATAGAGACAGACCATCAACATCTACCTCCCCTATCTTATTTTAATAGGATTCTTGAGGTCTGTTGTTGTTGTTGTTGCTGCTGCTATTGCCTTTGTCATCCTTACACATTTGTAATGTTCCCTCTTTCTATTCTAATCAATAAAGGTTCATGTGTTCATATTTCATGATAAACTTATCAATTTATAGATTTAATTGTTTTTGTATACAAATGAAATGAAATTGAATTACATTTTTGTTCATATGTTTTCTTATTGTAACATTCAAATACTAATCATATCACAAAAGTAAACATGAATTTAGTGCATTCAACAAAGCATCACTTTACTTCTGATCCCTTCATGGCATAATCATGCCATGCTCCAAAGGCCAATTGTGATGCTTATTTGGCCTATTAACAAAATAAACAACTTGCCATTCTTCCATGTATGGACAAATTACCTAAAACAATACAAACCATACCCGTATGTTTATTTCCATTTCTTTATAGCAAAATCAAAGTTTCACAACTTTATACATATATTCACGCAATCAATTTGTTTAAATAAAATGTATTAACCCATTTGACAATGAGATTTATGTGATTCCGTTAAGAATCTAGTGTTCCAATTTGCAATCAGTGTGTCTTCTAGATTCTTGTAAAAGCACCCAACTTTCTTGAAAATTTTAAACATATATCATCCTTAAAATACATAATGTCGAATCCACATTGCCCTAGTGGGGTGTGTCAACCCCATTTGGTTGTTATTGATATCCCAAATCTATATAAAATAAGAAAAATATCTTCGAAAAATAAATTAATATAATTTTTTGTTTTATAAAAGAAAATTGCTTGGGTTTAAAACATATTTAAATAAAGCATTGCCCCAAGTATATACGAAAAAATATATATATTAGAAAAATAAGGAATTAATATATTTTTTGTTGTATAAAAGAAAATTGCTCAGCGCGTGGGTTTAGAACATATTTAATTAAAATGTTGGACCAGACTTTTTTTTTCTGATACCTTTTTCCACTTTGTTGCTCAACCTCAACACCAATCTTTTTCGGGAAAATGTCTTTTTAGGGTAATGAACTATCACTTTTATATACAATTATTTTTTGTACATAATTTGCCATTAAACTCATAGTTGTTGTTCAAGAAAATACATTTTGATCGGCTATTGCATGTTTTTCCGGTTTACATGTTCAAGAAACACCAATAAACTCATATTTGTTGTTCAAGAAACATCATTAAGCTTAGATTTTTGTATACGATTTACCATTAAACTAAACTTTTATACACATTTGGTCACTTCAATTTTTTCGACCATCATCAATCTTCTGGTTATCTTCTCCGGCCAACACAAAATTCTAAAGAAGAAGGAAAACGTCATTTTACTTGTTTATTTTTTAAAAATATTGAAAAGCATACAATCTCGTCATTATCCTCTCCAGTGAAAACATCCCCACTCCTTCCTTTACACTACGAAAACTACCCTACCCCCACATCCCTTTCTTGCCCTTTTATTCTTGAACCCTACGCCACCAATAACCATATCCGTCCAAGGACGTCATTTTATTGTAGGAAATTGAGTTTGATTTGATGTGAGGTTTGAATCGATTTTGCTACAGGTTGATGTTGATTTTATATTAGTTACATAGTGGTGAATGGTGGAGATGGGTGGTTGTGGTGGAGAATGGTGCTGATGGAAGGTGGTGTTTGTTATTGGAGGTGGACGGTGCTGGTGGGAATGGATGATATTGGTCGAAGAAGATGATTGGAACATAACTTAATTGTAAATCACGTGCAAAAAAAGTTTACTGATAAATCATGTACAAAAAAGCATTAACCTATAATACTTAGCCAAAATGGTAAGTTTTGAACAACTCAAGTGAGTTAATTGGTAAATTGTATAAAAAGAAATAAAGTGACTAAATAGATACAAAAGTGATAGTTCATTATCCTACAAAGTCATTTTCTCATCATTCTACCAAGTTAATAACTAGACTTCCACACATTAAATTGAACTTTTACTTGAAGGTGTTTGTTTTTTTTTCCATAAGCTCTTTTTGACATCTTTTATCTACGGCTGGACAGACATTTTTCTCGTAGACTGTTTGTTTTTTTAGAAGACCGCAAACGTAAAAAGTGTTAGTTCTATATGCCCAAGGATGATCATAAAATGATATTACTAATAATATATGATCCTATAGGGTCACACCAACAACAAGTTTGACACCAATTAATCATTTAGAACGTTAAATTTGATTTAACATCAAATGATACTAAACTTGCAATTTAATCTTGTAGGTTATTATTATTTGAGATAAATAATAATAACTACAAAATTAAAGGTTGATTAGTAATTCATATGTGATGAATTAATTAAGTGTAACAATTAAATTGTTTAAATTGTTAAACGATTTAATTGATTTATAAATAAGCCTTTTATTTAATTTAATTGGTAAATTAAATAATATATATATTGTTATATATATATATATATATATATATATATATATATATATATATATATATATATATATATATATATATATATATATAATTATACAATTAAGATTGTATATTTAGATGGTTTATTTATATATAAGATTATGGGTTAAATGTTATCCCATTTAAGAAATAAGAAGATGTATTATTTATAAGCTTATAATTATATAAGTTTTATAAATAATAAAACCTACTAGCACTACATTTGATCATCCATAATTTAAGCCATGATGGGAGACATAAAAGCATGCATTGAGTTGTTAAACTAGTGGAAGATGCTAGCTTTTGAATATTGAAATCACATGGGTCTTTCCTTTCCAACTAGTGGCATTTGCTTTCTCTTTTTGGTGGGTGATATAGTGCACGACTTTGAGTGGGTTTGTACATCATTTTTCTTGCCTAAAATCAGCCAAAATAACTCTCCTTAAGTGCCTAAGAAAATTGGTTTTTGGTTTCATAAGAAAAGGAGTTATAACTTGCAAGTTGTGGAACTAGCATTCAAGGGTGTTCAAGCTTGTGGTGGATCAACTATAGAGGGATTCTAATTTGATTCCTAGCTATCAAAATCATCCAAACCAAACCCAAGAACAAAGGTTATTATCTTGAACTTAAACTACGTTTGTTCTTCAACTTATCTCTACATGCATGTAGCATGATCCTCTTGAAAATGGAATTTGTGTTCATGATTTTATGCTTCCGTTGCAAACTCTTGTTTTGAAACTATTACATGAACCTTGATTTCCAACAATTGGTATCAGAGCCATGGCTATATTGCATGTTTAGATAATAAGTTTATTTGGATAAACTTGGTTTTTGGAAGCCATGAATGTTCATCTTCTTGAATGAAAGTTTCATGCATGGCTTCTTTGGCAACATGCAAGTATATTATCTATGATTTTATGTAACCAACTATATCTTATGTATGCATGCTTTTGGTTACATAAATTGTTGCCTTAGAAAAACAAAGTGTTGATTTTCTTATGATTTTATGTGATAAAATGGTGCATAAACAAGCCAAGGACCATATGATGCATGTTTTGTGTTTGTATTCGATATGGTTGTAATATATTCATTTATTCAAATGGTTTGTAATAATAATTAGTTATTTCCTTCTTAATATTCATTTTGTAAATATTAGAATAATTGTATTTTATTTATTTCACAAAATGTAACAAGAGAAGGAAGTAAAAGACCAAGAGAAGATTGCACCCAACAGCAGCACTTTCTGAAGAGCTGCTGTCCAGATTTCAAAATTGTTTTGGAAGTGTTTTATAAATTCATATCTTGGTCATTTGGTGATATACTTGTTGGTAACTTTAATATCTAGTATATACATTAAGTTTCAACAAGTATTAGCATCAATATAGCCAAGAATGAATTGAAAAATGCAACAAAAACAACAAAAATTCCTTCCTGCTGCCCCTGATTTCGAAAATTTTGAGGGCTCCATAGAAAAATCACATGTCACTCAATGGTGTCAAGAAATGGTGGTTCAAGTATCATTTGGTGATATAAGAAGCTTGGCAAAATTATAGCCAAATCGGAGATCATTTGGTTGAGTTTTTGTCACCTTTTTGTCCCTAGGTTTGGACTTGATATTTCATGTGTGGCTCACATGAAATATCAAACTAGTTGGCTTGTGTTTATGCACCCATGCATGCTTGTGATGTTTGAATGTTTTATTATGTTATGTTGTGGATGAAAATAAGATTTTGCATGCTAGACAACCTAGATAATTAAACATAATCATCAAGGAGTTTGTATTTTCAAAAGTTGACATTTAAAACATAAGATGTGATAAAATGGGTTTTGTTTAAAACCTATTAAGTCAAGTTTTGAAAATGATTA
Organism: Cichorium intybus; assembly: GCA_023525715.1. Taxonomy (NCBI): domain Eukaryota; kingdom Viridiplantae; phylum Streptophyta; class Magnoliopsida; order Asterales; family Asteraceae; genus Cichorium; species Cichorium intybus. The sequence goes on along the minus strand of CM042012.1, from coordinate 126,310,023 downwards.
AAACAAGAAATAAAATGGAGATTTTATAAACTCTTACAAACTCCAACCCTAAGTAATAATGGTAATTATTTAGGATTATAAATTGGTTCTAATATATATGATCAAACTCAAACTTAATATTGGATATTAATTGTAATCTTGACCACAAACAAAGAATCAATAAAATGGAGATTTTATGATTTAGGAACCAATTAACAAAATAAGATTTAAATGGTACCATGTTCATTGGATGCATGCAATCTACATGATATCATATGTTTTTCAAAAATTAGAATTGTAAAACATACAAATCCCTTATAAAATACGAATCTATGCCGTCCTTCTTAAAGACACTCATGTATCACTTGTATTTCCTTACGGGATAAAGGATACCTAACCACTTGGAGTCTTCTTGTGATACAAGAAGTAGTTTTGCAATATTGATGGGATAAAGGACACCTAACCATTAATAGTTGTCAAAACTACACGTCCGTTTAAGTAGGATGATTCGTTTGGAAATCTCTTGTGATAAAGGTCACCTAAGCATTAGAAATCCAAGGCATAGATGGGATCAAACATGCCAAACTTATAAATGTTATAATGGGATCCCATAACTCTAGAAATTATATTTGGATATAATTGGTAAACCGTTACCTACCTTGTTGATTCGAATAGGCGGGATAAAGGAAACCTAACCACTTATTCGTGATGCAACTTGGATTCTAGACCTTAATTAATTAAAGTTTATGAAACAAGAAAGGGTATTAATTATTAAGGACTTAATATCATAATTTACTAAATAGAACCTTGTTAAAATTTTGTAGATGGCACCAAACAACACACACTCGGCTCCTAACAAAACCTCACTACGGTCTCTCCTTGAAGGAGAAAAACTTAACCATACCAACTTCTTGGATTGGCACCGTAGTGTGAGAATTGTTCTCAAACAAGAAAAGAAAGAATATGTTCTCAATGAACCACTTCCAGAAGAGCCCCCTGCCATTCCTAAGCCCGCACACGATGCATGGCTTAAAAAGATGGATGATTCCATCGATGCATCATGCCTTATGTTGGCAACCATGATTCCTGACCTTCAGAAGGATTTGGAGAATCATTCAGCATATGACATGATTCATCAACTAAAGGAAATGTTCCAACAACTTGCAAGAACGGAAAGGTTCGAAACTGTTCGGGCTTTCCATGCTTGCAAGATGGAGGATGGGCAGTCGGTAAGTTCTTATGTGCTCAAAATGAAGAGTCACATTGATCATTTGGCACGTCTTGGAGTTGTGATGCCCGAAGAGCTAGCAACGGATATGATCCTTAACTCCTTGACAAAGTCCTTTGATCCTTTTGTCATGAATTTTAACATGAATGGTTTAAACAAGACTATCCCGGAATTACATGGGATGCTAATTACAGGGGAAAAGAATCTGCCTAAGAAAACCACTCAAGTTCTCATGATCAAGGAAGGTGGAACAAAGAGAACTAGACCAGAACACCCCACCAACTCCAAGGGCAAAGGGAAAGCAAAAGCTTTCAAAGGTAAGGGCAAGAAAGTTGTCCAACCTTCCCATCCGCCCAAGAAGAAGGCAAAGGTTGCCAAAAAAGACACATGCTTTGAATGTGGCAAAGCTGGGCATTGGAAGAGAAATTGCCCTACGTATCTTGCGGAGTTGAAGAAGAAGAAGGCCGGTGAAGGCACTTCAGGTATCTATGTGATAGACCTAGAACTTTATAATTTATCTCCTAACACATGGGTATTTGATACTGGTTGTGGAACTCACATATGTAATATGTTGCAGGGGTTCAAAAGGAGTAGGCGACTGAAGGCAAATGAGGTAGTACTTCGAGTTGGAAACAATGCAAGGGTTGCGGTGGATTCAATTGGAAGTTTTAATTTATTACTACCTAATGGCTTGTGTGTGACATTGTTGAATGTTTACTATGTTCCTAGCTTGACTAGGAATATTATTTCAGTTGCTAAATTAAGACAATGTGGATTTGATCTTTCCTTTAATAATGATGATATTTGTGTTTACAAAAATAATGTATTCTATTTTGAGGCTAGGCCTTTAAATGGAATTTATGAAGTAAACCTTGATGAAAAGACTAACAATGGCTCTTTATACCACACTTTCACCAAGAAACCCAAATTTGATTTGAGTCAAACCTATCTATGGCATTGTCGCCTTGGGCATATAAACAAGAATCGCATATCCCAACTTCAAAAGAGTGGACTTTTGAAGGCAAATGAGAATGACTCATTTGATATATGTGAATCTTGTTTACATGGCAAGATGACTAAAGCTCCTTTCTCCGGAACCAATGAGAGAGCAAAGGACTTGTTAGGAATCATACATACGGATGTATGTGGTCCTTTCAAGCCAATGACTAGATATGGTGAAAGATATTTCATCACCTTCACTGACGACTTTAGTCGTTTTGGATATGTTTATTTGATTAAACATAAACATGAGGCGTTTGAAATGTTCAAAACGTTTCAAAGTGAAGTGGAAAATCAACTCAACAAAACAATTAAAGTTCTTCGTTCTGATAGAGGAGGTGAGTACTTAAGTACAAACTTTATGGATCATTGTAAGACTTGTGGAATTGTTTCACAACTTACTCCACCTGGAACACCACAACATAATGGTGTGTCTGAGAGGCGGAACCGAACACTATTGGATATGGTTCGATCCATGATGAGTAGAAGTACTCTACCTTTATCTTTTTGGGGTTATGCTTTACAAACAGCTGCTCGTCTCCTAAACATGGCACCTACTAAGAAGGTAGATAAAACGCCTTATGAGATATGGCATGGAAGGGTTCCATCTTTATCCTATCTCAAGGTATGGGGTTGTGAAGCTTATGTTAGACAAGAAGCTTCAAACAAATTAGAACCCCGTTCAACTAAATGTATCTTTGTAGGGTATCCGAAAGATTGTCTTGGATACTATTTCTACAATCCCATCGAGAATAAGATATTTATTTCTCGAAAATCTGAATTCCTAGAAAACAAGTTTCTGACGGAAGAGGCTAGTGGGAGGTTTGTGGAACTTGAGGAACTTCAGGAACCACAACCTGATACACAAGAAGTTGAATCTAGCATTCAACAAGAAATTGTTGAACCTGAACAAACGGTTGATCAGGAACAAATTGTAACACAAGGTGTTCGCAAATCTGGTAGGGTTCGAATTGAACCAGAAAGGTATGGTTACCTTTTGATGGAAGAGGAATGTTATACGATAGATTCTGATGAACCCGTCAACTATCAGAGTGCAATATCAGATCCTGAATCTGATAAATGGCTTGAGGCCATGAACACTGAGATGCAATCCATGCACGATAATCAAGTTTGGAACTTGGTTAATCTTCCCACCAATTGTAAGACTGTTGGGAACAAATGGGTTTTTAAGAAGAAAATCGACGTGGATGGAAATGTTCACACTTTTAAGGCTAGACTTGTTGCTAAAGGATACTCACAGACTCATGGTATTGACTATGATGAGACCTTTTCTCCAGTGGCAATGATCAAGTCGATTAGGATACTTTTTGCCATAGCCGCATACTATGATTATGAGATATGGCAAATGGATGTCAAGACCGCTTTCCTTAATGGATACTTATTGGAAGATGTCTATATGGAACAACCTGAAGGTTTTGTCGATCCCAAGCATCCAAACAAAGTGTGCAAGCTTAAAAGATCTATCTATGGATTAAAGCAAGCATCTCGAACATGGAACATCCGTTTTGATGAAAAGATTACGAGTTTTGGATTCATCAAAAATGAGGATGACTCCTGTGTTTACAAGAAAGCTAGTGGGAGCATTGTCATAATCCTAGTATTGTATGTAGATGACATACTTTTATTTGGAAATGACATCCCAACTTTAAAAGGTGTCAAAGCGTTCCTTGAGAGTTGTTTCTCAATGAAGGATCTAGGGGAAGCTGCTTATGTATTAGGCATAAAGATCTATAGAGATAGATCTAAGAGACTTATTGGTCTTAGCCAAAGTGTATATATTGATAAAATCTTGAAAAGGTTCAAGATGCAAGACTCCAAAAGAGGATTCTTGCCAATGCCTCATGGCACCATCCTAAGCAAGTCTCAGTGCCCAAACTCTAGGACTGAACTTGAAAGGATGAAACATGTCCCATATGCTTCGGCAATTGGGTCCATCATGTATGCCATGTTATGCACTAGGCCCGACGTCTCATGTGCCTTAAGTATGACTAGTAGGTATCAACAGAACCCAGGTGAAGCCCACTGGACTGCTGTAAAGAACATTCTTAAGTACTTGAGAAGAACTAAAGATATGTTCTTAGTTTACGGCGGTTTGGAAGAAAGCTTAAAGGTAAAGGGTTACACTGACGCAAGCTTCCAAACAGATAGGGATGATTCGAAATCTCAATCTGGGTATGTCTTTATTTTAAATGGAGGAGCCGTGTCTTGGAAGAGTTCCAAACAAGAAGTGATTGCACAATCCACTACAGAATCAGAATATGTTGCTGCTTCAGAAGCTGCTCAAGAAGCTGTCTGGATGAGAAAGTTCATAGAAGATTTAGGGGTTGTTCCTTCCATTCGGGACCCTATAGAAATCTTCTGTGACAATCTAGGTGCTATAGCTCAAGCAAAGGAACCTAGATTGCATCAAAAAACCAAACACATTCACCGAAGGTATAACTACATTAGACATGAAGTTAAGAATGGTGAAATAAGTATTCACAAGGTTCATACAGATCAAAATTTGGCAGACCCATTCACGAAACCTTTACCCCAAACTAAGCATGAAAGTCATGCTAAGGGTATAGGACTCCGTTTTTCTAATGAATGGATTTGATTTGTGTTTAATGTTTTATGAATATGAACTTATGTAAACGACAAGAATTATGTAATATATGTGACGTGATGTTTCATTCATAATTATTGTGTTTTATTAGCATGTTTAATCCTTGAATAATTTAGTTATTCTAAACGTCCATAGTCGATCATAGTTGTGGGAGCAATTATGAAGTAAGACTAATATGAATTGGATTGGTTGACTTTTATGGGTAAAAGTAGCAAAAGGTTGCAACCAAATTCATAGGTACTTGTCAGTAAACAAGTATTGGACTTGACCCGTTTCAAGATTACTCCATGGATCATCATCATAAGTGATTCTTGAATAAAGGTATTATCATTGTATCCTTTGACCTGAGATACATATTTGGGACTCAAGTGTAGAGTGTACTATGCTTTGATATGGTTTACTGTTGTTCTTGAAATACAGACAACCATAAAGGCCATACTCATGCATAGTACTAACTATATGAGAGGCGTATGTAGTCAAGACGGGATTTGTTCCTCTTATGTGTTGAGAGTTAGACATCTAAGGCGCCTGTTTGAAAGTTGAACATAAAATGAGAATGATTAAGATCCATGTCTCATGTTCAACAAGATGTCTGTGACAAAGGGATAATTGATAGATAACCTTATACATCAATTAGAGCCTCGTGTTTTCTGAAGAATTGAATGTTGTTGAATGGCACAAAGTCATGTGTTATTGGGGGCAGTGAAATGTTGCTAAACGTTTTCCACTGTCAATATCATTCTATGATGCAACCTTGTGCAAGTGGGAGATTGTTAGTTCTATATGCCCAAGGATGATCATAAAATGATATTACTAATAATATATGATCCTATAGGGTAACACCAACAACAAGTTTGACACCAATTGATCATTTAGAACGTTAAATTTGATTTAACATCAAATGATACTAAACTTGCAATTTAATCTTGTAGGTTATTATTATTTGAGATAAATAATAATAACTACAAAATTAAAGGTTGATTAGTAATTCATATGTGATGAATTAATTAAGTGTAACAATTAAATTGTTTAAATTGTTAAACGATTTAATTGATTTATAAATAAGCCTTTTATTTAATTTAATTGGTAAATTAAATAATATATATATTGTTATATATATATATATATATATATATATATATATATATATATATATATATATATATATATATATATATATATATATATATGTATATATATAATTATACAATTAAGATTGTATATTTAGATGGTTTATTTATATATAAGATTATGGGTTAAATGTTATCCCATTTAAGAAATAAGAAGATGTATTATTTATAAGCTTATAATTATATAAGTTTTATAAATAATAAAACCTACTAGCACTACATTTGATCATCCATAATTTAAGCCATGATGGGAGACATAAAAGCATGCATTGAGTTGTTAAACTAGTGGAAGATGCTAGCTTTTGAATATTGAAATCACATGGGTCTTTCCTTTCCAACTAGTGGCATTTGCTTTCTCTTTTTGGTGGGTGATATAGTGCACGACTTTGAGTGGGTTTGTACATCATTTTTCTTGCCTAAAATCAGTCAAAATAACTCTCCTTAAGTGCCTAAGAAAATTGGTTTTTGGTTTCATAAGAAAAGGAGTTATAACTTGCAAGTTGTGGAACTAGCATTCAAGGGTGTTCAAGCTTGTGGTGGATCAACTATAGAGGGATTCTAATTTGATTCCTAGCTATCAAAATCATCCAAACCAAACCCAAGAACAAAGGTTATTATCTTGAACTTAAACTATGTTTGTTCTTCAACTTATCTCTACATGCATGTAGCATGATCCTCTTGAAAATGGAATTTGTGTTCATGATTTTATGCTTCCGTTGCAAACTCTTGTTTTGAAACTATTACATGAACCTTGATTTCCAACAAAAAGGTCCACGTTCTCTTCTCCTAGAAGACATGAGAAATGCTATTCCAAAACTCGCAGACGTCTTCTAATTAAAAATGCATGAATGAGAAAGAGCCCTTTACATCTTATTAGCAATGATAATCTATAGGAAGAATCTTGTGTTTCTAGATTCAATTTCATTCAATTAACATACACAATGCCATGATAATTCATTATTTAAATTCCATTTTCAAACATAATCTTTCTAAAATATATATACGTTTATCCATATGTGGTTGTTTCACTTTAAATAAATTCACTCACGTCTCAAAATATTTTCAAAATTTTTTTGTACAATATATGAATGATTTCTTTTTTAGAATATCCCAAGATCCAAACCATTGTTTATTGAAACCGTTGTCACTTAACTAATAAAAACTTGTATTTCATAGACAATAATTCTAATATAGAATACAAGTATCTTCGGCTTAACAAATTTTTTTTTATCTATTTTGCATTTCTAAATGATACAACAAATACCACAAATGAGATGTAAACATTAGTCTCCCGATACACAATTTGCACAGTTAATAGAGAATAATATCTAAAGCAAATTAAATTATCTTTTATTATATAAAATATATTTTTAGAAGTAACTTTCATTATTAATTAGATTTTTTTAAGTTAAAAAACAAGCAGTCTGTTTAAACTTTAATTTTTTATGAAGTCTATAGACTTAAAAAACAAACAGTTTTAAGGAATGTTTGACAGGATCTGGATTTTTAAATATCTGAAAATTTAAGAGGTCTAAAATTTTAAGAGGGTATGAATTTTAAGGTTTGAACTTTTAACATGTTGTTTGGTTGGAACATCTGAATTATTATGATGAATGATAAAAAATTATAATTTTATCCATTCGGTATTATTTATTGTTGAATTAAATGTGAATTGGGCGGGGGATAAGTAGATGTGCATGTGGTATGAGGGGTGTGTGTAGGGTGGTGGGGTGGAATGGGTGGTGGGTGGGGTGGTTTGGTATGGTATGGGGCAGGGGTGGGTGAGGTAGGAGTGGGGTGGATGGGTGGGTAGGATAGGGTGAGGGTGGGGGTGAGGGTGAGGTAGGTAAGGGTATGTGTGGGGTAGGTGAGTTGAGACACCCCATTTTTACTGTTTTCAAATACTATGGTTTTTCGTATAAATACATGAATACAAAAATACGGTTTATCAAAAACCGATAATTTAAATACTTAAAACAGTGGGTGTACAAATTCATATCAAGCTAACCATAGTAAGCAAGAAAGGATTTAACCTTGAGTCCAATATAGGAGCTAACTTAAGCTCCACTCCAGCTAAACTTCATCCCATTGATAGCAACTTATATTGACCTGGAATACATGGCAAAACATAGAATACGTAAGACAAAAATTGTCTCGTGAGTTACATGAGTTTTAGACTCAAAACTTTAACTTCTTTTCCAATCTTTATATAAAACTTATGACATAACATCTTTCAAAGTTTTAAAATATTATCATACCATAATTCTTTATTCTTCTCAAAATCATTACATATCATACCTTGCATAATTATCTTCTTTCAAAGCTTTATAATAGCAACATAATATAACTACTTACTTCTCATACTTTACGAAAATAACATCGTTCTTACTTTCTTTGACTGGTTTTATAAGCTTGCTGGATTTTTATACTTAGGGCTTTAATCACTATAAGTGATACCCCAAGTCTCTATGGTTAGAAAGAACGGATCAATCCTCACCATAGAAGTGCTGAGGCGATCTACTTCGCGATGGGGCTTGTCCCCAGTAGACCCCTTACCTAACCCGGGTAGGTTGGAACATAGTTCCCTTACTAACGCTGCTTGCTACAATTACCAGTCATACAAAAACTTGCTGCTAGCTTGAACATTTCTCATAAACATATAACTTGTGGCTAAATGCCAAACTACATCATTCTATGTCTTTATGGCTAGATGCCAAATACATAACTTTCCAAACATATTGTGGCTATATGCCCTTTTATACTTGAAAACATATAAAGTTTGTAACCAAAACATACTTCTTAAACATTTTATGGCTATATGCCTATCCAACCTTTCAAACATGTATAACTTGTATTAAACATATACTTACACATATTTGGTTCATAGACCAAAACATACTTTCACATAGTTGGCTCATAGACCAAAATATAACTTCAAATATAACATTATACTTTCACAAACGAGTTAGAGATAATACTCTTGCATATAATTTCACATATAGAAATTTTATAAGAAATCTTGAAAATACTTACTTGCCATGTACCCCAGAATGGGTAAAAATACTGCATGTACTCACCTCATGTATTGCTAGAAGATTGACTACACGTTCCTTGTATTCATACTCTTTTGTGATTAAATAATCACTTGGCATGAACCTATAATTAACATGTTATACGTTAACATTCATGCTAACTGATTCTATAACTCATTAGAGTCCTTATAATACTATCTTGGGTCATAGCAAGTCTATAACTTTTAAATGACCAACTTTAGTTAAGTTGTATTTTATACGTATTTTGCTACAGTACCCTCGGGGGGTCGTATTTCGATTCCGACAATTTTTCATGAAGTTTCATAACATATTAGACCTATGTTTAAAATTTGAGGTCAAACGGACAAGTATTGAAGAAAATCTCAAAAACTAAAATCACTTGGCAGGAGACTTGAAGAAAAACTGCATTTTCACTCTGCCGCAGAGGCGCACCGCGCCTGCTGAGCAGCAGTCCAGAATCTCCCAATTTTTATGCTACAAATTTCCATTTTCTCATATTAAGTCCTTAATGCACGACTTAATCATTAGGGATTGTTCCAAAAGCAAAACCATTCATTTTTTTCCAGTTTCTAACCATTGAAATCATTGATTTAAATCATTTTCCAAACATTCCCGTTTTTTGCATTTTTTTGTCCAAAACCGAAATTATCCAATATTAATCACTTCTACTGACTTATTTCAACAATTTCCACATATGGAACTCATTAAAACCCCTTAGAATTAATTTGATCATGTAAAATTGATTTCTAAGGCTTTTGAACAAATTTCAAATTTTTCAACAATAGCAACATACTTTGATGATTTTAAGATATGTTCTTAATACTTGCCTTAATTGGTTTAGAATCATTCTAGGACTAAAATAACAACTCCTTTATACATCTAAACCATAGTTTCTTCAATTTCATCACTTTTGATTGAAATCATTCCCGAAAACTCATTTTCACTCAAAAAATCATTTTAATGAATTTTCAAGAAGGGAATTGATTTCTCATGTCTTTTATGACACTTTAGGCTTATTAGATCATTTACAATCTGTTTCAAACTCATAATTTGATTTATTCTCATAAAATCCCGTTTTTGACAATTTTCACCAAAAATGCAAATTTTTGAAACCAATCACTTAGGAATGTATTTATACATCTTAAGTGATTATTAGAACCTAACAAAACAATAAAAATCACTTTCAATTTCACAAACCCATTTCTAGGGTTCTTGAGCTAAAATTCTCATTTCTTGATCTTTAACACTTTCGATGGTTAAACTAGGTTTAGGTAGTGATTAAGACACAAGTTAAGGCTAGGAATCATAGGATAATCCTCCTCTAGCCACTAGATTCTCGAAGCTACAGTAACTCACTCACGGGAAATGGGTTAAACAACCCTAAAATCAAGTTTACTAACCTTATTTGGCTTGGAATTCTTCAATTCCAAGTTAGTTGCTTCCAATTCTTCATGAATCCTAGAAATCGAGTCTTCAAAGTTTTCTCCCGTATCCTCTCTAGAACCATCCTCTGAGTTTTATGTTGATTAATGAGATATTTTCTCATTTTTATATTTTCCATATTTTCAATTTCAGTCCCTGAACTTTCATTCCTTGGATTTTGGACACCAACATTAAGTTTGGCCACATAAAGCTATAATTTCTTACATTTTTAGTCCAAACTAGAATTATACTTTTATAATAATTCTTGTATATGGTCAAATGACCAAATTACCCTTCTCATGGTAAAATGACTAATTTACCCTTACAAACATACTTTCTCATAAAATATACATAAAACTTTAAATTATACACACCTTGTTTTACATATTTATATTATTAAATTTGGGGTCGTTACATGAGTGGAGGCGTGTGTGGGTAAGGTTAGGTAGGGGGTGGGTGATGATGGTGAGGTGGGATATAGTAGCGGTGGGTGGGGGTGCGCGCGATGGGTGGGTGGTGTGGCAGTTGGTTGGTGGAGTAGGCGCGATGGGTGGGGTGTGGTGTGATAGGTGTGGGTGACTCTTAATTTGTTTCAGACATGGTTACACCGCTTAAATTTTAAGATGCATATGATAAATTAAAATGTTTTTTCAGATTCTACAAAACACACTTAATCTGAAAAATTAAGACACCGCCTCTTACTTTTTCAATTAAGAGGCTACCAAACATGGCATTAGTCTTGCAAAATGCAAACGTTTAATCCAAATTTTCTTCTGCAGATGTGGTTGATAGACTGCAAACGTTTTATCTTTTAAAAAATAAACAACACCAAAATTTCTTCATCTAATTGCTCTCTAGATGTGTTTTTGATTTTCTTACCGATAGCAAGATGGTCATCTCACCTCTATTTAATCCTAATTTCAGCCACATATGTCTATGTCACGGTTTAGCGTCAACTCTTGGTTCGTCCATATAAGTAATATTATACATTGTGATTTTATCAATATGCATTTTTGGTACATGAAATTTTAGAATAAACCTACTTTCTCTTTAATATATACAAACTTCATCCCAATTGTAATCTAGCACACCTTTAGTAGAATAATGATATGAATTGTGATACACATTGATGGATTAAGAATGATCTCTTTGTTTTAGTCCTAAACCTAAAATATGTTTGTACCAACACCAAATAAAATCACCAATAAACAAGATCTTACAAACAATATAGTTGATTCATAGAATATTCTCATCATAAATCATCGACATCGATATCATTGAGTGGAACCATTTTCACATCAAAGATTAATGGTAGCAACCATTTCACATAGATTGAGATCGTGGGGTATCCTTGTACACCAATTTCCAGCACTTTTCCATCGTCATCAATCCTAAACCTTTAAAACCCTGTGTACACAGTTCTTCAAAGAACCCAACCCAAATTCAGTTTTCCTGTAAATTTTATACATTTTTTTCACACACTAATTCACCACCAAAACGCATGCACAACCATGAATTCAATACTTCTCAGAACATCACCATTCATCCATCGTCGCCCTTTACATTCTTCAAGAATTTCGGAGTCTTTTGCCCCCTTTCGGTACCATCTCAATACAAATTCATTATGGAAACAAAAGCTTCAGATTTCACGAACCTCTAATTATTTCAACACCAAAGTTTACCTAAAGAATCCAATAACCAGAGAGATCGAAGGTGAAGAATCTACCGAAAGTTCTTCAAGAAAAGAGGATTTTAACAAATTCGCGGGGTTAGTGAGATGTGGATTTCTTCTAGGTTTGTTGGTTTTGGGGGTAATTAGATGTCAAAGAGCTCTCGCATTGGACGCTGTTAGCGATTTAGGGGTTTTGACACAGACGGGTATTGTTCATTCGCAAGGTTTCTGGAACGGCCCCAAAATTGCCCAAATTCTCCGAGTTTTCAGAGAACAAGGTTTGATTTTAGCTGCACTTTTGGCCTTATCTGCCTTCTTCTCCATGGCCGAGACTTCAATCACCACTCTTTCACCTTGGAAGGTATCTATCCGGTGTATGATTACCGACATTAATATATTGCCCCCTCAAGATTTCGCTAAAATATATACTTTTTCTCTTTACAGGTAAGAGAACTAGCTGAAAAAGAAGACGAAAATGGCGTCTTCAAGCTCCTTCGTACTGATATCACACGCTTCCTCACCACCATTCTCATTGGCACAACGTAAACCTTAAAATTTCATTTCATTCCCCATTATATGTTCTTATTAACAATCATCTTCTTTTTCCAGTGTGGTCAACATCGGAGCTACTGCACTTTTCACAGAAGCAGCAACAACAGTTTTTGGCGAAGCTGGTGTTAGTGCAGCAACTGGCGTCATGACAGTAACCATCCAAAATCTAATTTCAAAATCAATAAAACAAAATTTCATGATTTCATCTTAAAAAGCTAAATTTGTTAGTTGCTAATTTCAGGTTGTAGTTTTACTTCTCACAGAAATTACTCCCAAAAGTATAGCTGTACACAATGCAACCGCAGTTGCTAGGGCTGTGGTAAACATTAACATGCTATATTTATTTATAAATTATGCTTTCTAATAAAATTAAAGATTAATATTGTTTCAAATTAGTTAATGTCTAAAATAATAATTAGGTACGTCCAGTTGCATGGCTCTCAATTGTTCTATATCCAGTTGGAAGAGTTGTAACCTTTCTTTCAATGGGAATGCTTAAAATTCTTGGTTTAAAAGGGAAAAGGTTTGCCATTTGACCATTTCTTTCAAATTAAGCACTTTAAATTTCATTTAATTTAATAATTTCCAATTAAAATTTTGCTTTAGTGAACCATCTGTGACAGAAGATGAACTCAAGTTGATGTTGAGGGTTGCAGAGTTAAGTGGGGCCATTGAGGAAGAAGAGCAAGTAAGTATGCATAAAAAATCCATGTCACATTTATTTCCAAGTTTTAATTTTTTCTTTCACAAATTTTAATTTTTTTATTTAATTTAGGATATGATTGAGAATGTGTTGGAAATAAAAGATACCCATGTAAAGGAAGTTATGACTCCTCTTGTAGATGTGGTTGCAGTTGATTTTGGTGCAACTTTAGTTGATTTTCATCACTTATGGGTGACTCATCAATATTCTAGGTAAATTTAAAATAATTTAAAAAAAGAAAAATAATTTTTTTTTATTAAAGATTTGTTAAATTGGATGCATAGGGTGCCAGTATTTGAGCAGAGAATTGATAACATTGTGGGTGTGGCTTATGCAATGGATTTGTTGGATCTTGTTCAGAAAGTAAGATAATTTATGCTAATTTTGAATTATTATATTTTGGTTTATTTATTAAGTTTATATAATTTTATTTTGAAATTTTAAAGGGTGAGATGCTAGAAACTGCTGTGGTGGGAGAGATTGCTCACAAGCCTGCATATTTTGTTCCTGGTAAGAGTTGACTAAAAAACAAAACTGGTCAATTGGTTTAAAAATTGTCCGTATTTTGTTCTTAATTGAAAAAACATCCTAAATTGCTTAATTCAGAAAATTAGATTATTATTCTAATTATAGAGTTTTTGAAAGTGCTAATCACAAAAATGAACCGCCTTTTTTAAACATTTATTACAAAATGACAACTTATTTTCGCGAAATACCTTTTTTTTACGTGAAATTTTCTATTTATTTTCTTGATAATGATAAAATGATGTCATTAAATGGAAAAATGATATCATTTTCGCGAAATATAAATTGCTAATTTTTTAAAGAATTTTCTAGTGGGAACCATCCATAAAGCAATTTCGGTCATTTTGTGATAAAAGTTGGTAATTTTTTAATCATATATAACACTAATTAACCATAATTTATTGCATATTCAATAAATTTTATTGAATCTGCCTATTTGATTGCAATCAAGTATGATATCGGGACAGTTTTTATAAATCTTTAAATAGATGCTAACCGAATTAAAAAGTGACTCTAAATTCTAAAATTAACCATAATTTATTGCAGATTCAATGTTAGTTTGGAATCTTTTAAGGGAATTCCGTATCAGGAAGGTCCACATGGCGGTTGTCCTCAATGAATATGGAGGAACAGTGGGAGTATGTTCATGTCCTTAATGTTCAATTTTATATCTTTTAACAGTTTTAAGTTTTAATTTTTAAAATTAATTTCGTTTCTTGATGAGCAGATTGTAACCCTTGAGGATGTTGTTGAGGAAATTGTTGGTGAAATCTTCGATGAAAATGACTCAAAGGTAAAAAAAACTTCTAAAATTTCATGCAATTTATAAAACTCCATGGTTTTTTTAGCAAACTTTTGTTGTAAAATATTGGATTACAGGAGGAAATCGATAGAAAAACTGGGAATATTGTAAAGAGAGAGGATGGAACCTTTGATGTTGATGCAAATACATCAATCGACCAACTTTCTGAAGATTTAGATATAATTTTGCCAGAGGTATTATTTCACTATATTTCTTTTTCTATCAATCGTGATTGTTAAATTTATATATATATTTTTTAATAAAAGATGAAATTATATATTATATGCAGGATCACCAATACGAGACAGTTTCAGGTTTTATATGTGAAGCATTTGGATATATACCAAGAACAGGTGAAAGTATTAAAGTCGTTCTTAAAAAATCAAACGAAGAAGATGATGATGATAATAAACAAGAATCTGATAATCAAGATCAGAAAGAAAAATCCCAAACATTCAAGCTCGAGGTAATTTTACTTTACGTAAAATGGTTGATGCAAAAATACTAGGAATAGAAATAGCTGGAGATGAAACTAAATCGCCCAAGAACTTTCAAGAACAATCTCACTTGTTTAGGGGAAAAAGAATTAATCTCTAATTCATATAATATAAGTGTCTAAACTCAAATCTCAACATATCATTAAGAGTAAATTACAGTTTTGGTCCTAGTTTTGAAAATCTTGCATTGGTAATGGTCCCTGGGGTTTCCAAATCTTTCACTTTTGAATGACTCTCGATAATAATTACTTTCCATAATAAGCTCGTAGACACACATAGGCTGGCCCTTTTAAAAGATACCCATCATGTTGTAATACTAACCAGGAGTAGAATTAACAACACAAAATGAATCCCACGACTCCTTGTATATTGCTATAGAAAGGAAGAACACTGCTTTTGTCCAACTGCTTGTTAACTTTGCAAGAGACCGGGGGTGTGTTTGGTACGATGGAATGGAATCATGAAGGAATGGAATGGACAAGGTAATGGAATGAATCATTACATTCCATTGACGTGTTTGGTTGGCTCGAAGGAATGAAATGAGTCATTCAAACATATAATTTTTTACTAATATATAGAAATTAGAAAAGTAAATAAAATAAATTTGATAAATAAAGAAATTAATGTTATTTTATAAAATAACTTTATCTGAAATAAAGATATATCGTTAAATAAATTACATATAAACATATTTCATTTCATTCAAAATACATATTATATGCTTTGTAAATAATTGAAAAGAATTATCTATAATTTAAAAAAAGTTACAAAATAAAAAGAACTAGATACCATAAAATCTTAAAATATAAATATGTTAAAAAATATGTTTATTTTTAAATTTTTTTTAATTAAATAAAGTTTTGATTTTTTTTTTAAAAGATTAATATTAATTGAAGATTATAATAATAAACGAATTTAATTCTATTATACATCATTCCATTCCCAGAGGGGAAATGAGAAAAACACCCCTCCCTCATAGAATGAAATTCGGTTCAAGAGAAGGAATCACATTCCATTAGGAATGCTCCATTTTGTTTCTTCGAGTAACCAAACATGATCTTTTTCATTCCGTCGTAATGTTCCAGTCCGTTCCCTCTTCGATTACTGCATACCGAACACTACCCAGGTGTAAAAGTGGAGTTGGCCAGAATTACCAACCTCCCATTATAGAAGAGTCGTCTTCGGTTAACAGAAAACCAGATGGTTCGAAGAGGTTTCTACTTTTTGGGTTGTTTTCTTAATAAGAGTATCAACTACAATTTCTCGGTATAGGGGTTCTAAGGACACCCCCATATTGATTTCATGGTGCTCATCTCGATATCTTTTTTAAATTTTCTAGAAAGTGCATCAGCCGTCCTATTTGTACTTCCCGCCTTGTATTGTATTTCAAAGTCGTAACCAAGAAGTTACACAACCGGTACTCGTTTTCAACTTCTTGTTGCTCCAATAAAAAAAATTAAGGCTCTTTTGATCGGTTCTTATAATAACGCCTCCCCAATAAATAATGTTGCCATTTCTGTGCCACCATAACTATAGCCATTAATTTCTTCGCGTATGTTTTTCGGACTTGGTGTATAATTGATGGTCACATAGCTTTTTTAGGACTTAGTTGCAAGTGTTATTGTGTTGTCCCTCATTCCGTCTGTAAATTAATATGTCATCGAAAAATACTAGTACAGATCTCCTTAAAAAAAGTCCGAAATACGTAATTCATGAGAGACTGAAACGTTACGGGTGCGTATTTGAGTCCAAAGGGCATTACCAAAATTCGTAATGCCCTTCATGCATAGAATAGGTGGTTTTTGCCACATCACTAGCCTTGACTCGAATTTGGTGGTACCCGAATTTTAGATCCAACTTCGTGAATATACATGATCCAGTCCCTAACGATACGCCAAAACCCCCGATGTCGGTAATCGGAGGTGGCAAACCTTCTATCATCACTAGGATATAAATTGGTTCTGGTTTGGTTCCCGGTTCATACGCTCACCCGTAGTCAAGAGTTCTCCAAGATAAAAATTGAGACATCTTTTCGTTTGCGAATAGTTATTCCCTTAGAATTAAGAAAAGTTGTCGAAGGGGTGGCGAGTGTTGCGCTGAGTTGTCGCTAAAACTCAAAATGTCATCAAAATAAACGACAACAAGCTTTCCGGTGAACAGTTTAAAGACTTGGTTCATTAATAGCATAAAAGTACTAAAAACAGTTTAAAGATTTCGGGTTGGAGGCCACCCAAAATCAGGCAATTAATTGTTCGTATTGTTCATGTTGTGGGATGCTTGGCATCAAATCGAATCTTGTACTCATATATCAATATAATTCGATCATTCTTTTTTGCAGATATTGGCAGCAAATTGTAGAAAGGTAAACACCGTACGATTCGAAAGAATAATAAACAACCATTCCGCAAAAGAAATCAAAGAAGCCGCTCGCATCGTGCCCCGATTTTGGAAAAAGAAATGGAAAAACGACGAAAGTGGCGACGATGAAAAATCGTATCAAGAAACACCAAAAACCACCACCAACAACAAACAATAACCAAAACGTACCAACTTTTACTTATTATCTTATATTCTTATTCATCTCCCATTATAATTTACACCAAAAAAAAAAAAAAACATAAAAATACCGAAAATCTCTTCTTTTCTACAAATGAAGGGAGGTGTCCACTTCATGTTTCGATCTCGAATCCGACAACATCTCCATGAACGCTTGTTGTTTTGCAGGTTTTTTAGCTTCTGTGTACATATCGAGTCCAAGAGATAGAGAATCTTGAAAACACGGTCTAGGGTGCACCGTTGACCGAACCAACGGCTCATAACGGTTAGTTTGACTTTGACTTTGACCCGGTCCAGGAAACAACTTTAAAAGCTCCATCTCTTCCCTCTTCTCCTTCATTCTTTCCAGTCGCCGGAATCTTTCTTGCAAAAGAGCTATAGACGACGCACCACCACCTGCCGCCATCGAGTTGCCGCCACCTTGCCTTCCCATGGAATGAAGAGCTACTAATTATTGTGTCGACCGTATTGATAGTTTGATAATAGGAGTGTGTGTATATATATATAATGTAGGTGTTTTTTAATAATATTTTTTTGGAGAGTGAGCCTCCCTTTGTTGATTCTGGATGACGTCATTGGGGTACAGAATCAGTAATGGAGCACAAGATCCAAGGGGAAAAAAGAGGGGTGAAGGCAAAAGGACTTTTTGAAGGAGAAAAAGGATGAAAGAGTGAGGACAAAGAGAAAGAGTGTGGTAGTTTTTGGAAGGTTGTGTTTGTGAGAATATAAGGTTAGGTTTGATGCTGTGGTCAGGTTTTTTGTATTTTTTGAGTGCTATAAGCTTCGTAGAAGACGACTACTTGTTTGGTTTTTTCTTTATGGATTTTTATGGGTGTGTTTCTCTTGGAAAAATGTTATTTATTTTGTTTTAAAAGGAATGAAAAAGTCTAGATTATGATGGGATTTGATGTATAAACGTCTATGTTGTGATGGGAATTTGTCAATTTGATGGGTGTCTGTGTGATATTGACATGTGACAGTTGTAAATTTAAAAGTAACATCTATCAATTAATTTGGGTATGTGTTGATGTAAAGATTGGGATTTCACATAAAACAAATGGTGGGATTATTAAGTAATGATGTATATTTTTGCTAAAGTGATTTTGTTTTCATACGTTCTAACATATTTGGAAAAAATGTATAATGAACAAGCAAATGTGTAGAAGTGAGAGAACATGGAAAACCCTGCTAAGGGGTTTATGGTGTTTTTGGCCTATCAATATATTAGTATATGGATTTGAATGGTTTATAAAAGCCCTCTAGCTTTTATATAATGTATAATACAAGAACACACTATACAAAATTTAACACAACTCCCACAATTCTAGCTATAAGATCCACAATGTTTAAGTTAATAGTAAACTCGAAAACAGTTGTAAGATAAGTCTTTCGTAGAAATATCAGCAAACTGATGCGAAAATGGAATGTGTACTACACAAATATGACCACAACTCCACAAGACATGAGACAGTGAAGTTATAGAAGAAGGTTGTGAAACAAAGCAGCCTCAATAATGACATTAGCCAGGCCTCGTACTAATGCATTCGCTCAAGAGAAAATATGTTGGCCTTTAGACTAAGAGACAAGATTATCATACATAAATACACAATAACTTGAAGTAGACCGACGAGTCTTAGGAGTTCCCTTCTAGTCCGTGTCGGTGTAATAGACTGAATGATCCACTAAAGACATACGAAGTTGGAGACCAAATGAGAGAGTGCTATGAAGATAGCGAATATGTATTTCAATACATTCATTTGTAGTTTCGACGATCGCACATATAGATGCAAACTTAGTGGACGACATGAGCTGTATCAAGACGAGTAAAAGAATTCCAACTCTTGTACAAGTAATTCCTCCGGTATTAACTCATATTTATATATATATATATATATATATATATATATATATATATATATATATATATATATATATATATATATATATATATATATATATATATATATATATATATATATATATATATATATATATATATATATATATATATATATATATATATATATATATATATATATATATAGGGTCCCGTTCCGGCGAGAACACGAAATTCGGTGAGGACCGCGAGGACAACTCTCAACCAATCAACGTCATTAAGGGTGTTTTCGTCAAAAAAACTGACAATGGGCCTGGTAATAAGAGCTGGACGAGTTGGGCTGAATTAGATGCCAAAGAAATTTGAAAAGTGTGGGCTCCAAGCTACTGGGCTTCTTCTGGACAAAAAGTAACACGACCAAGCCCTAAATCATCGTCTTCTTCATTGATCGCTTTGATACGTCTTCTTCGTTGATACATTGATCTGAACGAATTCACCAGCAAAAGCAAAAAGATTCTGATTTGTTTCAACTAAATTGAAGATTATAATTCAATTTCTTCGTTGCTTCCTTGCTCAGATCGTCTTCTTCGCCGCTTCTTGCTCTGATCCAGTTCAACATAAAAATGATTCTGATTTTTTCAACTGATCAAAAAAATTGAAGATTAAAACTCAATCAGGTTAGTTTATACTATATATAAGAGATTTTATTAAATTGAATGTCTAACTTTGATGAAGCACTCAAGGTGTTTGTTAAAATACCTCTGAGAAGTTCAACAAGGTACTTGTTAAAATGCATCTGAAAAGTTCAATGCACATAAGGTGTTTGTTAAAATGTTTATGAGAACCTCAATGCACATAAGGTGTCTAAGATGTTTTTATAAGATTTTCTTGTGCTTTACACACACAAACTATCTGTATGAATGTATTTGTGATATGTAAATAAGTGAGTTCATACTCTATATTTACATTGCTTTTTGGTCTTTATGGAAAAACTTTACATGCATATGTCTAGGAGAATGGGTGATAAATTTGTGTGTACATGTAGGTATGTGTAGAAAAAAGAGGATCATAAAAAAGAAAAGAGTGGTAAAAAATATGTCTTAATAGATAAAGACCAACTTCTTGCAACTGCACAAGTCTATTAAATAACATGGTTGCATCATAAAACCTGTGAAAATTTATATCATATTATTGATTTGTTATACCCGTTAGGATTAGGCCATATCATTGATTTGTTTATCATCTTATTTGTAGAATTGTATGGTAACATGGTTGGAATCATAATATCTTTGGATCATCAAATATTTGGATTATAAACCATTCGAATCAAATCATTGTATTGATTAATTTGTTACACATCAATCATAAAATGTTTGTATCATATAATTTTTGATCATATAATGTGAAATGTTATGATCAGTAGTATATCATTTGATGATGATATTCATCATGATATATCATTTAGAGAACCCTGAGTTATGTATAGTCAAGTGCGTTGTTCATGTAGGTAGTTTTTGAGCACGTGTTTTATGGTAGATTTTTTGTAAGCTACAGTAAGAGGTTTCTTTATTTTTAGGTTAGATGCAAAACTTACATTGATTCATAATATTATTGTTTCAGGAAGCAGTCTATGTATCTTAACATCGTCGATATCAAACGTTGTACAAGCATATAAGAAAATGAGATCTAAATCAATAAGTCAAAGAGGATGTCTGAATGAGAGATCTTGAGTTTGAGCCCAGTATGCACGAGAGACATGGTAGACCTTGACGTTAAGATGTTGTTTGATCCCGAACTCAAAGTACTAATATAATTTAACAATGTGTGCATCTCAGTATAAAAGTCAAAGAGGATGTCATCGTCTATAGGTTTAAAATATTCAAGCATTTGAAATGTTATATATTCAGACTAAGAGATTGTAGATAATTTACTATTATTCGATTTTGATGCATATTGTTTTATTTTTTTTCAATCGTATCTTATATTATAAAATTGTTGTTCATGCAAGGTTTGTCAATATGGTATGATGCAAATTTGCATACACTTCAAACATTTATATGCCTTGAATCATATTATTTTCAATAATACCAGTTTGAATCATAGCATATTAAATCATATATGTTTTTTCATAAAAGTTTTGATTCATAAAAGGTTTGGAATCATAATAGTTTTTGGATCATTATAATATACTAGTTTGATGTTTTGAATAATATGATACCTAGAATAATAATTTCATGTTTTGAGTAATTTGGTACTTTGAATCTTAGTTTTGTCTATTTTTATGATGTAAAAGCAAATATTCAAAAAGTTATGATTCAAAATGTTATATAACCCAAAATCACAATATCTAAAACTTATGATCCAAAAAAACAAATGAAGCACAAGACTATGATCAAAAAATATAGATGCATCATATAAGTTTAGATCATGACTATTAAAATTGAACATTAAAATACTAAAATATAATATATAAATTTTTAGAATTCAAAAGGTATATGATCTAAAATTAGAAAATGCAAATGTCGAATAATATTGTTTTTTGAAAAATAGTTTTATATTTTGAATAATTGAGTATTTAGGTTTTTCTATTCAAGTGATGAAAAAGAAATTTCTATGATCCAAAAAATATAATAATGTTTTCGATCATGACAAAGTTTTAAAATCCAAATATAGTTTTGGATCATGACTGTGATACACAAAATCATGATCCGGAAATATGATCCATAAAGTTTTAGATCCAAAAAATATATCAATAATTTTTTTGGATCATGAATATGATCCATAAAAATATGTTTTGGATCAATCATTGATGTCACATTTTCAAGTTAAATATCATATCATATTTGGTTAATATCCAAAAGATAATGTTTTGGATCATGACAAGTAACACAAATTTTTTGGATCATGATCCATAAATTTTTTGGATCATGATCCAAAAGATAATGTTTTGGATCATGATCCATAAATTTTTTGATCCAAGAAAAATAATACGAACTATAAAGTTTTGAATAATGACTATTATGTCAAAATGGACAATTATGTTATATGTGGCCATTTTTCAACCTAGTCAGCATGGTCCATATCTTATGACCCATATCTTATGACGATCCATAAGAATAATATCCAAAATACATGATCCATAACATATAAATATGGCATGAATTATAATATGTAAGATGCAAACTTCTGGGTTTCATAAAAAACACAATGCATTGCTAATGTAACACCCGCGTTTTCGACAATTATCGACCACGTATATTTTAGAACATTATAAATTATCCGTATTTTCAACAATGATTGATTATGTGCATTTTACAACGTCAATTATATAAGTTATCTATTATTAACAAATCGTAAAATATATTATAAGTTTCGTAAATTTCGTATTAAGATATTATTCGAAATTGAAATTTATTGTCATATCTTTTATAAGTAACTATTTATATTATTCCCATACAAAAATATATAGGTAAGTTGCCATAAATTATGCATCGAAACATAGAAATATATGTACGACAACTTCAAAGTTACAAAAGGTTATGATTTAAATCTAGTTAAGTTATTGCTAATCAATTATGCGGTAAGTTATAGTAATTACAAATAAAACGTGAATCTATATATATATATTTTTGGTGAAGTGATATTAATATCGTAAATATAATTGTAGCCATTTAACATTGAAAGTTTGATCGTTGTTATGTTGCTTAATTTATATATTCAAAATAATTAATTCGTTTTATATTATCAAAATTCAAAAATAGATTTAGATTTGGAGGAATATATACACGTAAGTTTGTTTGGATAAATAGCTTGGGCTTCAAGTGATTTGCATGACAAAGTACGGATAATTACACGTCTTCGTTTAGATAAGAATTACACGTGATGATTTTCTTAATGACTAAGTCTTTTAAAATTGTACGGAGGATTGAAATTCTTATCCAAATCATTAGTATAAATAGAGATCTTTGTAAATGTAAAATTACACCCACCTAGTAACTTGTAGAAAAAATGGAAAGAGTTTCTTAGTGGAATATAGCAAACAAAATGTATGTGTTATTCGAAAGTTTATTATTAATAGTTTTAATCATTTTTATTATTATGAATTTAAGCCGTCAAACCGTTTTTATAAATACGTTGATGTTATATTTTAGTCATATCATTTTATCCGTTTAAACATATTTTCAAATACGCTATAACCAAAATATTATTACTTATATGATAACTTACGTTTATTCCATTAGTAATTATTTTAAAATTATACCCATAAGGGTATAGAAAATAATTCGTAATACGTTAGTATATAATTAAATATTATTGGTTACATTATAACCACGTGTATCTTATTGATAATTATTTTCATATTAGACCGACGTGGTATATGAATAACTAATAATATGTTATTGTATAACGAAAATATTATTAGTTATATTATAGTTTATGTTTTTTGGTTGGTAACAATATCTATGTTAGAACCGCTGGATATATAAAATAATTAATAATACGTTATAACATATGCTTTTTGGCTAATAGCCATTTCTTTATAGAAAACAGCTAATAACACGTTAATATACAAACGTAATATTGTTAGTTATATTATAACTTATGAGTATTGGTTGGTAACGCTAGACATTATTTTAACCGTTTAGATCGAGAAGTCACCATAGAAACTATTCAGGAAATGATACATACACGAGTTGTATCAGGTGAGTTTTTATGATGCCTTTGCAAACTGAGATATATATGATATATATTGTGTTTATATGTCTAATTGCTCATTGCATTATAATTGTCACGTTTATTGCTTTTCGATATTTTATCATGCTTATTGCTTTATATATGTATACACGAGTTGCTGGGTAAATATAAAGAAAATGAAAAGGGAACGTAACGTCGTTCGCTAATAAATATAAATTGGTACGATTAGTACACGGGAGGCATCCTGTTGTTACTAAGTCGATACCGGCAATACATGTCTAGCCCCACTAGTACATTGTATAGAAGTCATGACTCGGATAGCACACATGCTAGTTCGAAGTCTGAAAATGACTTAAATAAATTTACCCACAACTCCGAGATCTCAACATAATTTTTGTATTTCATATTTCATATCATCAATGCATGTGGTATTTTGTACACAAACACATGAATTCACTAAGCCATTTGGCTTACGCATCTACATATATATCTCAGGACACATTCAGTAGAATAAAAATCAGGTACTCGGCATCATAATAATGGGACCAGATGACACTCGGAGACATTACCTGCTGTTATAACTTTTAGTTATTAGCAATAGTTCTAGCTTGTATTTCGTTATAGCTTCCGTTGTAAATGAAAACTTTGATATATATAAATAAAGTTAAAGTTTCGTTTGAATAAAGTCTCGTGGTGTCACAGCTAAAACTAAAAATGTACCTTAGACAGGTTCATTACAACATTGTTTCTTTACCACATAACATGACCAATAAAAAATGTGCTACTAACAACAAAAACTAAATAATATATCAAACTAAAAACTATTTCATAACTGTGGTCAGAACACGACAACAATCACAAAAGTCCAATTCCTTGAACCCTAACTTGAATTTCATGCAAATGTGCTTTACCATAAATCTTTTTCTTCTTGTAAATTGTCAGCTTATCATAGTTCTCTAGAGTGCTGACAAAGGTAGGTTTGCTCAGATTAAAATTAGACAAAAACATATTTGCAACATACTTCTTCCTTATCTTTGCCAATTATACGTCTTAACAATCAGACTCAAGTTCTAAATGAACATCAATACTATCCGCTCCACTCCACAAGCCTCTAGAAATAACCCATAGACAACAAGGTTGTTTTTTTTAACGAAAAAAATTTCCACTTGAAATCCTGAAAAAAAAAATATTAAATGTTTTATCATAATAAGTTATGGATCATAATTCATAAAAGGTGGATCATTTAAGTTATGAATCATAATTCACAAAAATTTAGATCATTTTAAGTTATGGATCATTATTCTTATAAATATGGAAACATTAAGTTATGGATCAAAAAGTAAATTTGAAAATTTTAGGATCCAAAAGCTATGATCCATACTTTCTATGATTCAAAAAGGAGACATGAATCATAAAATTTTGGATCATGAGTATGATAAAAAAATATGACCCAAATAAAATAATCTATAAATCTTTTTATAAGATGGACAAATAATATAAGATAAATCATAAAACTTTGTATAAAATGGACTATTTCTACAAGCTGAACAATTTCTATAAGATGAACAAATTTTCAATAAAAACATGATCTAAATAACTCACCATGATCTATAACTTTATGACGTGAATCATAAACATACAAACTACTATTTTTTCATATCTTCATGCATTACTAAAAAATAACAATGTACCTTAACTGAGTTGATAACATCCTTATTATTTATAAATTGAAGGATAAAAGCAAAAATAAAAAAACATCAAAGATGTTGCCAAAGAACTCAGTTTAACTCAAGCATCTGCTCCGTAAAGTTTTGTATGTGACATTCACATTGGTGATTGCTTCTTATTTTTGTTTTCCATACCAGTTAGTGCCCACATTTGCAAACTTCAACTCAACACCTAAATTACATAAAAGATGAATCAGTAAATTAGTCGCATAACTATTCTTTTAAGGAAAAAACAAACATGTAAAACAATATGAGAACATCAACACAAAATGTATAATGATTATAACATGAAGTGCACTCAACATTTTTAAGTTGTCGTGTATCTTCAGTGATTACTTGAATGATCACCAATGCCATCTCAACCTACATATAATTCAAGGTAAAATCAGTCCAAACCCTAAAGACTAAGGAGACACATAAAGTAAGAAACTCAATGTAGGCCTACCATTTCATACTAATGAGATTTGATACGAAGTAAATCCTGAGAACCCTGATTCCAGAATTGAACTTGAACCGTCTATTTTCATGCAACTTCTAGTGAAATTTAAAACATAATATGTATAATAACGATCACGATAAACCACATGATCAAGATACAAGATAATTGTTAAGTCTTTGATGTCCTCTAATCATTATTAATAATATTTAAAAAGAGAATAGTAAAAGCAAAACAATCCATTCAGGGAAAAAGTAAAAAGGAATGATCTGGAGATGGTCCACATTAGAAACCTAACACAAAAGAATTTATCATGTTAGTGAATAATTAACATTCAGGAATTATTATCATAATTTGAAATACCACAAGAACTTAACAAAGATCTCTTAGACAAACTTTTGTGTTCATGTGGATCCATTTAGCAGCATCATAATACAACCAGAGTAGTTTTATGTTAGAAAGCTTCAAATTTGTGTATACTATGATTATTTTAAATTGCTATTTCTAGATAAAACTGATACAGTGGATACAAAAATCTCTACTTTAAGGATGTTATAGCATCTAGTTCAGATCATTTATATGTTACAAACAACTACAACAATTTTTATCACAAGTAAACAAATGAAAACAACAAGAAAATCCTCAAGAGAATAGATTTTCCAAGATGTGGTTTCTTTGAGACATTAGATCGAACACGTTGCAAGCATTCTTGTATTCAACTTCATTTATGAACATAAGCATGAGTATAGAAAGCATTAACCATCAAAAAGTGTTTGTCAACATATATAAGATAAAAAATTAAACAATAAAGTAACATAACACCAAATATGTTTATGAAATTAGGGTTTCAAAACTAAAAAACGAAATACACTATTAAGAAAAGAAAATAATCAAACAATTAGTACTAAAATCAACTTCACCTGCGTCCATTTGACTTGAAATTATACAGATTCCTCTTCAAATTGATCATGATTTTAAAAGAATTGAAGAGGCAGAAGGTAAAATACGATGAATCGCTGATTTCCAGAACCTATAATAAGGGTTTACCTGCTTTGTTCTTCAGAGGTAAAAGGGGATACGAAACCTGAACAAAATACGATCGATTATACAATATGTTTGCTTCACACCAACAACAACTCGAAGATTAAAGATGATTATAGAGAGGAACACAATAATTTTGAAGAGAAAATGCGAATAGTTGGACTGAAATTCAGAGCAATGGAGGAATACGCTTCAAGAACTAAACGAGGGTTCCAGAAAACTAGGGTTTGACAATCCAGCCCTTCAAACCCTTACCCTTTACAGGAAAAGTAAATTAAAGTTCTAGTTATTCACAAGAATGCCACCGTCTCCATAATAAAAAAATATGGATTAATTACAGCCATCTATTTTTTCAGATTAATGGTCAAGATTAGTCCTCACAGTCCTCACAAAAATAGGAGTCCTCACCCGATCGTCTTTCTATATATATATATATATATATATATATATATATATATATATATATATATATATATATATATATATATATATATATATATATATATATATATATATATATATATATATATATATATATATATATATATATATATATATATATATATATATATATATATATATATATATATATATATATATATATATATATATATATATATATATATATATGTATAGAAGAAGGATCAAATAAGAAGTAAAAATTATGGTAAGAAGGTAAGAAGTTTTTTATTTACTTGGTTTTTTGACGAATCACCAAAATGAATCACTAGATGAATAAAAAATAACATGATTTATTGAAAAAAATTTCTAAAAAAAACATATTCATGAATCATTTTTTAGTAAATCAAGTTTTATTCATGTTACGGACAATTTTAGTGAATAACAACAAAATCATGGTAAAAATGAATCATCAATTTGTTTTTTCGAGATTTTTTTTTGTGAATCATGTTATTTTTACATCATCTATTGATTCATTTTGTTGTTTCGCCGAAAAAAATATGTAAATAAAAAATTTCTTATCTTCCTACCAAAAATTCACTTCTTACCGGATCCCAAATATATATATATATATATATATATATATATATATATATATATATATATATATATATATATATATATATATATATATATATATATATATATATCTCAAAATCACTTATACACCACACATTCCAAATACTCACAATACGTCTTTAATATATTTTTTTGTTTAAAAATACATTTTTGTCATATTCCAAATCACTTATACACCACACTTTCTCTTATGTATTAACTGATTATAACATAAAAATACTTAGACCAAGAGGTGCCATGACACGGCGGTATGCGGGTTCCCACGTGGAGGAGGAACTATGCGTGGGCACACTGCCCCTTGTCGGGTGGGTGACTGCGGGTTCCACCCTCCCGCGGGTTCCCAATCCGCACAACTTCCCCCCCCCCCCCCCCCTCTCTCTCTCTCTCTCTCTCTCTCTCTTCTTCTTCTTTTTATTCTTCTTCTTCCTCTTTATCTCTCATTTCTCATGTGTTGCAGGTGGAAGGGTGGAAGACGAAGACGAAAAAGAAATAAGAAAGGGAAAAAAAGTTATGGAAATTACAATATTGGTCCCTATACATAATATGGGAAATACAAAATTGGTCCTATATTTTTTATAAAGTTATAAAATTAATGAAATCTTAAACATATCATTAATACTTTTAGTTTATTTTTTTTAAATTTAATTTAATTTGTTATTTAGTTTATTTTATTTTAATTATTTATTTAATTAAAAAAAGTGAGTGGTAGTGGGGGTTTACCATTTCCAACAATTTAAGAGGGTGAGGGATTAGTGATGGTTTATTGATGTGGCGCCTATGTGGCAGGTAAAAAATGAATGGTAGCAAGAGGTAAATAGTCACGATACCCGTTGGTCTTGTATAATACCATGTAACCCACATAAACTCAACTCACACTAAATATACTTGCAAAGCACACATAAATTTCGTATTTTGATGCTTTAGGCTTTACCACTCCAACCCAAGCCCAAACGTTTCAAAATTTATGCAAGTAAATATGTCTATTATGGCTTGGAATATAAATATCACATAATAACATGTTGCATATACCCTTTTCCCATTTACGGTTTCTATGTATTTAGTGTTGTATATGCTTTTTGTGACGACATACATGGAAGCATGGGATGGTTTGGTGAATATTATACTTAACCACATCTTAATAGAAGTAGAATAAGTCATAAAAATGGTTTAAAAAGAGAAGGTAATGGTCCAAAAGTAAGCCAAAAGTTTGTATTCGGTTTTGACCAAATTAGGAGTATTTGAGCAAATCTGAAGCTACAATAGAGTGCTATCGCTTCATGCATGAACTCAAATGTTTTCAAAAGTTTATTACGGGCGTGTTCGGCAAAATTAGCCGGTACTGGTTAGCTGTAAGCGGTTAGAGATTAGCTGGAAGCTGATAGCGGTTAGCGGTTAGCTGGTAGCTGTGACTTTTATTACTGCAGAAGTGTTCGGCAAAAGCAACTGTTAGCTTATAGAAGTGTAAAATAATATAAAAATCAGAAGTCAAACGCTAAACGCTCTCAAAAGCTACATGAAATAGCTTTTGGATTATGAGCGTTTTGTTAAAAGTAAAAACTAAAAGCTCTTGTTGCCGAACGAGGTTTTTTCAATTTTTCGAGCATTTTCTTAAAAGCTAAACGCTAAACGGCAAACGCTCCCAAAAGCTCTCAAACGCTGCGTGCCGAACACGCCCTACATGTTCCAAAACAAACAGAATGAGTCAGAAAATAGACATGATGTTAGTTTTTGGGCTTCGAATATCAATATAAATACTTGGATACTTTCATGGATCGTGTACATAGAAAACTTTTGAAAATCTGTGATTTCGACCATATTGCTTAGGGTATCACGAAATCTGATTTGAGATTAACCAAGAAATATAATTCCAAATCACACGCCTTATTTTGAATTTTGAAACATAGAATACCTTGTTTGTTTTTGTTTTGCTGAGACACTTTTGTTGAGAGAAGAAGCAGTTTTCTCTATGTAACCTCTATATATAACAACATATACAATAAAATTATCAAAATACAAACGTGACATCATTGTTATTCGCTAATATAACAACCTTTAACACAACACAAAGTTAAAAAGACGTGTCTCACTAGATTCGAACAATGTTTTCGAAAAGTTATTAATTTCATCACTAAGCCAATCGGTTTTTCTTAGAACCGGTTTTTAGTTTAACCGGTTTTGGCTTGACCGGTTTCGGTTAAAACCGAACCGGTTTAGGCCGGTTTTTTGGGTGAGAAATGTATAACCGGTAGAACCGGTTCCGGTTCCGGTTAAAACTGGTTTTTATATAACCGGTTCCGGTTAAACCGGTCCAAAAACCGATTTCAAAGTATTAAATCTTTAAAAATCCAAAAAAATACTAAAAAAATACTATAAAAATACCTAAAAATATATATTGTCTTTGGTTATGATATACAATAAGAAACAACATTGTTTGAACTTGAATAACATTGATTGAAATTGAAATGAAAAAAACAAACGTGAACGACCAATTACGTATTATAAAAAACTAGGAATTATAGTTTTCGAATAACAGAGGTTCAACATCGAAAAACTTAGGTCAATCTCCAACACATTACATAAACTAGGAATGATAGTCTTCATCTAGAAATACCAAAGTTTTAAAATTCAAATTACATAAACGTCAATAATAATAATAGTAGGAATTATAGTCTTCAAATTTGTCGTCTTCAAATCTTCAAGCCTTTAATCCGAAAATTCTTCAATCTCACCCTCATCAACTTCGGTCGTTGGAGGTGATATCCCCATTGCAACTTCTTCTTCGTGGATATACTCTTCCACCGGTGGTAAAAGCGGCCCTTCGAGCGAAACGCAATTTTGTATCCTTTCTTGCACCGAGCTTTTTTCGCACCATCTCTCATAACACAATAATCGAAATTCGACCAAACATCGGCGGATCGCGTTGTGGTTTTGATTTCCGCTACATCATCGTTGGTATAGATTCGTGTTATTCCGGAAGTACCAACGGAAGCGGAACCGGTAGCGGAACATGACGAAGCCATCTTGAAATTGTTAGAAAATAGGTCGGGAATGCGAAAAACGTCGAGAATTGTGAGCGTTTTTTGCGGGGTGTTGAAACCAAATGAACCAACATCTATTTATACTAACAAATGATGGGTAAAATGGGAATTTAGGGGTTTTAAACGGCTATAAACGGCTAAAAAACGAGCAAAAGAAGCCAAAATCTTAAAATTCCCGTTTTTTAACGGTTATATAAAAAAAAACCGGAAAAAACCAGTTAAAAAACCGGTTAAAAAACCGGTCTGCGCAAAGGAATGGAAACCGGCTCATAACCGGCGGTTCGGTTAAACCGGAACCGGTTCTTGGCTAACCGGTTATTGAAAAAACCGGTCCGGTTTATTTTTTCGGTTTTTATAAAAACCGGTTACGATGGGCACCTCTATTCACCACTTCGGCTCAAAATGGGCCCAATACGTATTTCGATTTGAGGGAATCTTAAGGCCCAATTAGTTGGTGTCTTGACTCTTGACATTAATTTTTAAAGAAACAATATATGTCATATATTTACAAATTTTGAGGAATTCTCAACCTACTATGACATAGTTAACCACGATAAACTACACTTGAGAGAAAACATTTGGTCTCAACTCAAATATTATATTTTTCATGGTGTAAATGGATTATATCAAATATAGTGAACACATTGTATACGATAAAATGTCATATACTTACAAATTTATCATTATAAAAGATCTTTTTTCGAAACGGCAGACTATTATAAAAGATTCATACGAGTTTTTTCTATTTTTACGTGTAGGTTAACTTGTTGAAAGTATATGGAAATACTACAACGTTTCGAACACGAAATAATGGGTCAAGCTAACTCCGAACGAGGCCACTACTATTCACACCCACCAAGGTTGCCTTCAACTTCACTTGTTTCAAAATTAATCCATAACTTTAACCATAAAAATGATTAAAGTTTAATGTTACTTTCAAGTAATCAATCATCATCCCTTTACAATTTCCTTTTTCACCTGAAGTCTAAACTTTATTTTTAGGCTCCACTCCTTTTTCACCTAACGTCTATAAACTTCATTTTTTAGGCTCCATTGTTATAAAAAATTATATGAAACTAAGTTGTCTTGTTACCATTTATCGACAACTTCAGTATACCTTATTGATATTTCAAAAGGTTTTATAAATCTTTATCTTCCGAATTTAAATGTTGAGATACATACATGCATATATACATATATACATATATATGTATTTAAGTATGCAAAACATCTCTTATTCAGGATATAAATAATTTAGTAAGAGTTGTGTTATTGGCCTTTACATTTTTATTTATTATTACTTAGAACTTGATTACTTGAATTTTAATTATCAACATGGTGTGTATATGTTAATATGTATATACATATTCACATAATGTTAACCATTCAAAATAATGGGCACAATTAGTTCGTTCTAAGGTGGTATTTTAGTTTTACAAAATATGCTAATTACAAATAATTTTAGAACCAAAATAGTATTTATAAGCAAGGTCAACAAGTTAAACTCTTAGTAATATGTTTCATACTTAAAAAAGATTACATTTAATATACTAGACGACCAATCATTGTTTACTAGATAAGCAACTAATAATTCATATAATTAATTAGTAGTAAATATTTTAAGAATTAAATAATAAATTGCATCCTTACGTGCTAACGTCTAAGCATTTAAAAATTATGGATAATGTTAGGTTATATTAATATGATTTGGTGGAGTTGTTAAGAATAATAACAATACTACCATTGTCTAAATTGTTAACTATAATTAGTTCACTACTTATGTTTGTGTCGTAATTTCTAAATTGCACTAGTGATGAAAGCTATAAAGGCGATGCGATGTTTATTGTGATAATATATTTAATAAACTGACTATCTTTTCGGTCCACATCATAAATTGACTGAATTTTGTAAATAGTAAGTTGCTAATTAAAAATAACCAAACTGTACATCTTCGATTTTTGAAGTTTCGTATGACATTCGAAATTGGGTTGCCCGTTTTGTAGTTTGAAATTTCGAAATCTCTCGAAAGAAGTTCAATATAATCTTTAAGTACTATCGATTGAAATCAAGTAAACTTTCTTTAAATATTATTACGAAACAGAATATTCTACTTGTATCTGTATTTTGCAATTTAAGAGA
Source organism: Cichorium intybus (assembly GCA_023525715.1). Taxonomy (NCBI): domain Eukaryota; kingdom Viridiplantae; phylum Streptophyta; class Magnoliopsida; order Asterales; family Asteraceae; genus Cichorium; species Cichorium intybus. The sequence goes on along the minus strand of CM042012.1, from coordinate 126,276,328 downwards.
TTTCACAAGTATCATATAACGTCGTTGTTTTGTGTATATGTTTCAAGCTATGCTTATGTTCATATGATTGGTCGTTACGGAGGTATATCTAAAAAAAAGTATTTATTTGGTATTATATAATACATAGATTTTAATAATTGATATGACATGATGAATAGTAAAATTATTATTTTTATTTATATTACAAACCACAGTATTAACCAAAAGTCTGTTTTGTTTGGCGGAAGGTGCTAGGTTTTCAAGTCTCTCTTGAAACAGTTTTAATTTTTATTTCATGCATAGTAAAATTTTTGTGTTCTAATTATATTACAAGACATCAAATATTAACTAAAAGTTTTGTTCAATTTGACGGTAAAACCTGTTCAATTCTGAAGTAAATATAAAATCCCTTGGATGATGTATTTTATATATGAGTAATGTGGAGAAGTCAAACATGTTCAATTTGACGGTAAAGCCTGTTCAATTCTCAAGCAGATTGGTCAGATAAATCGCCTGAACCCGAATTAACTCCTTTTAAATTTAAAATGTAAACAAAATAAAAATAAGTTACAAATTAACATAAGTTTCAAAATTTGGAAATATACGATCACAAATACAAATAAATTAGTTCAATAACATCGGAAACATTTGATTTTTAAGTAACTCGAATTTCATCATGTCCTATTTTCTTTGTCATGTTGCTCCACATATTTCTTCAACTTGTGATTCTGTTTTTCTGTAGAAACAAATAAAATTTATGTAACTTATCACTTATAGCACATACATATTGATATGATAATGAATATCAGAACGAAGAAACAGAATCATGTAAGGAGCGTATATAAGGTGCAAGTTTAGAAAGTAGAAGTGGGGTTGTCCTTTTTCATATAATTAATAATCTAACTTTATAATAAAATAATAATAACATATATTCAACTAATTGTAAAGTATATATATATATATATATATATATATATATATATATATATATATATATATATATATATATATATATATATATATATATATATATATATATATATATATATATATATATATATATATATATATATATATATATATATATATATATATATATATATATATATATATAAATAATATTCAAATATTTTGGCAGAACACAAGTTGAGAATTTCAACTCAACTCAGTCTAACCGTTAATTTTGTGTTGGATTCAGGTTGAGTTGATAGGTTTGTGTAACTTTTCCGCTTCTAATTTTAACATGAATTAGAGCTTCAAAAATTTCTTCATAAAAAAAACATCAAACTTCTAAAGGTACATATTAATCATAAGTGATGAATTATATTTCTTACGATATTTAAAATATACGGTGGACTTGAACTTAAAATTTATTTTTCAACCTCTACAGTTGGAATAACCATATAAATAAAAATTTTGGTGTTTAAAATTTATGCTTAGCTTGAATCGTAAAAGTTGAAATGGATGATTCTCTGTTAATTTATACATTCTGATATTACATATTACCAATATAATAAATCTTAGGAAACTGACGACCTAAAACCATAGCAAAAATGGTTAAATATGCTAGCGAATCAGTAACATATCGACAATATCAGAGTAGAGATGTTTCCAATAGCATGTAGAATTTTATTCAAAAAAACAAAATATGATAAAACAATAAAACAATTTTGAGAGATATTCACTTATATGAATTTAGTCATCCGGAGTATTGAATTTATAAGGCAAAATTTAATAGTTTCGTAAGTTAAAATGCATTTTGCACTTCTGTTGGGAATCTCATCGTCTTAGATGGTAAAATACTTGTTAAATTTGTTTTTTTTTTCAATGAGTGAGAACACTTCAATCTATATAAATACAAAATTTATTTTACAGCTACAAAAACATTTTACAATCAACCAATTATTAAATGGTTATGGTATTGACTATTGTAGCCAAAAATAAAGTCAAGTTTTAGATATTTTATCGTACAATGACTGTTTTTATGATTACCGTTTATTAGCGGTATATAAGGTCATTCATTAACTTAGACAATGTTTTGTGCCATATATTATTCATGAACTATATTATTGGAAAATATAAGTAAACTAAAGTTTACAAGAACATCCACAATAAATAAAATTTTTTGGGGAAGTTTTTTCATTAAAAAGCTAAAAAATAAACAACTAATTATTTTTCCACTATGGGAGAGCTTATTCAATATGCTCTATATTGATTGTTTGTATTTTTTGTCTACTTAAAATTGGTTTAAAACACATGTGACCTATATTATAATTGAAAAAGCTCATTGTAAGAACTTGCTAATTAACAAACTTATTGAAAAAACTCTGTTTTGAAAAATCCACCACTATAGCTTTTTTAAAATTTTAAGTTTAAAAAAAAATCTTGAAAAGTTCCTATTGTAGATGTTCTGAATATTGCATGTTGATACGAACTTGAGTCCTTAGTCACCAACAAACCCACGTTCTCCACAAACCCATTATATCTCCTTGAAAAATGCATGCATTACCAATTAATTAGGATTCCACTTCAATTTAGTTATAGGTCACGTCTTTTACTTTTCAGTTAGTATTTAAGCATTGTAATTGAATGTTAATGGCAGTGAGAAATTGTTAAGTGTTATTTCCTTGTTTCTTTATTACCGGAGATTGACCATCTCGAACCGGTCGTATCACATGTTGTCACAGGAAATTTATGTATGTATAATAGTTAAAACATAATTTACAGCAGACTTAAGTTTAACTATATATAACAATGTCATTTTGATTTAGCAAGAGAACTATGTAAAAACATTAGATGTTATTATAACCTTAAATGCATGAACATGAATAATTCAAAAAAGTTTGAATATTGTTTTTTAACTAAAAAACAATTCAGTAAAACCGAAAAAGATCGTAAAAGAAAAACATAAATTTAAAGATGTAAAATGGAGAAATTTTTTAAAAACATTCAAATAAATAAAAATGTAAAAATTATTTCAGTAATATATTATTTTGTAAAGTGCATTCATCAAAAACAAACTTATAAAAAATATATAAAAGTTATAAAACTAAATTTCTTAAAAACAATTTTTTATAAGAATAAAAAAACAAAGTTGTAAAAATGGACTTCTACCAACCTGAATATTTAATGGCTTCAAACAAATAATACTTAGTAGAAATAAGTAATTAAAAGATGATGAATGTTAGGGGTTGAAATAAAATAAGAGAGAATACATTATGATCATAATTGACATTAAAGTTATTTATAAGTTCGGTCTGAAATGAAAAATGATTTTCTAACAAAATAACTATTATGTAAAACTGAAAAATCGTAAAACAAATCATAAAATCAAATATGTAAAATGAAACAAATATTTAAATAAAACATGCAACAATACGAATATGTAAAAAAAACTATTTTAATAAAAAGTTTTTTACAAAAACACATTCACCAAATACAAACTTGTAAAAAATATATAAACTTAAATTTCTTAAAATACAATTATTTAAAAATACTAAAAAACAAAATCATAAAAAATCAACCTTCCACAAACCTCAATGTTTAGTGGCTTCAAACTTAATAATATTAAATAGAAATAAATTATGAAAATGATAAATATTTAGAGCTAAAATAAAATAATGGACAATAAATGAGGGTTGTAAGTGACATTTTGAGAATAAATGTGGGCTTCAAACAAATAACAATCCAAATTTGGTGACTTTAAAAGGTGGATCTATATTTTGTGATCTAGATCCACCGTATGACATGCTTTAATTTTATATCACATAGTTTTTTTTTTTTTTTTTTTTTTATCATCTTTCAACAATAGAAGCAGATCTTTCACAATCCACTTAATCCTTAATCTCATATCAGTTTTTTAATATTAAAATTAAATAAATGACACCGAAAATAAAAAACAACATTTAATTTAAACAAAACACACCATATTTAATCAAAATATCTAAAAAAATCTTTACAAAGACCAAAAATGACAGGATAGTCATAAATATTCACTCCTATGATGCATTAGTAGTTTTCATTATTAGTTTTGCTCGTAGGTCTTACATTACTAAGTTATTGTCTAATCTATGCAAAGCCTTTAAAAATTTTGTTACTAAGCCATATAATTACGCTTTAAATCATGGTTTGAATGGTATATACCTCGTATTGTGGTCACAATCACTGTCATGCGATCCTCAAGACTATTGAAAATAACAATATCTTCCCGTGTATATATGAGCTTGAAGGGACATCTGGTCAAGCTTTCTTCTTTTTTATCCTTTCATCCTCATCATAATTAACACCATTAAAATCTTTGGAGCTTTGTATCCACGATTCAACAAATAGCTCAACTTTGTATGGTGTAAGTTGTAGTCGTGGATGTTACTAACATCCTAATAAATGAAGATAATACTTGCTTACTAATTAATCGTTGTTTTGTAGTTAATAATTGAATCAATATCGAAAGTACCTCGTATGGACGCATTAAGAACATACATGCCCCTATCTAAATTTGAGACGATGTTGCCATCTTAGGACCCCTTAAGATGAGTTGGTAAGTCAACCTTTCAAATTCAAGAAGAATTTTGTGAAACGTCTCCTATCTATAAACCTGTAAGAGAAACAATGATATATATTAACCAACTGATTACCATTATAATGAAGCTTTAAAAAGAATTCAAGGTTATTTCGCTTTGGATTGTTTCACTTTCGTTTTATTACCCTAGCTCTTTGGTGTCTCATTCTTACACCAATCTAGCAACTGGCAGACGCATCTTAATGTATGTAATTTTCCATATAAATAATCTTCATGGGGTACCTAAACTATAAGAGTTCATTATAATAAAACAAAAGCAACCTAAAACAATAAAAGCTTGTTTTTTTTTGACAATAATACATATTCAATGCATCTAAACTGTCTGCAACCAAAATGATCCATATGTTGACCAAAAAAATACTTTGGTATCTCATAAAACCATGCTCCAACATGAAAATAAGACACACCCTGATAGCATCATTGACTGATATTTCGTAAAACCTTGGGCCGTCATACAACCCTAGTAAATGACTAATATACAAGAATCAGGGAGCTAACTTGGGGAAGCTCTATGTCTTAAACTCGCTAATAACATCCTCATCTACACATATAACACTCGCAACCCATCAATCAAAGATCAGTCAAAACTCATTGTCCAAACCGCAGCTTGTATCCTCCAGTTTGAAACCAAAATATGTAATCGTCATATTCATGAAGAATACTTGAAATGAGCATTGCATAGAGATAACTTACGGGTCCCCATTCGTATAACTAAAGCATGAATTTCTAAATAGGTTCATACGAGTCGGATAACGAGACAACCTCTCCCTTATTTTGTAAATTGCATTTTGGCCTTGATGGTCAATAGGGTCGGGTGATAATCCTAGTTCCAATGATAGTTTAAAGAATAGATAGATATTGAAATATACTAAAAAATACAGTTACAAACTAGCGAATATACAATTACACTCCTGCTACAGTCGTAAAAGACTTGCAGACTTGTTCTTTACACTCGTGAGCGTTTTCAAAATTAGTATTTGTTGTTGTTCTCTTAACACTACTTTAATTCCAATTAAGAAAAATAGTAACTAATGCTTATAAAACTACAATGACAAAACAAAATAACCTAAATGGCTAAACATTATTCATCGGAATGTTCCTGGACAATAATGTAACGTACTAAAAAACAATGAATTATCGATTCCTTACTTGCAACTAGAACATGTTTATCACCCGACTATCTATAAGCACAGATAAACTAGGTGGATCCTTCGTCCGTTCTTTGCGATAATAGAGACAATCGACGACGAAAATAAATTTTTGGATGTAGACACCGTTTGTCTTAAGTACTTCACGATTCGTGAGATTGGTTTCGCAAAACATGTGGTCATTTAGCTAAATCCAAGAAACGAAGCTTATCGTGGGATATGAGAATCCAACGTATGATCAGTTTAGTGAATGATAAATGCATACAATAAACTTGAAATGCAGTTGAAGTTTATATTCATTATTTTTAATTTATTTTTAATATAAATTTGAATAACGTGATATTAAAGTTGATATACATGTTGAGCAGAAGTTTTTAATTTTTTATATGTTGGTGACGCTAACAATGACGAAAGGCATATTACGTTTTGGGACCCACGAGGAAGCTCCACGTATGAACCGTAAGTGGGTCCACAGCAACATTGTGCGGCAGAGGTTCAGGATAGTAAGATTTTGTCTTATCCGTATTTATCTAAAGTAGTGGTGTTGTACACTTGACTTCATGAGATCTGGACTGTTGGTTTTGTCATCGTGATTGTTCCTGTAACTGCCACGTGGCAGACATGCAAAACACCCTTTTAGCGGTTGCATCTACTCCTTCTTATCATGCACCACCACTCCATCACATAAGCATCGTAGGATTTGTTGTACCCGATGACCTTCACCAATTATCACACTTGTACTTTTGTTTTCTTTCTCTAAATAGTAGCTGATATGATAATAACCAGAGCAATTCATGGTATGTGTGTTTATATTGCCTCATAAAAGTGACTAGTTAAATATTTAAATAATGTATAATTTGTGAATTGTACAATTTTTTATCGTTAATTTTAGCTACGAACTAACGAGTATACTCAAATATATGAATAATTTGCAAAAGTGATGTATCTGTCGTGATTTGAAATAGGAAAAATGAATATATTAAAAAACATTAACAAGTAATGTTCGGTTGGAATAATGGCGAAGATACATGCTTTTGGAAGCTTATGTTGTGAATTGAAATCTATATTAAAATTATTGTCTTTGTTGAGATTTCAACTTGTAACCTATGCATTAGAAACTAATAATTTCACCATTTCAACCGCCTTTTTTATTTATATTTTTTGGAAATAATTATATTTGCTAAAATTTAAAAATTCAAGTATTTGAGTTTACTCGTGATATATACATATTCTTAAAAAAGTCTTGTTATTTAGTTACTCATGAATATTATATCATACCCAACGAAATTAATGTTTGTCATTTTGAGTTTACGTGTGAATCTATGGTTAAAATTTACAACCTTTTCTTGTATAAAATGCCTTTTTGTATCAGAAAATGACAAACTTGCGCATCGCAGTCGTTTATTTTACGATTTACGTGGTAAATTTATGATTAAAGATACGAAAATGATTAGATGGGTATTTATCATACAAATATATAGTCGTTTTGATGAATATTCTTATATTTATGTGTAAATTACTAAAGTTAATTAATAATTTAACATTTGTTTATCAAATTTTGGTTTATTTCACTTTCGAAAGAGAGACGTGTAACTGATAAACATGATTAAAATACCTAGATTTTGTTAAAACGAATTTATATATATATATATATATATATATATATATATATATATATATATATATATATATATATATATATATATTAACGGGTAACACGAATTTATTTGCAGATTGTATAGTCTTTTTATGTTTATTAAAAAGAAACCTGAGGTACATGCGGTGAGATTCATGCATGTGGTTAGGAGGGGTCACACCTTAAGGATTGTGATGTTGGTCGCACAGTAGCATACCCCGATCATCTGAAGACTAGCTTCTGGCTGACGTGTCATTAAATATTTGGATTTTGAAAGTGGGAAAAATTAAGAGTTCATCCACATGGATAAGATGTGATATTAAAACTTAAATATATCTTAGAAAAGACAAAAGGTATGCTTGTCCATTTATGTTCGAAAATAATTCTCTAATAATTAATTAAAACCATTTATGACTGTCTTAAAAATTACTTAATATTTAGTTTTTAATTGATACTTTTATTTGATAACAACTAAGAATAGGTTATTTATGAGGTTGATTGCAATACATTATATTTTTTATATTTCTTTAAGGAGGCATGGCCAAATATAGGGTCTGGCTTGTTGCTTTCCTCTATTTTTATTTTATTTTATTTTATTTTTGAAAAACATGACAACTCGTGTAAAGCTATTAGACTAATGAGAGTATCCATCACATGATCACATATGATGAGCGTCACATAACCGCCGCCTCAGCATCACATACTATCACATTCTCATCATACCACACTAGAAATACCCATAACATTTCATCACACCACATTATTTTTTTAATTAAAAAAATTTAAAAATAAATAAAAACCTAATTTTTCATTAAAAAACATTACATTAAAAAAAACATTACAGAGACAAACCATGACATTAATATTAAAAAAAAACATAAAGATGATTATCAGTAAAATAGTCACGTATCAAAAGATCATGTGCATCTTGCTGATCTCGGTTGATAACGGCTCTTGATTGTCTAAGTTTGAAGACTCTTCATCAGCAGCGTGCGCAACAACATTAAAGAATGTTGTGATAAACTCTCCAGCGTTCGAATCAAATTCTTTAAAATATTCAATTTTTTCCAAATAATCCATATTTGGGTGTGTGTGTGTGTGAGTGTATATATATATATATATATATATATATATATATATATATATATATATATATATATATATATATATATATATATATATATATATATATATATATATATATATATATATGAGAATAAGAGAGATTGTATGAATGTGTGTTGAATAAGGTAAAGTGTGTATATATTTATAAGTAAAAATTTTTTAAAATAAAAAAAGGTTTTTTTTAAACTTTTCTAGCCGTTTAACGGCTACAATATGCTGATTGGTCGTGGTGGAGCATGAAGGGGGTCACATTTGACCACGAATTAACCCATCACGGTGCACACGGGACGGTGTGTACGACCGTGATGGGACGCTGACTAGGCATCATGGTTGTCCCGTGATGTGTATTGCGAGTCGTCTTAGAAAATGTTATGATATTTATCGTGGTTAGTTTACCCCAAAGGCACAAAGGCGACCAAACGCATGTTTGGAATTAATTAAGAGAGATAACAATGACAATTAGCCCACAACCATTAAAATTAAGTTTGTCTGCAATATGTGAATCTATAGGCTCGTGAAACAATCAAACTCAAATGCATTCATTGAAATGAAACCAATTTATATAAAACAATAGGTATTCGCACAAGGTTAATGATAAAACCGACCATCGAACTTATTGAATTACTCATGTTGTTACTGGAGAAATGACAATGTGTAGAACTTAATTAAAGATGAACACGACACCCAATAGATTTTTATAAGGCGGGGATTGTGTTGATCAAGGTTCGTATAAAGCTATTTAGGCTAACGTTTCAACATGCTTATTGATTTTTTTGATTTTCCCAAATATACCATTAATAATTTTAAAGAACTCATTTTTTCTACGTGCACTTTTATGGTATTTTAATTCCTTGTTAGCTTATTAGCTAGTTTTTACCAAACGCCATTTTTTATCACTAGCTTATCAACCAACAGTTAGTTTATCAGCTATCAGCTACTTTTCATCTAGTCTGTCAAACATACTCAAAGTAAGTTTATGCATTAACTACTAAAAGACCGGCCACTAGTTACTGTGTTTAATTAAGTGATTCCCTATTGTGGAAAAGTAAAAAACCATAGTAAAGTTTCAAGTTTCTCTACAAAAGTTAAATATAGAGCCCTAACAAGTGTAACTAGTGAAATAATGTAGATCTGAAAACTTTTATTTGATTTAAGAATGAACAAGTTAACTGCCATTGATATATTCATGAATGAATCGAACATTTAGAAGGGGATCTACACTTAGTACAATAAAAAGTTTCAAATGGTTTAATTAAGATTTAAAAGATTAATTATCATAATCAAAATGCATATATTTTCAAAAAGTTATTGAATTATAATCAACATATTGTCTATTTGAAAAGTTCATTTTGGATGATCATTTTCAATAAAAGAAAGTTTTGGCTTTTCTTGTAGTTACAATTGAGAGAGATCTAGTGTTTAAAATATTAACATTTTATGGCATTAACATTATGATAATATATTCTACTGCTTATTGCTTTATTAGTTGGTCTTTTAAAGTTTATTATATTGACACTGAGCTGGTGTTAATGAGTTAAATGTTTGGATTGGTCACGAAGTAGATATGAGTTCAAGGGATAAATTTGGCACGTTTTTTTAAATAGAGGAGTTGAGGAGCATGAATATTAAAGGTGCTTTTGGATATGAACATGGTGTACGTGTTTATATAATGCTCATTTCTACTAATATAACTAGAGCATCTGTATAACGTAGATCGTACTCTCTAATTTTTTTTTCTATATTTCTTCTCTTTCAGACCGTCATCTAGGGTTAGTGACGATTAGAGATTGTGAGTTATTTGTATGAGAGTTCTCATCTTGTATTTAGTTCGTAAATCATCTCTATGTTTATCGATGGTTCAAATAGTCAGTTCATTTCTTAAAGTTTTATTCTTCAATTTTTTTTGTAAATTTTATACAAATTGTTTTTTTTTGCAGAAGTATTGTTTCATTAGTCTCATGTGTTTATTAGCATCAAACATGTTAATGTTAATGTAAATATCCATTACTATCTTATTAAACCATCAAGTAATTATTTAAAATAGTGACAAATTCAAATTTTCGTTACCATATTCATGTACTTATTCCATTCCATATTGATGTAATGTACCATATATCAGTTCATTTTGTTCATTAACTAGTCAATTTTAATTCATGACTATTTATGCACCCAAATTAATTATTTAGAGATAACAAAAGCTCTAACCAATTAGCAGTTCATCACAATTAGGATAGAATTTTGTTTATATTTCCATTGATTGATTAATGATATCACAATTTTACTCGTATTCAATATCACTAACATGTAAAAAACTTCCAACATATATCTACTTACATCCTCTAAACTCTAACTTCAACTTCATGTTAATCAAGGGTGATTAACATAAATTTTGAAGAAATCATATCTTAAGCATGTAGGAATTTCACCAATACGTGTTAATCCTTGAAAAAATACAATCAAATGACAAATTAAGCTTTAAAATCGCCCTTAGACCCTAAAAACAGTCTCTTAAATCTAATTGAAAGAAAATAGCAAGAGAAGAATGTATGTGGTCACTTTTATATCAGGTCAACAATAGTCATGATGTAACCCCATCCACACGATATGCAATGAGGCATGCATGTCGCATCCTATGTCGTGTCAACCTAAAAACCCTTACGTAAAGAAACATCGCTACATGCACCATGATTTGCATATGGTGATTCATATTGGAGCACTAACTATACGTAGAAAAGAACTGACTATTTCTTTTTGCAACACATTTCGCTTGGTTATAAGGTGTACAACTCCCAGAACTCCACTTAACACCCTTCATATTCAACGGTTCCAGCCCACTCTACATGGCACATTATAGTAACCAAAATGTTTTTAGTGATAATTTGGGTTATTTATACCAACATTCCATACACATTAGTTACTTGTAGAATTGTAATCAACTTGTAGATTTTAATATAATTGCGTCTAATTTGTAATTTATTATAGATATTGGATTATAAATGACCAAAGCTACCACCAACTAAATACAAGCAGTACATAAGCTAAAATAGGGTGCGTCCCATTAATATCGAAAATCAAAGATTTTACATGCAGTTCCCTCGCAACATTAAAATCCTCTTGGAATGAGTGGTGTTTACATCCTGGACACACATACCAAGATATTCTCCATTTTGGAAGGCCCTCTTGCTAGATTGCCCAAAATAGAAAGTATCTTAATACTTGAGCCTAGAATGTTACATTTTTTTGAATAATTATCACTCTCAAATTCATCGTTTGTTGATTAGTTTAGTTTTTAGTCTATATTAGACAAATACCCCACTCTCACTTGACCATGACTCAATGTTAATAACATCTGATTTCAATACTACTAATCAAAATAAGCAACTTGCATTTAATGTTTACATATGTGAAGATTTTCATTATGTGAATTCGATATTATACATAAATGTTTTATTATTTTATATTCCTCTTTGTTGAAAATACGATGATCGATCTCCACGAATAAGGGTTTTTAAGCCGGTTACTGTGTGACAGATATGTATTTTGTTTATAATATGCGGAATAAATAAGAGTTGCGGAATAGTAAATCTAAACTAGACAGTATTTAAATAGACAGAAAGCGGTAAATAAAGTAAAAGTTAGAAGTTAGAGGTTAGATGTAATAAACGCCATTATCAACGATAACGTGTTTTTACAATAAATAAAAAGGTTAGAAATTAGGAGTTAGATGTTAGATGTAATAAACGCCATTATCAACGATAACGTGTTTTTACAATAAATAAAAAGGTTAGAAGTTAGAAGTTAGATGTCTCGGTTAAATACAGTCCACATGTGTTTTCGTTATCACGGTTCAATTTTTATGTCTTGGATGTTTGGTACAGTTGATTTATAACAGTTTCAATAAATCAATAATAACACGGATAATTTCAAAAGAACTTATCGATAGCAGATGAATATGACGATTTTCTTTGAAGCTTCGATTCTTGTTCTTTGCTCAGGTTTTCTTGATGTGTCGATTTCTTGTTCTTTTAGGTAGGATGAGGTTTTGGTGATATTTGATGTCGGGTAGAGGTTGTTTGGCGGTTTGAAGTTTGGTGTTAGGTAGAGGTTGTTTTAGAGGTTTGAAGTTTTGGTGTCGGGAGGATATCTTGTTTCTTGCGGTTGTGCGGTTTGATTCTTGTTGCCAAATGCAGAAATTTGAGAGTCTTGAGGTTTCTGGTCGTGGGTTTCTTGGAGAGTATATGAGTGTATAATGCTTGGTTGATTGGGTGTAACAAAATAGCAAGAGAAAGGCTCAATTTATAGTTGCTGAACACACAGGGCTCGCGTCGCGACCATATGGTCCGTCGCGTCGCGAAGGTCCATAGCTGGTGGTCGGTGCGCTTTTTGTCGGGTCAGTGCGTCTTTGCTGGTATGTCGAGCTTTTCGTCGCGTTTCCTTTTGGTCGCGTTTGCTTTTGGTCGCGTCGCGAAGGATGGTGCGTTGGTAGTCTCGCGATTAGAAAGTTGGTGGTGTCACGTTGGAGCTTCGCGTTCAAGCTCTTCGCGTCGCGACCAGCTCCTTCGTCGCGTCGCGATCGCTGTAGGTTTTTGGTCTTCTGTCTTTGTTTCTTCTTCACGTCGCGACCACTATGTCTGTCGCGTCGTGAGTGCTGTAGCAGTTTGATATTTTGTATTTTGCTCTTTGGTTTGTAGCGTTACTTCCTCAGGTTTGGATGTTTTCTCAAAGTTTCTCGTGTCTTGATTTATTCTTGTTTTTGATCTTGAATTCACGCAATCTGAAATAAACTGATAATATTTGTTAGATAATAACAGTTCATCTTATTTCAGTGATTGTCACATACAAAAATATATTTTTCAACAATTTCCCCCTATGTGATCATTACTGAAATAAGAACAGATTAAAAGGTAAGGTTGAAAATTCTTGTAATTTGGATAAAACATTTATAAAACCATATCACTTGTTTTGAAAGAGTGTGACTAGATTTTACTTATGTTTTGAAGAATGTTTGTCAAAAATATTTGTTTCTGAATCAAAGTTTCAAGTTCTATTATCAAAAGGTTTTTGTATATGTACTTTCATAATATTCCTTAAGATTTTATAACATTTATAAAGACGACAAGTGATCTTAATAGGTCGATTCAGATGAACTTCTCATAGGTATATCTCACACTTGACTGAGGTGTTTGTTTGTTCTGGGTGCAGAACGGGTATATAATCACTAAAGATGAGTGATATCTCTCAGTTTGAAGGTGTTGACTTATGCTTAATGTGGATTTATACCTATATACTTTAGTCACTTGGTCTTCATATTAGATACACAATCACATAAGACTGGTTTCGGCATTACTCAGTGGGTTTCTTCATTTATGCCATTGATGTTCACTCTCTCTCCGTCGGGAAATACATGTAGAGGAGTTTAGAAATATTTATAGTGCAGTTTGCAACTAAGAATATCCAATTATGAAGGCTACAGTATCCCGGTAAATCTTCGGTTTTTGAGAATCTGTTTGTTTGGAAAGTTTTTGAGATGTCTGTCTTTGATTGATTGTTGTTGTAAATCTTCCTTTTCTTTGGTGAGGTGTTCATCTTTGTCTTTATCTTTTCTTGATTTGTGAAAAGATATCTGATGTGTTTACCAGTTGTGATCTGTTGACATCATTTGCGTTTTGAGATTTTGAGTTTTCTTCTGGTTTTCTTGGATACGACTTTGTCGTTTCTTCAATTGTCAGACTTGCTATGCAAGATGAAATATCTTTTCTTGAAGTGGCTTGATTGAGGATATGGATAGGTGATATAAAAGACAGTTTGTCTAATATATAAGAAAATGATTGTATCGTCCCTGGTCATCTTGATATCTAAGCAAAAATGAGACTAGCATCACGGTATAAGAGTATAAATCCTATAAGTCATCATGAAAACACCTTTGCTCACAGAAATGAATTCCACTTAGCATTTAAAGACGAGGCACAATTTCTCACATGGGTTTGGTTTTCATCTGAATCTCCTGATCTTATGTCCCTTTACAGATAAAATCGTTATATTTGAAATAAATTCAAATGGAATAGTAGAATGTATATAACGAAAATTTTGAGATTTGAACTTTCACTCTAATTTAAGAATCAATATGATTGAGAACATTCATCGAGCATAAGTATCTGAAAATTTAGTCAAGAAGATGTTAATCACATGGTTTTATAAAGATTTTAAAAGGATAAAACTTTATTCTAATTTTTTGATTTTTGATAATGTGAATGTTTTTGAAAGATTTTGGTTATTTGAATGTTTTTGGAAATTTTTGATTTTGACTGAAAGTAAGCACTCTTTTGTACAAACAAAATGTAAGAGATTAGGGATGGATGTTATCTGGATTCAACATTCCTAGACGGCCTAGGAAGTATTGAAACTTGGTTTCGTCTAAAGCCTTAGTAAAAACATCGGCAATTTGATCTTCGGTGTTTATGAAGTGCAATTCGATATGACCTTTTTGTATGTTGTCTTTGAGGAAATGATATCGAATGTCGATGTGCTTTGTCATGGAATGGTGCACTGGATTGTGAGAAATGGCAATTGCACTGGTTGAGTCACAAAATATTGGTATTTGTGAGACTTTGTAGCCATAGTCACGTAATTGGGTTTGCATCCACATGACTTGTGAACAGCAGCTTGCGGCAGCTACATATTCAGCTTCTGCGGTTGAAGTGGACACGCATGATTGTTTCTTTGAGGTCCAACTTACGAGTCTGCCTCCTAGAAATTGACAAGAACCAGATGTGCTTTTCCTGTCTAGTCTGTATCCTCCATAGTCGGAGTCGGTGAAGGCGTTAAGCTGAAAATCAGAGTTAGCTGGATACCAAAGGCCAAGAGATGGAGTTCCTTTAAGATATTTGAAAATTCTTTTTACAGCTATAGCATGAGATTCCATAGGATTGGCTTGGTATCTGGCACAGACACATGTAGAAAACATGATGTCGGGTCTGCTGGCTGTGAGGTATAGGAGTGATCCTATCATTCCTCGATATTTCTTTTGATCAACAGGCTTGCCATTTAAGTCTGCATCTAATTTGTAACCAAAGGCCATTGGGGTTTTTGCTGTATTTGATTTGTCAAGAGAAAAACGAGTTAGAAGATTTTTGACATAATTTTCTTGATTGATGAAAATTCCATCTGATGATTGTTTGACTTGAAGTCCAAGAAAAGTAGTCATTTCTCCTATCATGCTCATCTCAAATTTGCTCTTCATTAAATCTGCAAACTTGACACTCAATGATTCATCAGTGGAACCGAAAATAATGTCATCGACATATATTTGAACGATTAACAGATGTTTATTAAAAATTTTACGAAAGAGAGTTTGATCAATTGAACCTCTTTTGAATCCTGATTCTTCTAGAAATGTTGACAATGTTGAATACCAGGCTCGAGGTGCTTGTTTTAAGCCATAAACTGCTTTTTGTAACTTAAAACTGTGATTTGGGAACTGTGGATCTTCAAAACCTGGAGGTTGTTGAATATACACATCACGATCAATCTCTCCATGTAAAAATGCACATTTTACATCCATTTGAAATACTTTGAAGTTCTTGTGAGCTGCATATGCTAGAAAGATACGAATGGCTTCGAGTCTTGCAACAGGAGCATAAGTTTCATCGTAGTCAATTCCTTCTTGTTGTGAGTAGCCCTTGACGACAAGTCTTGCTTTGTTTCGACAGACTATGCCTTGATCATCAGTTTTGTTTCTGAAAACCCATCTTGAACCTACTACAGTAACATCGGGAGGAGTAGGAACAAGATCCCATACTTGGTTTCTTTCGAATTCAGCTAGTTCTTCTTGCATGGCTTTGACCCAGTCTGGATCTTTGAGAGCTGAATGGATGGTTTTGGGTTCGGTCATAGATAAGAATGCTCCGTATAAACATTCATTTGAGGTAGCGGCTCTTGTTTGAATACCAGAATTGGGATCTCCTATGATTTGGTTTGTAGGATGATTCCTGGTCCATTTGTTTAGGCGAGTTTTTTCAGGTATTTCGATTGGTGTTTCTATGTCCCATTGTTCTTCTTGGTCAGGTGATTCTGTTGGGAATAGATTTTGGTTGTTTTCAGATATGTCTTTTTGGATTATAGGGTGAGGATGATGTGATGAAGGTTCCCCCATAGATGATGCACTGGGATCATTTTGAACAGGTGGATTGGGAGTGTTCAAAGAGGGATTTGGTGTTGGTAATTCCCCCTCGACTTGATCCGTATTTTCTTGGTTTGATTGTGAAGTTTCTGCATCGGAGTTTCCTGTAGGAAATGTAGAAGATGTTAGAAGTTCTGAATTATAAGCGGTTTTGGGTTGTTCAAAAAGTAAATCAAGATCAATTTCTATGTCCGTAGAAGGTATTTGTTGAATTGGATTTTGAAAAATATTATCGATCATTTTAGAACCAAAATGTTTACGATCCAATTTCCTGACATAAAATTCATCGAAATGAATATCGGTACTCTCTTCAATTACTCTAGTACGTTTATTCAGTACTCGATAAGCAGCTGAGGTAAAAGAGTAACCAAGGAAAATTCCTTCGTCTGATCTTGATTCAAATTTTGAAAGGTGATCTTTGTTATTCTTTATGAAGCATCGACAACCAAAAATATGAAAGAATTTGATGTTTGGTTTTCGGTTGTTAATGACTTCATATGGTGTTTTATGAAGTTGTTTATTGATTAAAGAACGATTTTGAGTATAGCAAGCTGTGGCTATTGCTTCTGCCCAGAAGTATTGTGGCAGATCAGCAAAGATGAGCATTGATCTTGCAGCGTCGCACAGAGTTCGGTTCTTTCTTTCAACAACACCGTTTTGTTGAGGAGTGTAAGGGGCTGAAAAGTTGTGTTCGATGCCTTTGTTTTTGAGAAATGAGTCTAGAGTTATGTTTTTGAACTCTAAACCATTATCACTTCGGATTCTTCGAACGGGTCGTTTGAGTTTTAATTCAATCTGTTTGATGAAGTTGATTAATTCTTCAGGTGCTTCTGACTTTAGCCTTAAAAAGAAAACCCAAGTAAAACGTGAGTAATCATCAATAATAACAAGGATGTATTTCTTCCCTTTTATGCTTTGGGTTTTTGCAGGGCCGCAAAGGTCAATGTGCAGTAATTCTAGTGGTTCGGATACACTAGATTCAGGAATGCTTTTATGAGAGGATTTGGACAGTTTTCCTCCTTCACAAGCTGCACAAAGAGTTTCATTATCAAGTTTCAGAAGTGGCAGTCCGCGAACAAGATCATTTGCAATCAACTTGTTGATGTAGCCGAAATTGAGATGAGAAAGACGACGATGCCACAACCAGCTAATATCAGCAGAAGCTTTGGACAAGAGACAGATGTCTGGTTTTCCATAGATAAGGTCCATATCTAGTGGATACATGTTGCCTAGACGATCAGAATTAACTAGAATAGCTTTGGTCTTGGCATCTGTGATTATGCTTCGTTGTTTGGTAAAAAGAACTTCATGATTGTTGTCACAGAGTTGTGATACGCTGATTAGGTTGTGTTTCAGGCCGTCGACGTAGGCTACTTTCTTGATGGTGAAGTGACCATTTGTTATGTTTCCATAACCTTTGATTCTTGCAGTCATGTTGTTTCCAAAAGTAACATCTTGTTTGGATTCTGTGGGTTTGAAATCTCGTAGAAAGCTTTGGTTTCCTGTCATATGCTTGGAGCAGCCACTATCGATATACCATGTGCCATCCTTGGGCTCTCCAGCACAAAGTGCCTGCAATTAGACAGAAATTTTAGGTACCCAAACCATGGTGGGTCCTGATTTGTTAATGGTTTTTGATAATCTGAAATCATTATGGTTTCTGTTAATTGGACGAAGTGGTTGAGGCTTGATTTGACTTATCAGATTTTCCCAATTTAAGATTTGTCTTTGAAAACCTGTCATTTGAAACGATTTCTGTTTTTGTGAAAAGTATCCTATATGTGAAGTTCTGTTTGACGACATTTCTTTGTATCCGGGATTTTGATGATTTTGGAAAACATTTTGATGATGGAATGGAATTTGGTGAAATGATGATTTCTGAAAGTTCCTTGAGAGATTGAAGTTTATCTTTTGAACGTGACTTTGAATCGGTTTTTGAAAAGGTTTTTGATTTGGATTAAAGGTTTGTTTTTGTGGCACAGCGACTGGTTTCAAAGGTTTTTCTTTGAAAACAATGGGCTTGCTTTGTTCTTTTGGTTTAAAGACAGCTTGAATGGGTTGTTTATTTGTCTGTTGTTTCTTTGAATACTTTTGTCCCTGACTGTTCTTTCCAATAAAGGTTGAGTTTAAAGAGGGAAAGACAGTTGGAACAGAAGTACTACCATTTTGATGAACAGAATTTTCTCCATTTAAGAAATTTTCAAGTTTGATCGTGCCATCATTCTTTGTTAGTTTAGTAGATTTCAATTGATGAGTTACTGAACTAGCAGAGTCCGATTCAGATTTTACAACTCTTTTGTATGACTTGTTGAAAAAAGTATCATCAGGACTACAGTTGATTACTGTTTCATCATCTGAATCGTCCTCATTGGCAGATGAGAAAAAATCTGGTTGAGGAGATTTAGAGTTTTCACTAATTTTCCTATTTTCATTTTCAGTCATTTCATTTTCAAAAGATTCTCTTCCAATTCCCGGTTTATAATTCGTATCAATTTTGCCAGTTCCTAAGTTATTTGCTTTAGTGAAAACATCATCACTCAATTTTCTGGCAATATTGATAGAATCCAGTTTTCCTTGAAATCTTTGATTTTCAGATTCAAGAAATTTGATTTGCTTTGAAGAATCATCTAGTTTTAGAATTAAACTAGAGTTTTTGTCAGTTAAATCTTGAGCTTTTTGTTTTAACTGAAGGACTTCCTTTTCTAAGGTATCTTTTATTTCAGATGAAATAACCGATTGATTTTTTATTTCTAAGTCCCTTTTTTGTTTTAGAGCTTCATTTAATTGTTCTAGGATGTGATTATTTTCTTCAGATTTTCGTTCAATGTCTCTTTCAAGTTTGTCTCTAGTCCTTGTAGATTCTCCAAATCTGAGTTGCAATGTTTGTAATTCAGATTTGTAGATATCAGATTTGACTATTGTGTCATGATACAGTCTGAGATCAGCTTTTAGACTATTCTCAATCTTAGTCATGTGGGACTCAAATGGTGTTCTTGAAAGACCGATATCTGAGATCATAGACCATACCTGATCGATGACATATGGAGCTCTTGTGGTTGGTTCATTGTCAGCCATGAAGCAGAAGTTTGACTGAGCTGGTTCATTATCTGTTTCATCATCAGAAGTTGGCCAGTGTTCCATGCTAGGTTCGTAGAATGCCATCAAAGCTTTTTGTTTTGCTTTCTTTTCTTGTTTCTTCAGTTCTTCGGCTTTTTGAGCGTAGTAAGCTGAGTCTTTGACCTTGATTTTGGCTCGACAATCTCGGGCATAATGATTTAGTCCTTTGCATTTGTGACAAATGATTACGTCATCATCATCATCATCGTTATTGTCAGCCTTTTGACTCTTAACGGGAGGTCTTTCGGATGTTTGAGTTTGTTTCTGTTGAGATGGTTTTGAATGATTTTGCTGAAATCCAGAATTTTGGTTATTTTGAAAACCATTGTTTTGATTGTAAGAGTTGTTATTATTTTGAAAACCACGATTCTGAAAGTTTTGTCCAAAAGTGGATCTTTGTTGAAAGTTTGGTCTATGATGTGGCAAAAATCTTTCGAGATTAGTGTTTGCTACCAAAGCGCACAATTGATGGTAGTCAGCTTCATTATTTGGATCGGACAAGTCACAAGGATTACTTAAGAAAGCTTGGTTTTGATTTAAATCAATTTGACTTTGATCAGGAAAATGTGTTTGGTTTTGCGAGGATGTTGACAAAAGAGCAAGCGGTCCTCCAAAAGAAGTAGACGTTGGTGGGTCAATCGAGGATTCATACGATTGTAATTCTCCGTACAGATTGTACAAAGATTCAGTATGAATTGCCGGATTTCCCTGGATGATGAGTTTGACCATTTTCCAGCTTTCATAAAGGTTGTTTAAAAATTTGAGGTTTATTTCATGCTGTGACTTTTTGATGCCTAAATTATTCATTTTGATGGTAATGAGATTGAATCTGTCATGAGCATCATGGATGGTCTCATGTGAAAACATTTTGAAGTTGTCAAATTCGTTTAAAACCGATGTTTTCTTGTTTCCAATGATTCTCTCATTTCCTTCAAAACGATTTTTCAAAGTTTGCCAAATTTGGTTTGCGGTTAAAAGGATTATATCATTCATTTGGCTTAGAATACTGTGGGGTATTCCAGACACAAGTTCCTTTTTGGCTTGAAGTTCGAGTTTCTTCCTTTCATTCAGTATATCCAAGTTACTCGTAAGAGAGGTCATGTTATCTGGTAGAGATCCGTCTACACATTTCCATACGTCTTCACTTATAGAGTTGAGATGAAGATTCATACGACCTACCCATGATTTATATTCTTCGGGAATAAGAATGGGTGCTCGAGTACCTGAACCTATACTGTTAGCAATAGATACAGAATTTATGTTTGAGTAGTTTGCGGAAGACATTTTTGTTTTTTTTTTTTTTTTTTGTTTTTTTTTTTGTTAACGAAAATGTGATGTTAAAATGAAAATTTTTAAAGGAAACTTATTGGTGGTTTATAAAAACGCTACACAAAAGTTCTCGACAAAAATTTTCAAAATAAATCACACAAGTAATTTTTAAATGTTTTTTTTTTTTTTTTTTTTTTTTGAACAAGTGATATTAATATGAAATTTTCAAAGGAAACTTATTGGTGGTTTATAAAACGCTACACAAAAGTTCTCGACAAAAATTTCAGATTAAATCACACAAGCTCTGATACCAATTGTTGAAAATACGATGATCGATCTCCACGAATAAGGGTTTTTAAGCCGGTTACTGTGTGACAGATATGTATTTTGTTTATAATATGCGGAATAAATAAGAGTTGCGGAATAGTAAATCTAAACTAGACAGTATTTAAATAGACAGAAAGCGGTAAATAAAGTAAAAGTTAGAAGTTAGAGGTTAGATGTAATAAACGCCATTATCAACGATAACGTGTTTTTACAATAAATAAAAAGGTTAGAAATTAGGAGTTAGATGTTAGATGTAATAAACGCCATTATCAACGATAACGTGTTTTTACAATAAATAAAAAGGTTAGAAGTTAGAAGTTAGATGTCTCGGTTAAATACAGTCCACATGTGTTTTCGTTATCACGGTTCAATTTTTATGTCTTGGATGTTTGGTACAGTTGATTTATAACAGTTTCAATAAATCAATAATAACACGGATAATTTCAAAAGAACTTATCGATAGCAGATGAATATGACGATTTTCTTTGAAGCTTCGATTCTTGTTCTTTGCTCAGGTTTTCTTGATGTGTCGATTTCTTGTTCTTTTAGGTAGGATGAGGTTTTGGTGATATTTGATGTCGGGTAGAGGTTGTTTGGCGGTTTGAAGTTTGGTGTTAGGTAGAGGTTGTTTTAGAGGTTTGAAGTTTTGGTGTCGGGAGGATATCTTGTTTCTTGCGGTTGTGCGGTTTGATTCTTGTTGCCAAATGCAGAAATTTGAGAGTCTTGAGGTTTCTGGTCGTGGGTTTCTTGGAGAGTATATGAGTGTATAATGCTTGGTTGATTGGGTGTAACAAAATAGCAAGAGAAAGGCTCAATTTATAGTTGCTGAACACACAGGGCTCGCGTCGCGACCATATGGTCCGTCGCGTCGCGAAGGTCCATAGCTGGTGGTCGGTGCGCTTTTTGTCGGGTCAGTGCGTCTTTGCTGGTATGTCGAGCTTTTCGTCGCGTTTCCTTTTGGTCGCGTTTGCTTTTGGTCGCGTCGCGAAGGATGGTGCGTTGGTAGTCTCGCGATTAGAAAGTTGGTGGTGTCACGTTGGAGCTTCGCGTTCAAGCTCTTCGCGTCGCGACCAGCTCCTTCGTCGCGTCGCGATCGCTGTAGGTTTTTGGTCTTCTGTCTTTGTTTCTTCTTCACGTCGCGACCACTATGTCTGTCGCGTCGTGAGTGCTGTAGCAGTTTGATATTTTGTATTTTGCTCTTTGGTTTGTAGCGTTACTTCCTCAGGTTTGGATGTTTTCTCAAAGTTTCTCGTGTCTTGATTTATTCTTGTTTTTGATCTTGAATTCACGCAATCTGAAATAAACTGATAATATTTGTTAGATAATAACAGTTCATCTTATTTCAGTGATTGTCACATACAAAAATATATTTTTCAACAGTGTAGATATACATCCTATGATCATTCAGGATAAAGACAGAGATCATTTAAGGGAAGAAAATCTAAAGGTACGAATCATCATAACTTTCTATCATAGATTTGGGAATGCACCTAAATTGTATTATGAATTGCATGTAGTTTACTATGTATTTTCGTATTGTGAACTCATATGAAGGAAATATTTCTTTAATTAAGATTCATAATTTATAACATAAAATCCACATATGTATCACTTAGTATATATGAGTTACATTTTGTTCAATCTTGAGCTTATACTTTAAACTGTTATCTAATATTTGTTTTTCCATGTTTAATGAATCTAATGATAGCTAATTTCTAGTTTCAAATACTTCAAAATGTAGAGATTATTATGTCATCATCAATTATATGTTCTTAGGATTAATGACATTAATTAGATTTCAAAGTAGTATGTTCACACATATTGAACAAAAGCTTCCTCGATATTACATTCATCTAAGTTTAAGTTAAGACCACGTGATGATGCTTATAACATTATGAGTGACATATATTTTGCATTCATATATTATGTTAATCAAGTAATCAATGACACCGATGGACATGGTTGATTTCGAGATAAAATTAATCAAGTTATTTATGAAAGAGATGCTAATATCCATGACCGGTTATCATTAGTAAATGATGTCATTGAGCCAATAAATGGCATTTCAAAGCCATTATAAGTATCAATTTATGGTTTAAAGGGTTTAAGGAACAAAAGAAATGAAGTGAGCAGGTAATTCGTTAGTCTGTATGAGAAAGCAATTCTAAAATCGACAAAAAAGAGGATTTACTAAGATTTTGGCAAACCCCATAATCTTGAATCTTGAAAATGCGCAATGAAACTTAATAATTGATTGTAAGAATTTATTTACAATTGGTTTACTTGGATTTGATCATATCATTGTCGTATGTTTGCTATCATCAAACGCAACAACATTAATGTGAATATCTAATACAATCGTCTCAAATATCAATTGAGATCCTTTAAAGAGACGTGTCTTCTAAATTTTTTTCTTTCATCATTATATTGTTGTCTGTCTCTTATGATCGATTATACATCCAATGTGTTGGTGAACCTAGAAAGAAAACTCATTTTCATTATGATATAGAGTGTTTACTTGTTATTGTTGTTTATGTACAATCGTCTCAAATATCAATTGAGATCCTTTAAAGAGATGTGTCTTCTAATTTTTTTTCTTTCATCATTATATTGTTGTCTGTCTCTTATGATCGATTATACTTCCAATGTGTTGGTGAACCTAGAAAGAAAACTCATTTTCATTATGATATAGAGTGTTTACTTCTTATTGTTTATGTAAAAATAACACCTTTAAAGCCCAATATATATGTATTTTTTTTGGAAACCCTACTTTAGCATTTATTCATCAGCTTACCTTACGAACACTTGTAAGGTTTCTTTAGCAAACTCGTTTCAACTTCATTTACTGTGAATGTATTTGACAATAGAAATTTTTTAAGAATTTTTTTTGAATTCACAATGATCTAATTCAATTTTGAAATAATACAAGAAAGAAGCCATTTTCACACAAGTATGTAAAATGCACTTGTCAATTCCCAATGTTACATAAAGTGGTTAAAAATTGCATTCACTTCAACTAATTATAAAAGTGTCATCAAAATTTTTTTATGAGAACTGGTTTAATTATCTAAGGATTGTTAGTATATAGTTTCTTACCATATTTGTAAGTTGTTAGGAGAACTCAATCTTATACTTAGGGATGAGAATCGGTCCGGATCCGGACCGAGAACCGAAGAATCGATTTTGTGGGAAATGGAGAATCGAACCGAATACACGGTTCCGGTTCCGGTTCCGTTCCTAGTCCGGTCCGGTTCTCCGGATCAAAAGTTCATCCCTACTTATAGTTTACCATTAGGTGATTTTGTACAAAATATACAATTGTTTTAAACTATCACTTTTGACGGGCAATATGCAAATAGTATTATTTCAATTTTTGATGATGAACTAATATCCAAAACTAAAACTTTGGATTAAAATAAAGAAAATACTTAAGTTTTTGAAAAAAAAAAACAAATATTTCTTAAAATATTTGATTTCTTCAGTCAAACTGCGCCTGTATAATCTCCTACATTTTAGGTTTTAACCAGTAAAATAGTCACGTTAGCAGATTTAAGACTGTAACTTCCTCCTGATCCCCCTCTCTCTCGAATTGACTATTATATATCACATTATTCACACAATTTACAGGTTTCAGTTAACCCTCTTCCCACACCCCAGCCTCCTTTTATGAGTGAAATTGCATTCAAATAGTTGGTTTAAACCCATTTCTCATTTCGATGGCATTTGAATCTACCCATGAGTTTCCTTTTAGGCATGATGATGAAGTATTACAGGAGATACAGGTTGGATTGTGTTTTTATGCGTATTTTTGAGTGAGTTGAGAGTTGCTTTGAATTAAAGATAATCGGCGCCCTTTATAAAGCCCACCCTTGCTGTCATTTTCTGTTTTTTTATGACTGTGTCGTTTTTGCGGAGAATTGAGGGCATAGTATTTTTAGAATAAATATATATAAACAATAGATTTTGATTAAAAATTAGCAAAAACAACAAGAGCAAGATAGCTATAGATATTGAGAGGGGGAGAGAGAGAGAGAGAGAAAAGCATACTTGGTTTGTTTTAGAGAGAGAATGGTGTAGTCCAGTCAATCAATCATGGAGGAGATTTTGAGGCCATAAGAAGGTTTTTCTGAAACTGTTCTTGTTCAGCAGCCTGTTCGATTTGGTGCGTATTCTGGATCTTTGTTTCTTCACCATGTTTTTTTTCATGATTCTTGAAGCTTTTCTTCTTCACTCCGTATTGTAAGTATATTTTTTTTGTCTGTTCTTTTGACATGGATTATTACAGATTAAAAGATTGTGTTGGGTGTCGAAGATTTGAGTTTTCTGTTCTGGGTTCCCCCAAAGTTTTCTTTAAGAGTTGTTAAGAACTTAGAATTTTTATTTCTTTGGTCGTCTTTCTGAGCATAACATCTAATGTTCTTCTAATTAATTGAACCAAAACCAGTGAAGTTTTGCATGCTTCGTCTTCATATTGTAATGTTTCTCGTCTGTTCTGGAAAATATTAAGATTTAATCTAGAATTTTTACTCATATAGAGTTGTCTTCTTCCTTTTGTTGTTTGAAGATGTGAAATTTATGCTATATTTTCTTGTGAAATGCTCACACCAACTGTTTGTGAAAAAGTACCAAATAGAACACATTAGTTTTGTGAAAATCATAAATTGGTTGGTAAGTGGTTTTCCTTCTCACCTTTACCCCTCAAATCACTTCATTTGTGTCCTTTTTGATTTACTTTAAATGGGATTTGTGGAAACGGATATGTTTTTACTAATTAAGGTAGGGAACATATTTGGTCTACCATTCATTTATAGTATTCTTTTAATCATGCTTTTCATGATGGAATATTGTTCATGCTATTTTTGCTTAAAATGTTATAATTATGTTGTGTTATCATGCTCGTTTTCCAACTCATGGACTCAAACCCCTTCAAGGGTATGTTTTAAATCTCCATTCCCATGGCTCGGTTTTCGATATAGAGTAGAAAAAAGATCAAAAATTGATCAAAAACTTCCCTTAATTTCCATGTTCCCAAACAGTGTCTTCTTTTTCTTTACATGTAGCTGTACAGCAACTCCTTTGTGTTTACCTATTCGCCTTACTGGATATCACCTTGCAAACCCTCTTTTTATTAATCTTATTTGGATTACTTTTCATTTCTTATTCGGGTTTTTTATTTATAGTGGTTAGCTAAAAAAGTAAATTTCTTCAAATGATATTCAATAATGTGTATAGTTGTCCAAAAAGTTATCTTTGAAAGCACACTCTTTTTGGGCAACATTTTCTTCTTCTTATGCTATGATCATGAATTGGTTCAATGCACCTTGACTGATATTTCGTATATTAGTTTGAATAGATTTCATTTTGTGAAGTACTAACATTTGCTATTTGTCTTAGGTTATAATCTTAAGATGGACTTCTCGGAATCTACAAAAATCGTATACGATAGGATCCAAAAAATAGAGCCCGATAACGTCTCCAAGATTGTCGGGTATCTCCTTCTTCAAGATCATGGTGAAAGAGAAATGATAAGACTAGCATACTGCCCCGATAATTTAATACACTCTTTGATCAATAAGGCAAAAACCCATCTCAAATTACCTTCAAGTATCCCGGAAATGCCCCTACACTTCACGCCATTTACACCTTCAACTCGTCATTCACCATTGACTATCCAAATCCCAAGTCAACCCGTTGACTATGTTCCCATGGTTTATCCTTCTTCATTTCCTGAAGATTATCGTCTTCACAACCACCTTCATTTCCTTTCATTGGAAGACCAGATTGACTCGGTCAACAGCCCGGATTTTTCAACTAACAAATTTTACAACTCATCAGAACCTTCATTAGGTCCTAGAGCCAATAGGAGGTCGCCAAGTCTACCCGAATTTCCATTCAAAGTTTGCCATTACTTCATTAAAGGATTTTGTAGACATGGAAACAACTGTCGCTACTTACATCCTACATCTGAAAGCTTCTCTTATATCGAGGACGATCACGTCTTTTCACCTGGGTCCCTTGAGAAACTAGAGTTGGAACTCACTGAGCTTTTGAAATCAAGAAGAGGGTATCCTCTTTCAATAGCTTCTTTACCGATGTTATATTATGAGAAATTCGGCAAGTCACTTCAAGCCGAGGGGTATTTGACCGAAAGTCAAAGACATGGGAAAGCTGGTTATAGTTTGACTAAGCTTCTTGCACGGCTTAAAAGCATTTGTCTCATTGACAGGCCACATGGGCAACATGCTGTCATTTTGGCTGATGACCTGGCAAAATGTATGGATCATAATATTGGAGATAGAGATAGAAATGAACATGGTGGTATTGTAGCGGGGTCTAGACAGATATATTTGACTTTTCCAGCTGAGAGTACCTTTTCGGAACGTGACGTTTTCAACTATTTTAAGTAAAAATCTAAGCTTTATATCGTGTTCGACTTTACGTATAATTACATGCATGCATATGTATAATAGAAATTATGTTTTATTTTTTGAATCTTTATGACGCAGCAAATTTGGGCCGGTCCATGACGTGAGGATTCCATGTCAGCAAAAGAGAATGTTTGGATTCGTGACTTTTGTATATTCGGAAACGGTTCGCCATATTTTAAACAAGGGAAACCCGCATTTTGTAAGCGGCGCACGTGTTTTGGTCAAACCCTACCGGGAGAAATCTAAGGCGGATGATAGGTGAAAAAGTCTTGATTTTATAACTGTCTTTTTCAAGATTATGTTTCAAAAGATTTGTTTTGCGATTATTGAGTATAGTTTTTACCATGAAATGAATCTGATCAGGAAACATGGAGAGACATTCCAGCATATGTACCAAGGTGGTCACTGTCTTGAAACTGAAATTGGGCTGCAGTCAAGTAAGAACCATATGAAATTTGTTCTGTCAACATTTGGTCATTCTAGATTTTTATTTTTTTTATTTGTATTTAACAGTCTTTTTTGAATTTTAACGCAGTGCCAAGAATTTCTGATAATTCAAGGTTAATCAAGAAGCAACTCATCGATGAACAAAGAGAACAAGCCCTTGAATTTGAAAGAAGGCATTTTTCAGAGATGCAATCAGCTGCAGATTTCAATAACCAATTACCAAGTTTTAGAACCTCATTCGAAGAGTTGAGGCTATCAGAAGGTGGAAAATGTTCATCTTTTTTCATTTAAGTTTTTTCCATCTTTATTCATTATTTATTTCCTTTTTTTTCTTATATGTTCATAGGCAATGCTCATGCACAACAGATTGATTTTCGTTCAACCGAGCGTTTTAATTATCTTCTAGATTACATCAACAATGGTCCCTCTAATGATGAAAGAGTTAGGCAGATCAATACCAAGTACAAGGAGGAGAGGTATGTGTGCAAAAATGTTTCGGGTTTAATATTATGGGGACGTATTTTTATTGGTTTTTGGGTAATATTTGCAGTAGTCAGGGGCTGAATCTTCCTGACAGCCCGTTTGCACCTGCATTAGGAGGTGAAATATCAACAGTTATATAGCTTCTTCAAAGATATAACAAGAGCAGGTTTATAGAGTTAGAGATGACAGAAAATCAATAGCCGTTTCAGAAGGTTGGATAATGGATATACGAAGACAACAAAGTTTATATAGAGAATGTTTTTAGGGCGACAAAAAGGTTGCAAATTAAATAGAAAGAATGTAAGTATGGTGGCAAAGGTGAGGAAGAGAGGTGACTTAAAATAGAAAGTAAAAGTTTAGGCGTCCAAAGTAAAAAAATGCAGAAATGAATTCTGCGTCTTTGAGATATTACTATATATATAATCTGCAATAATAAAGCTTAGTTTATATACAGTCTGTCTTTTTCATTCAGTGTTGGTATTAGAGTTAATCAAGTTGACTCGGTCTTTATATTATGGTTTCTCAAAGATTCTTGACATGACCGCAAACTTTAATAACAGAGAAAATTGAACACAAAAATACACATGCAAAACTCGAAAATCAGTTTTTAACCAAATAGGAATATTTGAAACAAACAACACACCCATGATATCGTTCAAATGTGGTAAGGGGGAGGTAGGTGTCTGTGGTCATGTCTCCACCGGATGATAGAGCAACTGTTTCACATATATGCTAACAACTGTTACACATAGATAATCTCTTGATAGTTGAAACAAGTAATTACCAAAACAATATACTTTGAAAATGGTAGCCCAAATGAACTACCCAACAGATTGACGCCATATATCTTCTATAAGAAAAGAAAGAGAGAGTAGTGGAGTCACTGCTATTTATTAACGTAGGTTGCATTCTCTTTGCTGTAGATAAGGGTAGCTCCAAGCTCTTAATAGTTCCCGGTAGCGGAATTGTGGTAAAGTGACATGTCGATATGACAAATCCATTTGCGAACAATGCCAATGGGGTAAGATAATTAGATTTAAGCTTATTTCAAACATAAATGCAATAATCTTTTTGAAATCGCACATGAAAGACACCTAAGAACTCTGATCTAGCAAAACATACACACAAAATTCACTCGTCACTGGTACCCGTAGATTCCAAGAGTTCTATATTTCATCTAAATAACTAAATTACTTGGTTCTTAATAACCTACCAAACAAATAACTTTTACCGAGTCAACCTAATCTTCTTCTTTGTATTCCCCACCTAATCTTTTTTTGGTATTCCCCACTAATGTTTGACGCTCATCTATAGAAGAAAAAGTAAGATATGTATGTGTATGTGTATTATTAGTATAATAAGTTATTGGGCTATTTTTGTATGAGTTTTATTGGGATTTTGTTTAGCTTTTTAGCTAGAGGTGACAATTATGTAGTGTTCGGGTTGCCGGGTCGTTGGTGACGGGTCAGAAGACACGGCCTGTATAATTAAATAGGGCCTGCACGAACACGAATAGCATAGACACGACAATCCCTGTCTAACCCGTATAATTAAATGAGTTGGCGGGTCAGAATATTCCCGTATAAATGAATCATCACTCTTATCATGAGTGTCCACAAATATAAGTAAAAGGGTTGATAGGTTAACCCGCGAACCCGGCCCTCAACTAGAACACGACTCGTATAATAAACGGGTAAAACCTGTTAACGACCCGGACCCGTTTAAGTTCAACCCAAACCCGTTTGTGTCGTGTCGTGCTTTAGGTCATGTTGGGAATTTCCACCCCTACTTTTAGCTAGTTAGTCGTAGATAGCTTTCCTATTTATAGTCGTTTTCCTCTTTTATCATAATTCAACTTTCTCTTCAATTGTAAACTCTAGTTGTATTTCATTTTATTTTGTTATCACTTCACATGGTATTAGAGCTCTATTCGGTTTATGTTTCTTTTGATTTGATGATTGTGGAGTTTTGTGTAGCATGCACCTATTTCATGAATTCGACATTGATCCGTTGTTGATCCATTGTTGATCCATCGTCGATTCGTTGTCGATTACCTTTGTTAGAAAACCCTAGACGTCTTCAGCTGCCATCCGTTCTTGTTGCTACTGCACTCGTTGATCTGTTGGTGATCCGTCACCGATTTAATGTCAATCCGATGCTGATCAATCGTTGATTCATTGTTGACCATTTCTCATTCTACTACTCGAAATTTTTCTTACTTGAATATTTTTCTCCTAAAGTTTGATGAGTTTCGGTATTGTTTTTGTGTAGGGTAGTTGTACTAAGAGCAAGAGGAGTTATACTTATAAAATAGGTTGACATCGCCTCATGTTAATGCGATTATATGAAGGGAGGTTGTGTAGTTGGGGTGATCATGGTGGCTGGTGTACCCGTATGCGTTGTTGTCGATTCTTTTAAAGAGTCAATTGAAGAGTTATTAAGGTTATGTAGAGTTACTTAGAGCTTAGGTATTAATCGGGTGTGCCTAAAAATTAAAGTTTGGTTAGAAGAATTGTAGTTTCTCTTTGAAACTTTGAGTTGTGTCTTTGTTATAATGCTTTTGTTAGTGTGTTTTGGGTTGTGCAGGGATACAAGAGATGCATATTGTTTAATATGACTGTCGTGATGTAGATTGTTTGGTATTACTGTTGTGATGCAGATTGTTTGGTATAACTGTTGATTTGGAAATTGTTTGTCACAACGGGAAATACTGATTGTTTGGTATGACAGCTGTGATGAAAATCGTTTGGTATTGTTGATGTGATGCAGATTGTTTGGTATAGTTGTTAATATACAAATTATTTGTCGCTGCTTGATGCAGATTGTTTAGTTGCTTGCGGATATGAGTGTTTACTAAGGCACTTTCGACTTCGCGTTTTTGCTTATTGTTATTGCATTGTGAATTTGAAGGGAGGGCGATGGGAGGTCTTAGCATAATTAATAAGTTATTGAGTTATTTTTGTATTGGGATTTATTGGTATTATGTTTAGCCTTTTAGTTAGGTGTTGTTTGTTTTTGAAAAGCAAAAACGTCTGCAGTCTGCACACCACATCCGCAGAAGAAGATGTGGACCAAACGTTTGCAATATGAAAAAAGACTGTTTTTTAAAGTCTGCATGCTGTTAACATAACTGTTTTTTAACTTACAAAACATTTTTAATAACTCTAGTTTTACAACACTAAAATTTATTCCTGACCCGTTGCACTACTATGTGGTTAACCTTGTCTTGATAATCATCAAAGCATACATGGTTATTTCGAAGCGGCATATTGAGTTGATCATATTGAGTAAAGAACTCACAATTCTGTAGTTATATATATATATATATATATATATATATATATATATATATATATATATATATATATATATATATATATATATATATATATATATATATATATATATATATATATATATATATATATATATATATATATATAAAACTAATTTATACTAAACCTCAAGTAACATCAAATTAAAACATGTAATAAAATATTTTTTAATTGCTACATATTTAGATTCAAGTGATAGTAGTTCTACAACGTTTCAAACAATAGTATACAATTCAAAATCCATTAAACACAATTATTCTTAATTTATTATTGCAAAAATAAAATTTTGAAAATGATAATTTTAATAATTATGGTTATAAACTTAATCACAAGAAGTCCCTTTGTTTTTTCTATACAAATTCATGTTATCTTTAATAACAATAATAATTTAAGTTATTAAATGTGTAACTTTAATTTAAATGTTTAAGTTTCTTAGTTTTATTGTATCATGGGTCATACATAAAATGATATAAATTTTCAAATACACGACTAAAAATATTTGTAACACCCGGTTTCTCATTTTCAGGATACACTGATAATTTAATCAAAATAACTATAATTTAGGTGCAATCCTCAAAGATGATTAACAAGTTTTACAAGATATTATCAAAAGCATAGTTTAAGTGCTTATTTACATACAACAAGTTTCATACTAGTTTTCTCAAAAACCGAATGTTACAAAAGACCAAGTCTATCACAAGAAAGTAAGTCCAAGTCCAAAGTCCATATCCTTTCCAGCTAACCCTCCGTGATGCGTTTCCCATGATCTGCACTTCCAGAACCTAACACAATTGACATTAACAAACAATATATGAGCTTTGAGAGCTCTGTGAGTAATTAAAGTTTATTTGGACAGCAAATGCCCATCATCTCATTCATATCATTCTCAATGAACCATCTTGATTCTCAATATATACTCATAATGAAGTTCATCTATCCAAGCATTCATAATTGGTATACTCAACCAATTTCAAAACAACTCAAATCATACTCCTTTCTGCAATAATCATCAAAACCAACACATAATTAATCTATTAATAACTACTCACCTGATGTCGGGTTGCTTTGAGAAACTCCTGAACCGCGTATACCGTGCTCCTGTCTAGCCTTAGCTGTATCACAATAGTTCGGGTCAAAACTGAAGATTCAACAATCTCAATATTAACACTTCTCAACAATATAAGCAATTTGGGCAAAAGAAACTAAGTTACAGTTATAATTTCTGTAACTCAAAACACAAACAACCACAAACATACAACAATTATCACTCTTAAGACAAGAGCTTAAGATTAGAACTCACTCTTATGTACTAATCAAAGAAATTTACCCAACTCATGCTTAATTACAGGTGGTTCATCAAAACCACATGAAATTACCTCAAATCAAACAACTCAACCGTCAAAACAAGGTCAAAATCGAAGAGAATTACCTTTCAAGCTCAAAGTATCAATCCCTAGCTTCAATTCGAGGAAGATAGGCTCTAATATCGACTTATGAGGCTTAGAATTGATTTTCTAGGGTTTGGAAGTGTTTTGAACGAAATCAGTTTTAACCCAAAATGAAAGAAATTCGCACATTAAAAACAGATCTGTGCGCGTAACACGACCCGGGTTGGATAAACCCAGCCCGGGTTTTCCAAAATAAAAATCCACTGTTTGCCTCTGTTGACACAGCACGGTCCGGGTTCATGGAACACGGCCCGTGTTTTTCCACAAAATATCCTCTGTTTGCTCTGGATCCCAACACGACCCGTGTTCCTCCAACATGGCCCGTGTTTCCTGCTGGAGAAGCCAAAAATCATTTCTAATACTCTTTTCAACATCCAACTTTTCCTAGACGAGTTTTTATCTATCCTAATTCATATAATAACTCAATTAATCTTTGTTTAATATATAATTAACATATCTTACCACAAATTTAAAGTCACGGTATTACAAGTTCTTACCCCCTTCGAAAGATTCCGTCCTCGGAATCTCTTGAAACAAGTAAGGATATTTCACCCGCATCTCTCCCTCAGCTTCCCAAGTAACATATGATCCTCTATGATGTCGTCATTGCACTTTCACTAATCCGACTTCTTTATTTCGCAATTTCCTAACTTTCTTTTCTATAATTTGCTCCGGCATCTCTTGATATCTTAATTTCTCATCTAGTTGAACTTCAGCCAAGGGTACCCGAGTGGATTGGTCATGCAATGTTTTTATAAGGTGTGACACATGGAATACATTGTGGATACCCCGTAACTCCTCTGGAAGCTCAAGCTTATACGCAACCGTTCTAATTCTCTCCAAAACTCGAAAGGGTCTGATAAAGTGTGGGCTCAACTTACCTCTCTTGCCAAATTGAATTACTCCCTTCCATGGGGACACTTTCAACATATGGGGACACTTTCAACATTACCATGTCCCCGACACTGAACTCTAACAGCTTTCTTCTTCTATTTGCATATTGCTTTTGGCGGTTTTGGGCTACCCGCATGTGCTCACGAATGCTTTGTATCTTCTCTTCGGTCTCGACTATAATTTCTGGTCCCGCCAATGGTTTCTCTCCAGTTTCTGTCCAACAAGTCGGGGTCCGACACGGTGCACCGTATAAGGCTTCAAAAGGTGCCATCTGTATACTGGAGTGATAAGTGTTGTTATAGGAAAACTCCACCAAAGGCAGATGATCTTCCGAACTGCCTCCAAAATCAATGATGCAGGCTCGTAGCATATCTTCAAGTGTTTGTATCGTTCTTTCCGACTGTCCATCTGTCTGGGGATGATCATGATACGCAGTACTCAATAAGGCTTTTGTACCAAAATGCTTTTGGAAACTTTGCTAGAAATGTGAATTGAACCGACTATCTCTATCAGAAATTATTGAAGTTGGCACTCCATGTCGTCTCACCACTTCTCTCATATATATCTTAGCTAGCTTTGACACTTGGTAATCTTCTCGGATTGGAATAAAATGAGCCGACTTTGTTAACCTGTCAACAATCACCCATATAGAATCATATCCTCGAGGAGTCCGAGGCAACTTTGTGATGAAATCCATAGTGATTTCATCCCATTTCTTCATTGGTACAGGTTGTTGGATTAGGTGTCTAAGCCATGACTTTACAACTATATTTATCTTGTTAATTGAAGCAAAGTCCATTTGGGTTGCCCTCATAGCTGGAGGTCAGGATAGAGTTCGGTAGAGTAAAAGGTTGATTTATTAATTGCTTAATAAATCAATAGAATTAATTAAATGGTTTATTAATATATTTAAGTGTTAATATATTAATTAGAAACCATAATAATTAATTAAGATTTAATCTAGAATTAATTGGATTTAATTTAGTGATTAAATTAATTAATTAAAAGTGTGAGGACTAGTTTGTATTTATTCAATAGTTGAATAACTGGCAAAGAGAAGTCCAGGGGCCAAAAGTGGCGCCACCATTGGAGGCTTCTCTAGGGTTGGCGAAAACCCTAATTAGGGTTTAGGGATCTGGTCCAAGTGGTCAACAGGCTTGCCCACTTGGAGGCTCCTTAGGGTTTCAGGTGTAACCCTAGGAGGCTATAAAAGGAACCCTCTGGCTCCCCATTATTCACGCCAACTTCAACCAAGATTACTCTGCTGGACTGTCTTCTCCATTGCTGTAGGTATGACTTGCATTTGAGGCAGGATACTTTTGCTGCTAGCTTCAAGAACAAGATTCAAAGGTTGGTTCTTCTGATTTAAACTTTAGAAATTATTGTTGGCCTTTAGATATTAGTTTATTATCTTCATAGAAGAAAACATAGATCTTTCTAGGGTTGCATGTGAACCATAGGTAATTTTGTGTTCATTGTTTGCTAGAAAACCCTTCAGTGGTATTAGTGCTATGGCTTGTTTTCTTGTGAATTTGATGTAATTTGTTTGCTTGTTAGTTGGGTGTTTTGCGAAAATTGACCCTCCATGAGGCCATACACGAAATTGGTGGCTAGGGTTTTGAAAACCCTAGCCTCCTCCCTTGCCTTTTTCGATTTTGCTATGTTTGGTAAGTAGGTTTCTTATTTTTGGTAATTGAGATCTATTAATAAATGGAAACCCTAATCCCATTGCTTGCCTTTTTCGAAAATTAGGAGATTAGACAGGATTAAATTAATTTGATTAATTTGTGATGCCTATCTAGATTTAATTAATTTAATTAATTGTTTTAATTAAAAGATAAATTAAATCACTTAAAGAATTAATTTAAATTTTCAAAAATTGTTTAAAAATTTGCGAAAATTGTGAGATAATTAATTCTAAAATATTTTAATAAGATTAAAATATATCTTATATATTTATGATTAAAAGTTAATTATTTATATATAAGAAACTTGGTTAGTCTTACCACAAGTAGGCCTCATTCACAAAACTGTCCTATAAAGAGGGTATAAGGCGACTGACTATAAAATGTTAGTCTAATGGGTATCCACTCTTACCCACCGCTCTCCTGGTCAGTCGAGTGTCGTTAGCCAAACGGGTTTGATAGAACCGCTAAGCTTCTTAAAAGTATAATGCTATAATTGAAAGTACTAGAACTTTGAACAAAACCCAATCTAGTTACTTTAGGTTAAAAATGTGAATTGGTGCTAATCCTTGGAATTGCACATTGTACTTTGTGGAACGTTGGTGGAGCGTGTGTGGTTTACCGGCACGCCAACAGGGGTCCGCAAAGAGTTGCAATGGGTTTCTCGATTTTGTCATTATTAACGGAGCGTGTGTGGTTAACCGGCACGTTAATTAGAGATGACAGTTGACTTCGAGAGTACCGAGCATATTTACATGGTTATTCGCACCCGGTTTGTGATCCTCGGCATCCCAGTCACAAACAGTGGGGCACATCCGAGACTAAACATGCCATTGAACAGTTTAATGTGTCTCAACAGATCTAGGAATTTCATAAGATGAAATTGATAAGTGTATTATCTACCTTAATGACCATTATGTTGTGATTACGACATCCCTCTTCACACCATAGTTGGGGCATTTTGGGTCCTAGCCTTAATAAATAATATATTGGGTAATTATTTAAAAGGATAAATTAAACTAATAAATTCTGTTTATTGTAGATGTCTAAATCTAGTGTCTATTCTCCTCCCTCTCCTCCTTCACCCATTTATGAGAGCATCAGAAAGCACCTGCTAAATATGGAAAGGCTGACTGGCCTTAACTGTAAGGAATGGCTTCGCAATTGGAGACTGGCTCTCGGCATTGCGGGCAAGCTTCATCTCACCGAGTATCCGATCCCGGTTCCACCGAAACAAGTCATCATAAAGAGCCTTTATGATAAGCATGACTTATTAGTTGATGAATCCGAAAAGATTCGTGACCTCATGCTACTGACCATTGACCCCGAGTTCCGCAAGGATTTTGAATCCTTGGGGCCATATGAGTTGATGCAATCGGTTGAGGAAATGTTCCGAAAACCGGTCAAAGAGGAACGAGCTAGGATCTTCAAAAGACTTGCAGAGTGTAAGTTAAAAGAAGGAAGTAGCATCGATTCGCATGTTCTTCAGATTGAAGCGTACATAGGCGAATTGTACAAACTTGGTTATTCCATGAGTCGGGAGTCGAGTGTTAACACTCTACTCGCTTCACTGACTAGTAAGTACGATCTGTTCATTCAGACGTATAGAAAGGAAGACCAGAAAAAGACCTTAATGGAAATGCGTCCACTGTTGACTTTATACGAGTCACTCTTAGACAGGCATAGCTCCAATGGTTCAGCTACTTCTGGATTAAGTCTAGTGGAAAGACACAGCAAGAAACGATCCAGATCGTCTGGATATGTCTTAAGCTGGGAATCCACAGAATCGGATACAGTCGCGGAAAGATTGAAAGACGCTCCAAAGTCAAAATCTTTTGAAAGCTTAGGTATATCTAAAAACCTCAAAACTCCTGTCCCATAATTCCTTGATGCATAATGTGATAGTCACATTTTGGTTTGTATGCAAGGAATCAGTAGGGTAAGGGACAATGGCGCATAGGAGCACATTTGGATTGGATTTCCGGCTCATGCGGTTTTGAAGTTTAGTTAGATATTGAAAAAATGTTATTAGCTTATTAGATGCGTATGACATTGTCTATCATATTATACATTGTTCAAGGATTTTGTTTTAATAAAATTGTCGATTTTCTTTTAACACATGTTGTTTGAAATATCCTTGAAATGTTGTATGATTATGTTGAATGCAAAATTAGTAATAACCTGAATGTTGAATGCATCCAAAGTGTTTGGATTTTAGGAATTGTGTCCCTTATGATTGTTAATGTTGTAAGAATCAATTCAACCAAAGGTCCAGTTGGACAGGACTTTGGAATCATTTGACTTAAAGTCACATGATGAATTGAATTCTTAATGTGTAAAGAAATGAATCAACCAAAGATCCAGTTGGACAGGACTTTGGAATCATTTGACTTAGAGTCAGATGATGATTAAGGTCTTTATAAAGCACATGTGGCAAGAAATGAATCGCCCGAAGATCCAAGGGATAGGATTTTGGAATCAGTTGACTTAGAGTCAACTGAAGATTGTAAGTCTTGAACAGAATTAACAAAGTCATAAGAGATTGAGATTAGAATCAACAAACACATCAGTTGCTGTGTATTGCTCGAATCTCCGAACAGAACACAATTGTTTGTACTTCACAATATTTGTCAGTCGGTATGACGAATATGACCTCGCTTATCAGAATAAGTGATTGGATTGAATCTTTGAACAGTTCAAGGACTTCAAAGGAAGTACAAGACCCACAGAACCTGAGTGACAACATAAACTGGGAAAATGTTTCACAGTTTATTCCCTTCCAAGAACATTAATAGTTATAATGTGTCTTAGGGAAGATGATGGAGCGTTGGTCGAAACAGTTCGATCCTCAATGTATGAGATACATTGCAAATTAGTTTCCGATACATAGAATACTAAACCAGTCAGACCATATTCCAACCACATCCTTCGACTAAGTAGGTTTTGCAGACACTGTCTGAAATGTAAAGCTGGGATTGTCCCACTTGTACATCAAAGGTCCAGGGTCTTGTAGTGTTCGTCCGAACCTCATGACTGGCCTGAACCTAATCAGAAATGTCATTTCACTGGCTATTGAAAGGTAGATAGGTTTTATCAAATTAATCAAATTAATTAAAACCTATCCTTATCCCCTAATTTTCGATTTTTAGGATAAAGGTTTTAAGGTTTATCTTTTAAACAATTTAAAGTTACCAAAAATAGAATACCTTCTAAAACCTAGCCACAAAAATTGCCAAATAAGAGGGGGGTGGCTAGGGTTTTTCAAAACCCTAACCCTAATGTCGATTTACCCAAAATTAGGGTTTAGAGACTATAAACCCTAATTACAAGGAAAGCAGTTATAGCAATTTAACAAGAAAAACAACCAAATGCTCTGATACCACTGAAAGGTTTTCTGCAACTATGAACTAAAAATCCTAAGTTCACATGCAACCTATATAGATCTAAGTTTTTCTTCTAGTTAAACATATAACAATTCCTAAAAAGCCCAAAAAGAATTAAACTAAAAGAAAGATCAAGAAAAACCAACCTTTAGTGAATCTTGGAAGCAAAGCAACAGAAACCTCTTGCCTCAAATGTAGTCACACCCTAGCTTGGAGTTGTTGGCCGAAAATACCTTCTTAGAGAGCTTCAAAATCGTGGCCTTAGGGTTAGGGTGAGCCTCCCTATTTATAGGCTCCAAATGGTGATCAGATAAACCTTAAAGATAAACCTTTTTGAATTCAAATTAAGATAAGCCTTTATCTTAATAATTCAAACCCTTTTATCCTCATTATCAAAATCGAAAATATATATGTTTCCATATATAATTTCTTTCACCACTCTCACTCACTCAACTGTCACTTACTCAACTATTGAATAATTACAGTTTTAGTCCCTACACCTTAATTAATCAATTTAACTGCCAAATTATTTCCAATTAATTCCAGAAAAATTTCTAATTAATTATTATAGTTTCTAATTAATATATTATCACTTAAATATATTAATAAAATATTTATTTAATTTCTATTGATTTATTAATCACATAATAAATCAATCTTTCTCTCTACCGGACTTTCTGCCAATCCTCCAACTATGAGGGCAACCCAAATAGACTATGCTACTATTAATTAGATAAATACTAATTATTAGTCATGGCTCAGACACCTAATCCAACAGTCTCCCACTTGGATAAGTCTATGACTAAAATTACCAAGTTAACCTCTAATTAATTTAGCAACTGTAGCTTCCTAGAAACCGCTGCCGAACTCTGACCTAGTCAGTTCTGTCCAAAGATAAGTGATCAGATGATCCTTCGTCCAACAAGATATTTTCAGACACGAGACATGGATTGAGATCAATCTCTGTCCGATACTCTGTTCCCCGATTTCCGATTCTGCTCATGACTTTAGAACTTCTAATTGAACACATCAATTTAGTCCAGGCTGGCCAGCACTTTAGTCAACTTCAAAATCATCGAGAGGCCTACAGATATTTGTTTCCCATCAGGGTCAAGGAACGAATAAGCTTTGACTCATATGCTTATATCTTTTACTAGTCAAATCATTCACAACAACACGTTTTATAACATCGAGTTACCGATGCGTTTTCGTATTATCAATGAACAACTGCCTTGTAAATTATAACTCATATCTCTCCACTTCAAGATCATAAG
This sequence comes from Cichorium intybus, assembly GCA_023525715.1. Taxonomy (NCBI): domain Eukaryota; kingdom Viridiplantae; phylum Streptophyta; class Magnoliopsida; order Asterales; family Asteraceae; genus Cichorium; species Cichorium intybus. The sequence goes on along the minus strand of CM042012.1, from coordinate 126,235,592 downwards.
ATATTACCGTCTCAACATTGCTTGTGATATAATCCATGAAGCAATCTATTGAGCGTGGGTTTATCCAATACTCAAATCTCTATTTCTAAGTACTCATGAATGTTGTAGCAATCCTATTGCTATGTCTAACTCCTTAGATAGTCTACAAACCAATTCAATACAGTCTTGATTCAATACTTACTTCCCAAAGTATGAGCGACTGTGGACCTATCTGAATAATTAAATTATTCGGGAAGTAAAACATGCAAAAATGAAACATAAAGATCTGACTGGCAGCTACTCCTGCTTATTACCAAGTCTCCACAAGGTAATCACCAAGTCTGGTCTTGTCATAAACTATTATCGGTTTCAAAAATTTCTTTTAAACTTTCAATTCTAATTTTACATCTATGTCTTTATGAACCTTACACTCTTTCTATGTATCCAAAGTATCTTATACTTGTACACTCTATTACAGATGATCCAATCGGATGCTCATCTGATAACATCTCAATAAGTTATCCTGTCAAATTCCCTTCTAACTCCATTTCGGTAATGTGTACTGTGACTTCCTATGGCTCTGGGGTCTTTAGTCTACTTGACTGCACCCTAAGACTATTTCGAGGTGTTATGATGTGCCGGTAAACCACACGCGCTCCATCAGAATACCAACGAGACTTTGTAACCATGAAGTCCATTAACATCATGTCCTGATGTTAATAATTACCACTTTGAAAATCTTTCAAATTAATACTGTCACTTTCACCCTAATCATTTCCTAATGATTTCTCACTTTAGTTCAACCAATCCATCCAGTATTCCCAGCCAGGCAATGTCCTGAATCCAACTTACTATGCCCTAAGCATTAAGTTATCAGGACATGTTTATGACTTTATGATCGATCCAAAACTTGTGGAACCCGATCTAATCCTATTCCAAACCCTTTCGGAATCCAAGGATTATTTATAATCCTTTGTGTCATGATTTTCGAAAAACTATTTTCCTTTCGGAGACTTTTCTCGTGCATCTTGAATCTTATCAAGATCATGCTTACAATGGCTAGGTCTATGCTGGTGATTTCATCTTTACAATAGATGACTGTGAATTACATGAGTATGTTGCACCTTCTTTATTTCTTTCATGCCAAGTCATCACACTTTGTAAGAAAAACTTTTCCTAAGTCTATGCATCTTGAATCTCATCAAGATCATCTTGGCAGAATCTGGATCTATCTCATAGACGTTTACAACCACCTGAGTATGTCGTATTTCTATTAAGGCTTTCATAGCGATCCGTATCTTAACACCAAGTCATTACACTTTGTAATGAAAAGAGACGTTTCCTAGAACCATTATTTATCCCACATGTGGGGATAGTGGATAACGGCGACTCCCACAGGCTTTGACACGGTTATAGGCTATTCACAAAATCCATAACTTATGGCACATTTTGAGAATCCAAACCTTTCTGACATTTTAATGGAAATCTTTCAGCCCTTTCTCAAAATCCAATCCTATGGCATATTTTGAGAATCTGAATATCCTTTCTTGCGAGATGCCCGTGGGACGAAACCCGGGACTATTCACCTTTGTACAAGGACTCTCTTTGTGAGTCTCTATTAGTGTGCCGGTGATCCACACGCGCTCCACTAACGATTCACAATGTACCGTACAGTATTCTTTCAGATTCCATCCTCTATTGAGATTACTTCTCCCGGAATCAATTACTTGACTCTGAGTATCGTCTCACTCAACCAGATGTTATGAAGGTATGTATTTGTCCATGTTGCTTTCTTTTGATGATTCAGTTACTCCCATTGGTTTTTAGACCAGGTGTAGAATCAATCAAAATTTTCACATAGACTGTGTCTCGCCCTGAGGTTCTCTTGTTTGGTAGCAACCGGGCTCACCAATGCTTCCCAATAGTCGGATTGTGAATCCGTACTAACTATAGTGTTTTACCACCAATCGGTGTGTCACCCCAATCATAGCTACTTATGATGGTGATCAATACTACTGGTCAAGAGAAGATTATGTCAGTTGTAGAATAGAAATCTGATTTCTGCTCCAAGCCTAGTGATGACTAAAGGTTCTTCCACTTGGCTAATCCTGAACTCATTTAGGACTGTCCCAACTCCCACTGTTTCCTTAAAACATGAGTTTTTTCTAAAAGAGCTATTCTTTTAGAGTTGCAGCGGGATAGCCAACGAAACGACATTGCTGATCAGGTTCAGTCTAGTCATGAGGTTCAGACGAACACTACAGGACCCTGGAGTTTCAATGTACAAGTAGGATAATCCCAGCTTTACATATCAGACAGTGTCTGCAAGACCTACTTAGTCTAGGATGTGGTCGGAATATGGTTTATATACACTGACTGGTATAGAGTTCAACTTATTTAAAACTAATTTGCAATGTATCTCATATATCGAGGATCGAACTGTTTCGACCTATGCTCCATTATCTTCCTCAAGACACATTATAACCATTAATGCTCTTGGAAGAGAATGAACTGTGAAACCTTTTTCTCAGTTTATGTTATCCCTCAGGTTCTGTGAAACTTGTACTTCCTTTGAAGTCCTTGGACTTTTCAAGGTTTCAATTCAATTGCTTATCCTGATAAGCAATGTCATATTCATCATATCGAATGATGAGTATTGCGAAGTACAAACAATTGTGTTCTATGTCTTTTACATATCTATGTAGACTAATGACTTTGTTAACTTTGTTCAAGACTTGCAATCTTCAGTTGACTCTAAGTCAACTGATTCCAAAATCCTATCCTCTGTATCTTTGGGTGATTCATTTCTTGCCACATATGCTTTGTCAATAACTCAATCATCATCTGACTCTGAGTCAGATGATTCCAAAGTCCTGTCCAACTGGACCTTTGGTTGATTCATTTCTTGACACATTAAGAAGTCAATTCATCAAGTGACTCTAAGTCAAATGATTCCAAGGTCCTGTCCAACTGGACCTTTGGTTGAATTGATTCTTATAACATTTGTATTAACAATCATAATGACACAATTATTGATTTCAAAACATTTCAGATCATCATTCAAGTTATTACTAAACATATATTCAACACATTCATATAACATTTCAAGGACAATTTTAGACAACAGGTGTTAAAAGAAAAAATGACAATTTTATTAAAACAAAATCCTTGAACAATGTAATAGACAATGTCAAAAAATGTATCTAAAGACTAATAACAATATTTAATATCTATCTAAACTTCAAAACTGCACGAGCTGGAGATCCAATCCAAATGTGCTCCTATGCGCTAGAGTCCCGTGCCTTCTTGATTCCCTGCATACAATCCAAAATGCGACTGTCACATTATGTATAAAGAAATATTGGAACAGGAGTTTTGAGGTTTTTAGATATACCTGAGCTTTCAAAAGAGTTGGAGCGTCTTCCAATCTTTCCGTGACTGTATCCGATTTAGCGGATTCCCAGTTTGAGACATGTCTAGTCGATTTCGACTATTTCTTGTTACGTCTCTTCACTGGACTTAATCCAGAAGTAGCTGAGTCATTGGAGCTATGCCTGTCCAAAAGTGACTCGTATAAAGTCAACAGTGGACGCATTTCCATGAGGGTCCTTTTCTGGTCTTCCTTTCTATACGTCTGAATGAACAGATCGTACTCATTTGTCAGCAAAGCGAGCAGGATGTTAACACTCTCTTCCTGACTCATGGGATGACCAAGTTTATATAACTCGCCTATGTACCCTTCAATCTGAAGAACATGCGAATTGATGCTACTTCCTCCCTTTAGCTTGCACTCTGCAAGTCTTCTGAGGATTCTAGCTCGTTCCCCTTCAACTGGTTTTTGGAACCTTTCCTCCAACAGTTGCATCAACTCATATGGCCCCAAGGATTCAAAATCCTTGCGGAACTCGGGGTCAATGGTTGATAGCATGAGGTCACAAATCTCTTCGGATTCATCATAAAAACCTTTTATGATGACTTGTTCCGGTGGAACTGGGATCGGATACTCGGTGAGGTGTAGCTTGCCAGCAATGCCGAGACCCAGTCTCCAATTGCGAAGCCATTCTTTACAGTTGAGGCCAGTCAGCTTTTCCATATTAAGCATGTGCATTCTGAGGCTTTCAGAAATGGGTGAAGGAGGAGAAGGAGGAGAATTGACACTTGACATCTATAAAAGAAAATAGAATTTATTAGCTTAATTGGTCATTTTTAAATAATTACCCAATATGTTATTTAATAAGGCTAGGATCCAAAATACCCCAACTATGGTATGAAAAGGGATGCCGTAATCACAACATAATGGTCATTAAGGTAGATAAACACTTATCAATTTCATCTTATGAAATTCCTAGTTCTGATGAGATTCATTAAACTTTTAAATGGCATGTTTAATCTCGGATGTGCCCCACTGTTTGTGACTGGGATGCCGAGGATCACAAACTGGATGTGAATAACCATGCAAATTAGCTTGGTACTCTCAGGTTAATTATCATCTCTACTTGATGTGCCGGTAAACCACACACGCTCCATCAACAATGATAATAACCGGGAAACCCATTGCAACTCTTTATGAACCCCAATTGGCGTGCCGGTTAACCACACACGCTCCACCAATGTTTCATAAAGTGCAATGTGCAATTTCATGGATTAGCATCAATTCACATTTTTTTTAAAGTAACTAGATTGGGATTTTATTAAGTGTTCTAGTACTTTGAATCATTATACTTTTAGTGATTATTAGGTGGTCCTATCAAACCTGTTCGGCTAACGACCCTCCACTGATCAGGCGAGCGGTGGGCGAGAGTGTTCACCTATTAGACCGCCATTTTATAGGCAGTCTCCTTATACCCACTTTATAGACCAGCTTCGTGAATGAGCCTACTAATGATTTGACTAACCATTTAATCTCATACATATAAAAAAATAACTTCCTAGTTATAATATATATAAGATGTAATTTTTTTTAAACCATTAAAAAATTGTTTCTGGTTTATCTTTTAATTTGTTGTCGATTTAAACTATTAAATTTCAAATTAAATTAAACCTTAAAAAATGATTTGAATTATCCTTTAATTAACCAATTAATTAAATTAATTAAATTTGATATTTTAAACCTTTTAAAATATTTTAGGATTTATCCTTTTAATTTTTGCCAATTTAAACAATTAAATTCTAAATTAAATTAAATCCTTGAATTATCTTTTAATTACCAATTAATTAAATTAATTCAAATGTAGATAGGTTTTATCAAATTAATCAAATTAATTAAAACCTATCCTTATCCCCTAATTTTCGATTTTTAGGATAAAGGTTTTAAGGTTTATCTTTTAAACAATTTAAAGTTACCAAAAATAGAATACCTTCTAAAACCTAGCCACAAAAATCGCCAAATAAGAGGGGGGTGGCTAGGGTTTTTCAAAACCCTAACCCTAATGTCGATTTGCCCAAAATTAGGGTTTAGAGACTATAAACCCTAATTACAAGGAAAGCAGTTATAGCAATTTAACAAGAAAAACAACCAAATGCTCTGATACCACTGAAAGGTTTTCTGCAACTATGAACTAAAAATCCTAAGTTCACATGCAACCTATATAGATCTAAGTTTTTCTTCTAGTTAAACATATAACAATTCCTAAAAAGCCCAAAAAGAATTAAACTAAAAGAAAGATCAAGAAAAACCAACCTTTAGTGAATCTTGGAAGCAAAGCAACAGAAACCTCTTGCCTCAAATGTAGTCACACCCTAGCTTGGAGTTGTTGGCCGAAAATACCTTCTTAGAGAGCTTCAAAATCGTGGCCTTAGGGTTAGGGTGAGCCTCCCTATTTATAGGCTCCAAATTGTGATCAGATAAACCTTAAAGATAAACCTTTTTGAATTCAAATTAAGATAAGCCTTTATCTTAATAATTCAAACCCTTTTATCCTCATTATCAAAATCGAAAATATATATGTTTCCATATATAATTTCTTTCACCACTCTCACTCACTCAACTGTCACTTACTCAACTATTGAATAATTACAGTTTTAGTCCCTGCACCTTAATTAATCAATTTAACTGCCAAATTATTTCCAATTAATTCCAGAAAAATTTCTAATTAATTATTATAGTTTCTAATTAATATATTATCACTTAAATATATTAATAAACTATTTATTTAATTTCTATTGATTTATTAATCACATAATAAATCAATCTTTCTCTCTACCAGACTTTCTGCCAATCCTCCAACTATGAGGGCAGCCCAAATGGACTATGCTACTATTAATTAGATAAATACTAATTATTAGTCATGGCTTAGACACCTAATCCAACAGCTATCCCGCTGTACCTGGAAAAGAAAGAGCTCTTTTAGAAAGAACTCATATTCTAAGGAGACAGTGGGAGTTGGGACAGTCCTGAATGAGTTCAGGATTAGCCAAGTGAAATAACCTTTAGTTATCGCTAGGCTTAGAGCATAAATCAGATTTCTGTTTTAATACTGACATAACCTTCTCTTGACCAGTAGTACTGATCACCATCATAAGTAGTTATGATCGGGGTGACATACCGAATAGTGGTAAAACACTATAGTTGGTACGGATTTACAATCCGACTACTTGGAAGCTTTGGTGAGCCCGGTTGCTGCCAATTAAGAGAACTTTAGGACGAGATACAGTCTATGTGACAGTTTGATTGATTTTACAACTGGTCTTAGAACCAGTGGGAGTAATTATCAAAAGAAACCAACATGGACAGAAATGTACCTTCAGAACATCTGGTTGAGTGAGACGATACTCAGAGTCAAGTAATTGACTTCGAGAGAAGCGCTCTCAATAGAAGATGAAATCCGAAAGGATACTGCATATTGTAAGTCGTTAGTGGAGCACGTGTGGATCACCGGCACACTAATAGGGACTCACAAAGAATATGCCAGTATAAAGGTACATGGGCCCGGGATTTCCCCGCGGGCATCTCGCAAGAAAGGATATTCAGATTCTCAAAATATGCCAAAGGATTGGATTTTGAAAAGGGGCTGAAAGATATCCATTAAGATGTCAGAAAGGTTTGGATTCTCAAAATATGCCAAAAGTTCTGGATTTTGTGAATAGTCCATAACCGTGTCAAAGCCAGTGGGAGTGTTGCTGTTACATAATGTTTCTAGGAAACGTATCTTTTCATTACAAAGTGTAATGACTTGGTGTTAAGAGACGGATCACTATGAAAGACTTAATAAAAATACGGCATGCTCGGGTGGTTATAAACGTCTATGAGATAGATCGAAACTCTGCCAAGATGATCTTGATGAGACTCAAGATGCATAGCTCAGGAAAGGAGTTTCCTGTCATTGCAAAGTGTGATGATTTGGCATGAGAGGTACGAAAGGTGCAACGTGTTCACATAATCCATTGACATATATCAAATAGATATTGTCATCAGTATAGACCTGGCCATAATAAGCATGATCTTGATAAGATTCAAGATGCATGAGAAAAAGTCTCCGAAAGGATATAGTTATTAAAGGTTGTGACACAAGGATTATGAGTAATCCTAAGATTCCAAAAGATTTTGGAATAGGACTGGATCGAATCCAACAAGTTTCTTGGATCGATCAGAAGTGTCATGAACATGTCTTGATAAGTTAATGCTTAGAGCATACTGAGTCAGATTCAGGATATGACCTGGCTGGGAATACTTAATGGATTTTGTACCTACATGAGAAATCATTGAAAATGATTAGGGGTGAATGTTGATAACAATTTGAAAAGAGTTTTTCAAATAAGGACTTAATGGTTAAAGAATTTCGTTGGCATTCCGATGGAGCGCGTGTGGCTCACCGGCACATCGTAACACCTTGAAATAGTCATAGGGTGCAGTCATGTGGACTAAAGATCCCGAGAACCATGGAAAGTCACAGTACATAGAATGGAGTTGTTAATGAGAATGACAGTATGGCCAAATTGAAATATCATCGGAAGGATATCCGATCGTATAAAGTGTATAAATGTATAACATTTGAATACATAGAAAGAATGAAAGGTCAAGTAGACATAGATACATAATACGAATTAAATAGTTTAAAATCTAGAAACCGATAATAGTTTATGTAAAATCCGACTTGGTGATTACCTCGTAGAGACTTGGTAATTAGGCAATAGTAGCCACCAGTCAGATTTTAAGTTTCAATTTTGCATGTTTCACTTCCTGAATAATTTGATTATTCAAAAGGTCCATAGTCGCTCATACTTTTCGGGAGTAAGTATGAACAAAGACTGTCGTGAATTGGTTTGTAGATTGTCTAAGGAGTTTGACATTGCAGTAAGACTGCTACAACGTTCATGAGTACTTAGAAATAGAGATTTGAGTATTGGATAAACCCGCGCTCAATAGATTGCTTCATGGATTACATCACGAGCAATGTTGAGACAATAATATCGTATGATCTTGAAGCGGAGACATATGAGTTGAAATTTACGAGTCGGTTGTGCATTGATAATGCGAAACGCATCGGTAACTCGATGTTATAAAACGTATTGTTGTGTACGATTTGATAAGTAAAAGACACAACCATATGAGTCAAAGCTTATTCGTTCCTTGACCTTGATGGGAAACAGATATCTATAGGCCGCTCGATGATTTTGAAGTTGACTAAAGTGCTGGCAAGTCGGGACTAAATTGATGTGTTCAATTAGAAGTCTTAAAGTCATAAGCAGAATCGGAAATCGGGAAACAGAGTATCGGACAGAGATTGATCTCAATCCATGTCTCGTGTCTAAAAATATCTTGTTGGACGAAGGATCATATGATCACTTATCTATGGACAGAACTGACTGGGTCAGAGTTCGGCAGCAGTTTCTAGGAAGCTGCAGGTTGTTTATTAATCAGAAGATAAATTAAAGTCATAGACTTATCCAAGTGGGAGACTGTTGGATTAGGTGTCTAAGCCATGACTTTACAACTATATTTATCTTGTTAATTGAAGCAAAGTCCATTTGGGTTGCCCTCATAGCTGGAGGTCAGGATAGAGTTCGGTAGAGTAAAAGGTTGATTTATTAATTGCTTAATAAATCAATAGAATTAATTAAATGGTTTATTAATATATTTAAGTGTTAATATATTAATTAGAAACCATAATAATTAATTAAGATTTAATCTAGAATTAATTGGATTTAATTTAGTGATTAAATTAATTAATTAAAAGTGTGAGGACTAGTTTGTATTTATTCAATAGTTGAATAACTGGCAAAGAGAAGTCCAGGGGCCAAAAGTGGCGCCACCCTTGGAGGCTTCTCTAGGGTTGGCGAAAACCCTAATTAGGGTTTAGGGATCTGGTCCAAGTGGTCAACAGGCTTGCCCACTTGGAGGCTCCTTAGGGTTTCAGGTGTAACCCTAGGAGGCTATAAAAGGAACCCTCTGGCTCCCCATTATTCACGCCAACTTCAACCAAGATTACTCTGCTGGACTGTCTTCTCCATTGCTATGGGTATGACTTGCATTTGAGGCAGGATACTTTTGCTGCTAGCTTCAAGAACAAGATTCAAAGGTTGGTTCTTCTGATTTAAACTTTAGAAATTATTGTTGGCCTTTAGATATTAGTTTATTATCTTCATAGAAGAAAACATAGATCTTTCTAGGGTTGCATGTGAACCATAGGTAATTTTGTGTTCATTGTTTGCTAGAAAACCCTTCACAGGTAACGGTTGCACTGCTCCATATGGCTTTTGATGATTGGCTTTTACTTGAAGACACGTCAAGCAGTTCTCCACAAAGCATCCTACATCTCGCTTCATACACAGCCACCAGTAGTACGGCTTTAAGGTATGATACATCCTTGTACTACCAGGGTGAACCGAATATCTAGTACAATGAGCATCATTTAGCAATAACTGTCTCACCTCGCCATGCCTTGGAACCCAAACTCGCCCTTGGAAAGTCTTGATTCCTTGTGTATTCTCCACCAGTTTCTCCATATAACCAATCATTCTTTCTTTCTTTAAATCATTTGCCTCGCTTTGGCACCTGCGTATCATCTCTGGCAGTTTACTCACAACTCCCATCCGAGCCGATACAACTCGAATAGGCGATTCTTTTCGACTCAATGCATCCGCCACTACATTTGCTTTACTAGGATGGTAAAGTATCTCACAATCATAATCTTTTAGCAGATCCATCCACCGTCTTTGCCTCATGTTTAACTCTTTCTGATCAAACAGGTATTTCAGACTTTTATGATCTGTATAGATCTGAAATCGCACTCCATAAAGATAATGTCGCCACATCTTTAATGCAAAAATTATCGCCGCCAACTCTAAATCATGTACTGGGTAAGCTTTTTCATGTGGTTTTAGCTGTCGAGAGGCATATGCTATCACTCGTCCTCTTTGCATCAATACACATCCAAGACCACTTAAGGAGGCATTGCTGTAAAGAACAAAGTCTTCCCATCCTTGCGGTAACGCCAACACCGGAGCCTTGCACAAGCCATCTCGTAGTTGTTCAAAGGCTGACTGTTGTGCCTCAGTCCAACTAAATTTCTCTGTCTTCTTGGTCAACTTGGTTAAGGGTGTAGCTATACGAGAAAAGTTTTCAACGAATCGTCGATAATAGCCTGCTAACCCCAAGAAACTACGAACCTCCATTGGACTCTTTGGCGGCTCCCAACTCATTACGGCTTCAATTTTTGCTGGATCTACCTTTATACCGTCTTCATTTATCACATGGCCAAGAAATTGAATCTCCCGCAACCAGAACTCACATTTTGAAAATTTTGCATATAATTTCTCGTCTCGGAGAAGATCTAGCATTTGTTGCAAATGAAATCTGTGCTCATCTCGACTCTTTGAATAAATTAGGGTGTCGTTGATAAACACAATTACGAATTTATCAAGAAAGGGACGACAAAACCGATTCATCAAATCCATGAAAGTGGCTGGAGCATTAGTCAAACCGAACGGCATGACTAAGAACTCGTAATGACCATACATCGTGCGGAAAGCTGTCTTCAGAATATCAGCTTCTTGTACTCTCAACTGATGATAACCGGATCTCAAATCGATCTTTGAAAAATACGTGGCTCCTTGCAATTGATCAAATAAATCATCAATCCGTGGTAACGGATAACGATTCTTTATCGTGATCTTGTTAAGTTCTCGGTAATCTATACACATTCTCATGGAACCGTCTTTCTTTTTCACAAAAAGTATAGGTGCACCCCACGGAGACGAACTCAGACGAATAAACCCAAGTTCTAACAACTATTGCAACTGTCTCTTTAATTCTTCCATTTCGGACGGTGCCAATCGGTAAGGCGGTCGAGCTACCGGCTTCGCCCCCGGTATTACCTCGATCACAAACTCAACTTGTCTACTTGGTGGTAAGCCTGGAAGATCATCAGGAAATACATCGGGATAATCACAAACCACTTCTACTTCTTCTATTTTGGAATGTTTTGACTCGGCACTAATCACATGTGCCATAATCAATTCACCCCCTCTTTCCATATATCTCCTAGCCGTTGCAAGTGACACTATCGGTACTTTTCGGGAACGTCGTTCACCTCGTATCAAAATTCGGGAACCACTCGGTGTCTTTATGGAAAGTGTTTTCTCATGACAATCCATTTGACCTCTATTATCATCCATCCAATCCATCCCGACTATTACATCAAACTCATGATTAGTGATCGGCTTCAGATCAATAAGGTACGTAACCCCATAGATCTCAAGCCGACACTGCTCGTAATGACTCTTTACAAAAACACATCTCCCATCTACTACATCTACTATCACTTTCTCATATAAATCGACTAACGGAACATTTAGTTTAGAAGCAAAGGACTCCGATATAAAAGACACGGAAGCACCGTAATCAAAAAGTACTCGTGCTTGAGAAGAGTTCCAGGTAAAAATACCTGTGATAACATCAGTTTGATCTCGCGCCTCATCGACAGTTAATTGGAAAGCTCGTGTTCTCACGTGACCGCCACTCTTGTCTTTTCGATCATCTCGATCTCGACCTCCTCCTCGTCCGGTCTTTTGAAAATCTCTGTGTGACTCAGACCTCATCTTCGGGCAATTAGGACGAATATGCCCGCTCTCCCCACAATTAAAACAAACGGGGTGACTCTCGGTACATTGGCGAGCCATATGTCCCGTCTTTCCATACTGGAAACAAACTGATGGAGGGTTTCGGGAATCACATTCCCCCGTGTGTTTTCGCCTACATTTCTTACACCATCTCTCCTCGTTCTTCTTGGGTTCACCATGGAATTGAGAACCCGTGGTAGTAGACCTCTGAAAAGTATCTCCAGCTTTACCTTCCCATTTTCTCTTGGATCCCCCAACTTCTCTTTCAGTTCTTCTCTCCTCCTCCTGTCTTTGCAACTCCCTTTCTCTCGATCTTGCTGCCTCTGCAACTTGTTGAAAGGTATTATATCTAGAACTCGGCAAAAACTCTCGGATTTGGGTTTTTAAACCCCACAAGTAACGATCCATCTTACGCTCCTCTGTATCAACTTGATGTTGTGCAAACCTTGCTTTCTCATTAAAATCCAGTATGTATTGTTGCACTGTTCTCGACCCTTGTTGTAACTTCAAAAACTCTTCTTCTATTCCCTTCATAGCATTATTGGAACAGTAGTATTCAGTGAACTTCAACTTGAATTGTTCCCAGTTCAATGTATACGCCAAGCTCTCTCCTATCTCCATACACGTATTCTCCCACCAAAACTGTGCATCCTCCTTTAACAAGTTTGTTGCAAACTCAACCTTATCCGCCTCATCACATTTACTGGTGCGAAACATCTTTTCAACATGTGTTAACCAATTCTTGGCTGCTATGGGATCATCTTTTCCATAGAAATCGTATGGCTTGCACTTTTGGAACACATCATAAGTGCACTTCCTTGTTTTCTCATGTACTCTAACTCTACTCGCCTCAGTATACATCTCTCCATGGTCCTCCCTATGCTCAGGTTGGACCAGGGGTTGTCCCGAAGGACCTCGAGTTGTAGCCTCCGCTTGAGGCTTCAAATAAGTGGGTAATAACTCTTTAAGTGCCTTGGCTACCTCAGCCGCAATCATAGCTTGCATATTACTCTGTGTCTCGGGAGGTCGCTCTCCCTCGGGTTGATGCTCTTTACCCGAATCTCGTGATCCCGATTGATCTCTTGTTGGATCACCTCGCTCTTTTTCTTTTCCAGTGCTCATCTTAACTGAAAAAGAAAATCAACTCATTTAGTAATCACCACCATAATACTCAATATGGTGTATAATCAACTCAATTTGTATATCACCATAATACTCAATATGGTGTATAATCAACTCAATTGTGATACACCGTGGAGGATAGCTACTCGGGACTCTTTGGGACTTCTCTATCTCATTGGTTTAAGTCTAAACCCATTTCAAGGTTTAATTCCCTTAAACCACGGCTCTGATACCAACTTGTAACACCCGGTTTCTCATATTCAGGATACACTGATAATTTAATCAAAATAACTATCATTTAGGTGCAATCCTCAAATATGAGTAACAAGTTTTACAAGATATTATCAAAAGCACAGTTTAAGTGCTTATTTACATACAACAAGTTTCATACTAGTTTTCTCAAAAACCGAATGTTACAAAAGACCAAGTCTATCACAATAAAGTAAGTCCAAGTCCAAAGTCCATATCCTTTCCAGCTAACCCTCCGTGATGCGTTTCCCACGATCTGCACTTCCAAAACCTAACACAATTGACATTAACAAACAATATATGAGCTTTGAGAGCTCTGTGAGTAATTAAAGTTTATTTGGACAGCAAATGCCCTTCATCTCATTCATATCATTCTCAATGAACCATCTTGATTCTCAATATATACTCATACTGAAGTTCATCTATCCAAGCATTCATAATTGGTATACTCAACCAATTTCAAAACAACTCAAATCATACTCCTTTCTGCAATAATCATCAAAACCAACACATAATTAATCTATTAATAACTACTCACCTGATGTCGGGTTGCTTTGAGAAACTCCTGAACCGTGTATACCGTGCTCCTGTCTAGCCTTAGGTGTATCACAATAGTTCGGGTCAAAACTCAAGATTCAACAATGTCAATATTAACACTTCTCAACAATATAAGCAATTTGGGCAAAAGAAACTAAGTTACATTTATAATTTCTGTAACTCAAAACACAAACAACCACAAACATACAACAATTATCACTCTTAAGACAAGTGCTTAAGATTAGAACTCACTCTTATGTACTAATCAAAGAAATTTACCCAACTCATGCTTAATTACAGGTGGTTCATCAAAACCACATGAAATTACCTCAAATCAAACAACTCAACCGTCAAAACAAGGTCAAAATCGAAGAGAATTACCTTTCAAGCTCAAAGTATCAATCCCTAGCTTCAATTCGAGGAAGATAGGCTATAATATCGACTTATGAGGCTTAGAATTGATTTTCTAGGGTTTGGAAGTGTTTTGAACGAAATCAGTTTTAACCCAAAATGAAAGAATTTCGCACATTGAAAACAGATCTGTGCGCGTAACACGGCCCGGGTTGGATAAACCCGGCCCGGGTTTTTCCAAAATAAAAATCCTCTGTTTGCCTCTGTTGACACAGCACGGTCCGGGTTCATAGAACACGGCCCGGGTTTTTCCACAAAATATCCTCTGTTTGCTCTGGATCCCAACACGACCCTTGTTCCTCCAACACGGCCCGTGTTTCCTGCTGCAGAAGCCAAAAATCATTTCTAATACTCTTTTCAACATCCAACTTTTCCTAGACGAGTTTTTATCTATCCTAATTCATATAATAACTCAATTAATCTTTGTTTAATATATAATTAACATATCTTACCACAAATTTAAAGTCACGGTATTACAATATTAACTTTAAGTAATAATTTTTTTATTTTAGTTTGATTTTGAAATGGTTTTATTTGATTTTGATTTTGACAGTGGTGATGATTTTTATAGTAGTCTGCAGACGTCTACAGATTCTGGAAAACCTTACGACACATCTTCTGTAAGACCATATGACATGTCTTTTGGAAGAAGAGGATCCGCAGACCTTTTTAGGTCCGTAACCTTCTAAAAACAAACAGTCTATAAACATAAGGTTTCCCCGCCTGCAGAAAATAGTAGCCTGGAAGAGTTTATGAAAAAAAACAAACAACACCTTTGTTAACCCTAGAAAGCTTTCCAATTAATAATTGTCTTCATCTTTCATTGAAATTCAACTTTTCTCTTCAATAATAAACCTTTGTATTTCCTTTATTATGTTATTAGTTGACATATATGTATAATTGTATATGTAATGTATCTGTATGTATGTATGTATAGGTGTATGTGTGTGTATGTATGTATGTATGTATGTGTGTGTGCATATATATATATATATATATATATATATATATATATATATATATATATATATATATATATATATATATATATACATATACATACATACATACATACATACATACATACATACATACATACAAATATATGAGGGATCGACATAGAACCAAATATTAATCATAAAAGCATTGAACATTGTTTCAAGCCATTGGATCATTGCATTAATGGATATTATTAAGAGATAATATTTGATTTAAATAAAATTATTTTTATTCCTAAAATAAAGCTGGATGGGTAAATGCGACTTATCATAATTAAATATCATTAATATTTTATTTATTCCAGAAAATTTGTAACACCCCTCACTAAGGGTAATTATAAAAGCATCATTTTTAAAACCCACAAGTTTTTATTCAAGTTTATAAGTCACCACACGCGAGAATTTGGCCCCTAAACACCTCATTGCAGTTAAGTTGCATATAAACACCATTTTTTCAAAATCCATTGGGTTTCTATTTGAAAATAATTTCAGAGTTGTAGGTTACAGAAAATCAAACGGTCCCAATTTAAAAAGACATTAGTTTGTTTTAAAAGAGTGAGATTGTTACAATCCAAATACCATTACATACTTTAAATGAAACGCACAACTCGTGGCCTTCTATAATCCCAAGCTCTACATAAGTCATCCTTATTTGTTAACCTGAGTACGTGTCAAAATAAGTTAGGCAATGGAAATGCTTAGTGAGTTTACCCAGGGTTAACTCATTTACAGTAGATGATGTCAATTACAATACTCGAGTCAAACCCCCAAAACATATTAAAACACTCGTACATCATAAAAGCAGTTTGAGGGAAAATTGTTCTCTAAATTAATCATCGTAGTCAACCTTTGATACAAATTCAATTTTACAACAATGACAACATATTAGATATAGTTTTTAAGGGAATGCTCCCAAATCAACATAATCATCGTTTGAGTTGAAAATCAACACCTCAATCATAACAAATATGATTTAATGAAATTTTGTGCCAAAATCAATATGGTCAACTTTATTAACATAAAACATTGTTTGTATTAAAACATCATTCATAATAAGGGTAAGTCATATGTATGATGTGTACATATGTAACTAGCCCACATCCGAAGTCCATCTCATCAATTCCATCCTCACATCGTTGGTTTGAAAAAAACATCTTACCCTTCCATCTAAGTTAGATACTTGTGAACCACTACACAAGAACCACACGTGGGGTAACTAGTCTCGCACGTGTAAAGTGATCATTATCTAGAAATTTAATCACTACATCTTTTATCTTAAGCTAAGCAGTCAATAGCGTGTTATAGCATCACTATATCGTTGCTACAACGTATAGCGCCCTTCACGGTGATAATATTTCATTTAGCGATAGAAAATAGAGGTACCGTTAATAGTGGCGCTATTTACTACAATTTTGAGCGATTTTGTTGGTTGCTATTTGAAATTTTATCCTACTATTTAGTTTTAGAAAGTAAAAAATTTTAAATTTTGATTTAACCAAGTTAGTCCAGGAGTGAACTAACTCCTAAAAAGTTAAAGGGGTGATTTTGTTGTTACACCAATAAGAGCTATTTATAACTAGTGTACTCCCCTTGTGTCTTTGTGTTAAGCCGATGTGGGATAAGAAGGTGTAAGGCTATCAGGGAACAATGAAACAATCGGGAAACAATGAAACTATCAATTGCAGGTATCAGGTGTCGTTTCTTCACCAAGTCTATCCATTTGACTCGTTTTTTCACCAGGGGTATCTGTTTAAGGGTTTGCTTCTCGAACAATGAAACCTCGATTGTAGATTTATCAAATTAATGTATTGCAAGTCTCTATTGTATCTGATTGATGATTGCTTGTAATCCATGTTTGTAATTCGAGCACAGGATTACATTCCTTGGTTGTGAATTGATTCAATGTTTGAATTGGAACTTGGTTTGTAAGTTCCTAACAAGTATATGCATATATAGTGTTTGATGATATGTTTGAAAGAAAGTTATTTCATATTGTGAATCGTATCGGATTACATTTTAGTTTTTGATTTATTGGAGAAGATCTACTGTCATGAGTCTTGGATGTTGTTGAAGCTTAAATGAATTTTTGTTTTCTTAAACTAGAATGTTGTTTCATATTCTTATTTCATATTTATTGTATTAGAAATACCAATATTCTATTATAAAAATTCTAAGTAATATAAATTCTACATAATGTAAAAAACCGCTATATCAACATTATACCACCGCAAAAATCACGATTTTAAATAGTGACAATGGTCACTATTTGAACTTTTACCGCGATAACTATATAGATCTTAAGTTAATTTCCATATGAATATCATGAGTAACACCCACAAACTCGCATCCTAAATGCAACGCACATGTACGATGCATCTTTGGTTTTAAAATCAAATTTTTGTCATATTTAGTTTTTCTTTCAAAATAGTTATGTATGAATGCTTAATTATACTTATAGTATAGCACATAGCACATAAACGATCGTATGAAAATCTTTTAAAATCAAGACACATAATAAAATAAGTTTATGTACATGTACTCTGGTAAACTCACATTAAACAACAACGAAAGGCTTCCTAACTTCCCCCAAGATTGTGAAAGCTTACTCTCCTCCTATAAACGAAAATAAAAGTGTTACTCTTAAGTTCCAAAAGTACAAGAGAGTCTCATTTGTTACACCACTGTAAATTAATGGTTGCCTAGATTAAGGAGTGAGGTGCTAAGGATTAAATCTTATTGGAAGTGTCACACTACTACAAAAATCAACATTGAAAGGGTGTAGGGGTCGTGCGGCTCGCGTAAGTACAAGCTAAAAAGCCACACAGATCGTGTGCGAACTTAGAAGGTATTGATTACGATTTTTGAATATGCGTAAACCGCACAAATGCAGGCCAAAATTTCATGTGGGTCGTGCTGAAACTGGGCACTCTCCAATATGTCGATTTTTGTCCAAAACAATTCCAAATGCATTCCAAATCTACCCAAACTCCTATACAACCAAGGAATGACTAATTCCAATGTTTCCAACAACAATTCTCATAAAATTTCTCTAACTTTCATGATTTATTCATTAAGGACTTAATGCTAAAATGTATTATTCATCTATTAAGACATAGAGTTAAAACTTTAAGTCCAAGTCACTTATTACATCCAACACTTGTAAGTAATCCATTAAGAACTTAATCATTAGGTCATCCCTAAGGGAGTCATTCCCATTCTTTAAAATCTAATTATAAAGAAGATAACCTCATGGAATCCCCAATTTCGATAATTGATTCCATGGTGGAAACTCATGGAATGTTCAATTCCAATCATCGTTTCAAGTGATTCTCAAGGGTTTTTCTACAACAACTAGAATGAAATCATTAGGGAAACATCTAGAAATGAATCCATTCATCTACAACACATCCAAAGGCCAATCTATCGTCCAAATGGAAAACCTCATCAACATCCGATTTCATCAATGGTTCACTAAATATTTTCTCATCATCAATGAATGGAATCACAAGGAAACCATGTGGAGGCTTAGTTATGTGGTACCAGAGTAGTCTAGGTTCTATATGTATATGTATTATATATGTTTGCGTCTTTAGTATGTTTTTTCCATGCTTCACCTACCTTTTTAAGTAGTGTCGTCACTTTCTCCCCCAGAGACTTCATGTATAGGTTATGGTGCTTATTTGTTTGATAATCTCTACTGATATGCATAAATCTACTTTTTCCATTTACATTATTCTATTACTTGCATATCCTTAATCACCATCTTGTATGCCTCAGTATAAGTTCGCCTTACATATGTTAGAGGTCCTATAGAAAAGCAACCGCTCTACTATAGGTGGAGGTTAGCATGACCACATCAGCCTCCTACATACCCATATCATTAGGATTGTGGGTTCTATTGTTATTGTGGTTGTTTTCTATTAATAACATGTAAAAGATATTAATAATCAACATACCAGCATATGGACCTATTTATACTCGATAGAATATTATTAAGCATGGGAGAAATATTATCTAGCCATACCATGAAAAGTACTTTTAGGGTTAGTAGAAAGTGTTTTTTTTCTTTTGTCATTTTAAAGAAAAGGTATGTCTACTATAGTTGAGACAATTAGCTCTTTGTTAGGTTTTTAAGTTTTACCCATGTTATTTGTCTGTAGGAGATCGTACAGACGATCTGCATCACTGAATTCTCGATCATACACCATGTTGTCTTAAGTTTGGCATATTCTTCAACATACAAAAGTTGTGCCAATCTTGGAGGAGTAAGAAGGTTGATTTAGTTTTGACTTGCAAGAATATGATCATTTTGGCTCATCTTTAGTTGGTGATGTGATTTCTTCTAGTCAAATGCTAGTGATATTATTCTGAATTATCAAGAACTGCGAAGTTTAAATCCTCAATTCAAAAAATTTGTTTTAAGTTGACATACAAGGAACTATCTCATATCTTATGGGCAAGTCTGTTGTTTGGCGGTTCTTTTTTATCAACACAGTTAGCAACTTCAAATTTTTTGATGCATAGAACTTACGCCTATTTTGACTAATAGAATAGTTACAATTAATATCTATTATTGTCCCAAGAGTGTTACCAATAATCCTCGTATAGTGAAGCATATACGTAAAATGACGACTGCATCCATAAACTGGGCATCAAAAAAATTGTCTCCAAAAGATATCTCCCAAAAATAAGATCTCAAATTGCATAGATACTCCAATGCCATGTCCATCCGCTTAAGTGATCGACTAGAGTTGCTATTTCAACCTTAACAATACAAATCATAAAAAAAAAAAACAAAAAAAAAAAAAAAAACAAATTAAGCCTAGAATTTTTGTGGAAAACAATATTTTTATATTTGAATATAACAGTACATTTAACAACGGATGGTGCTCAATAAACCCAGTTGAAAGAACATATATGTCTTTAAGCCACACCATTTGTGTAGGAGGAAATTTCATTTAAAATCACATATGCCATACACCCGATGAGGTAAATCAAAGACACGTTATTTAGTGACCATATGGAATGGTTTGAAAATACAATGATATACGTTATATGGAATAATTGGTAACCTCTATGGATAAATCGAGATATATGTTATTATTTTGTGATCCTAAAACATTTAAATGAGATGACACTTACAACCACATAGAAGCAGTGCTTAGTTGGACATCACGTAGTGCCTTAAACAGTCAAAACAATCAAATATTACGTGATTTGGGTGAAATAATTTTATGAAAATGCAGTATGAGGTGTACGAAAAATAAATCTTGACAAATCAAAAAACTATAGTGTTATTCTATAACACCAACCTTTTTTATTTCTATCGAAAAAAAATTGTTTAAGCAAAATTTCCACATCTTATGATTATTTTGGCTTAATCAGTAATCAAATCTAGAAAGTACTAGAAAAGTGAAGAAACAATCGTAATAATCACACTTAGATACCGCATATTATTGAATTTGTACGCCATGAATTGTTATAAATGCTTTTTATTCTTTATACAAATTAAAAAATCCAACTTAAAATAATAACTGTAAAAGTGAACAATTGGGCCCACATGAAACCGAAGTGCTAAGTTACACAACAATTGGCCCATACAAACGTTATTAGCCTGCTCACTTTAATATTCAAATTGTCAAAGCAAGTTTATATTAATTTATGTTTTTTGTATAAAATTGGAGGCAATGTTGATTTTTGAACCATAAAGGGCAAGCATGTGGTCGGGGTATATCGGGGAAATTGACAAACAAGATCTTCATCTAAATAGATTATTGAGTAAGGAGTTCTTACAATATAATATCGGTAATAAAGCTGCCCTTATAAGAATTATAAAAAGATTTTACTAACCTTACGCCTCTTATTTTGTAAAATACGTTTTTCTAAAAAAAATTAAAAATTATTGCCATTCTTATGCAAAAGGGTGCAACATTGAGACGAGGTTGTAGACTTTATAATAAGTTTTTGTTTTATTATAACCTTATGCGTTTTATATAAAAAAAATAAAATAATAAAAAAGTGTGGTGGGGTAGGGGACATAATAAAACCCAACGTGTGAGGGATAAATCTAAGGGTTTATGATGGGGACAAAATTATTGTTGATGTGGTAAAAGACTACAAAAGTTTGTATGCATGCATTGCTTTAGTTACAGAACTAGAAGATTAATATTAACGATTAATTTTATGTTCTATAATTAGTTATAGAAGTGTTTGATGATGCAAGTAAGATCATATTGAATTGCCAAAGTTTTCTATTTAACTTGGCGTCATGTAAATTTTTGACTTGATATTAATCAATAAATTTGTAATAAACGTCATCTTGGGGTATCTTATTCTCATGTTCTACATAAGGAAAGTGAATTACAATATAATCAAAATGTTGCTACAAAATTCCTAGATAGTGATGTGTGTGTGTTTGATCTCCAATTATATATATATATATATATATATATATATATATATATATATATATATATATATATATATATATATATATATATATATATATATATATATATATATATATATTCTAAAAAAAGGTCATTATTAGATATATTGAATTTGATGCTTGATGTATTTCAATAGTCTGGTTGTTTGTTTTAGATTTGAAAGTGGTGCATGTGCTTGATTTAAAATTCTACGGATTTTGGGGTTGTGTTAGATTTTGGATTTTGGGGACTATTTTCCTCACAAATTTGGGTTTAAGTATCATAAATTTAGATTTGTAATGATTTTTCTTATTGCAATAAGAAATTTGGGACGGTGGCGAACGATGCTGACAGTCGGTGGAAACAAATGGTAGGTGGACTTTTGGTAGAGATGACAAAAACTGATACGACATGCTAACCCTACATAAACTCGACACGAAATAAACGAGTTTGAATAATATATTTCAACCTGTTTAATTAAACTGGATGACACGTCATGACACGGTTATTAAACGTGTAAGATTAGGGTTGAGAGCTTCAACTTGAAGATGATACGAACATGATCCGTTTATTTATATGCAATTTTTTTTGGATAAATTGTACAAACCCAAAACAAAACCAAATATGAATGAAAAATACTTTAGATTAAGTCATTTTATAATATATAACAACTTTCTCTTTTAACTCAAGACTTAGTTTTTTGTTTTTTCATTCTATATTCTCCACAGTCTTACTCAGCCACTCTCTCATTCGTGTGATGTCGTTCATCCACTTCTCCAACTCCTACTCTTTTCACTTTTCACTTTCAATTTGCAATGAAATTTTCTTTTCTGCCTCTCAACTTCTACTATTTTTCAGTTTTTCCGTTTTTAATTTATGTCTCAACAACTTGTATTCTTTCAACTTGTTTAGTATTTCAACATGATACGACATTAGTTGTTTACAGGGTCTAACCCCTAAGCCTGTCAACCCGACACGAAAATAAACGAGTTGACACGACACGATACATTTATTAAACGGGTCAGGTTAGGGTCAAACTCTCTCAACCTGTTTTATGTTTTGACTCGACACAAACATGACACGACACAACACGTTTTCCTGGTTCATCTTTAGGGTATTGTGTAGGTAATTTTTTAAGATATTAAATATTAATTTTAATTAAAAATAAAAAATAATAAACAAAATTAAATTAGGAGTAAAATAGTTTTAGATCAATTTTGAAAAAAAAACTACATTAATCAATCATACAAAAAATTGAAATCATATAAAAAATCTGAAAGAGTGGCCGTATGAATTCTCACACCATAGTTGCCAATTATCGTATAATTTTGTATAATGCTGTTTGGCAAATTATGATCTGATTTTTTTTTCTCAAATTCCTCAAACCTAAAGTAGAAGTTGGAGTTTTTGTCATAAAATTCCTTAAATTTGTTGTAAATATTCGGTTTTGTCATTCTATGGATTTTATGTTCACTAAAGCCTAAAATTTGCAAACTGTTTTATATTTTTGTCCCTAAAACCTGTGATAACAGGTTTTCATGTTACCTTGAAATTATTTTCACATAAAAGTCTTTATGTTTGCAAATTTTTCGTTTTTACCATGAAATTAATTTTGCATAGAAGTCATTATGTTTTTCGAAAATGTTTGGTTTTGCCCTCCACCGCCCACCACCACCACCCCTTCCACTGCAGCGATGGTAGGTGGTGGCGGTGTTGAAGGACAAAACCGAACATTTTCGAAAAACTCAAGGACTTCTATGCGAAAATACTTTCAAGGTAATTTGGAAACTTGTTATCACAGGTTTCAGGGACAAAGATGGAAAAAAGTTTGCAAATTTTGGGCTTTAGTGGACATAAAATACGTAGAAAGACAAAATTGAACATTCACGAAAAAGTTAAGGACTTTTATGACAAAAACTCATAGAAGTTGAGGGTGTGAGAATTAAAAAACAATATAAATATTTTTTTTTGTTATTAAGATAAAAACTTGATGATGACGATCGTATTTTACGAAGTCTTTAGATGTGATTTATAGAACTGTTTGCAACTTAAGTTGTAATAGTTATATTTCTAATTATTCGACTGCCTAATGATTATATTATTGATTTTATATGGAATGCAACAAATCTAATTATCAATGATGAACTACACCCATATGTCTTCCAATTCTATACAAGAATGTATTTTTCTAAACATTTTATTTTTTGATCCCTAAACATTTTGAAGCTTGGCAAATACTCGAAAAAGAACCTAACAATTCGTTTTAATAAACAAAGAGGCCTTGCAAGTGGTTTTATATTATTTAGATCTCAAAGATGGACCAATTATATAATAGTTTTTCATTTTAGTGGCTTAGCAGTTGATTCTATGATGCTAATCTTGTAGCACTAATTGTGCAATTTAAGGTATTGAAAAATGAGAGAATGTTTCACACGCTGACAGTTTGGCTCAAAGCGTGTGGGTCATGGTCCAGGAAACTTATCTCCCTTGTTTCTTGTGTTTGAAATTTTGAATTGGGAAGTATAAATAGAATAGTATTTAAAATTATTCTTTTTTATAAAAATTTGTGGTAATTTTATAGATTTATCCATTAAAATGACTATGATACATATTTAAAAGATTATTTCTTTTATTACTTCCATCTTCCCATGAAGTAATAATATTAATGCAATAGGCATCATTAAAGACTGTTACGAATTTAATTTATTCCACATGCAACTGTTACGAATTTTAAAATAATGGATCTTGTTATCTGTTCGTGTTTGACCAATCCAGGTGCCAAAAGCTGATGTGCAGGATAAAAAATATTTATAAACATATCTTATAAACTAATGACCGTCACACATTAGACAATGTACCTAATCATGTAGCACTATAGATTGGTAAGAAAATTTTATTTCAGTTGACTCAATTGACAGTTAAATTAGACTTGAATGTAAAAGGGGGAAGTTTAAATAAATATATTAATTAAACTTATATAAAAAGATAGGTCTGGATTCCCGATTTAAACATGGTTTTGAAGATTGCAATACTTGGTTCAACGAGCTTTTGGTTATGGTTGACTTTTGACAATGTAATGGTTAGTCAAGTTGTTTACCGATTTTTAAAGTGACTAGGTTCTGTGTTCAAATACTAACCCTATGATTTCTAAAGTGGTTAATCACAATTGTCATATAAATTAACTAGCTTTATTATCATTATTCACTTCATATTTTACAGGATTTATTTTTGTTAGTCTCAATGGTCATGAGAACTAACAATTGTAATTATTTGTCCTCTATTACAAATATATCATACAACATTAAAGTTCTGAAATTTATGCACTTAATCCTAAGAATTGGTCTTGACTAGCATTGATAAGTATAATGGTCGAAAACTTAACCAAGATTCAAACTTTATGATTAGATTAGGCCTCAAAATCACAAAGCTCGGCCATAAGTACTAAAAAAATCCAAGCTTGAACACGTATAGTTCTTTGAACAAACAAAACAAAATAAATTAAACAACTTTGTTAAACCAAGCCTCAAGATCAAACCAAAAACCAAACTTTAACTGAAATTAAGTAACATATTATGGTTTTTATTTCATAATCAACTAACAACAGCATGAAAATATCATATTCAAAAAGTCAACATGATAGAAATGACAAATTGAATGCTAAAGTCGAATGCTTTAAGGCTAAGCCTTCAATCTCGTACTTAGAATCCTTCCTCCAGCCTCTAATTATGCTAAGATACCTTCAACAATGGTGAGAAGGTAAAAAAACGTCGACTAAAGTTGATCTGGAGTGATAAAAATCTGAATCCTCCTTGAAATTTGCGAAAACTCGTATTCATAGATTTTAAAACCGCCATATGAACATGTCGCTAGCACCTCTAGATTATGTTGCATTCATCATGTATATCCCGTAATTAACGCAGCCGTTATCCCTTGGTCGCGACATTATCTGTATATCAAGGCGTCACAAAGTAAAAAGCACAGTGTCACTATCTTCAGCTTAGCATCGTGATCTTCAATTCAACAGTCTTTTTCTTTATAACTCTGATTCCAGTCCAATTTCCACTCCATTCAATTCCATTTTGACTTGCAACTCATTTTTCTATGAAATGCAAATTCCAAGTAAACGATTACCTTTTGTCTCGATTTATGTCAATTATAGTCATAAAATACCCTGATATCATGTACAAAATCTGTATAATTATGGTGATGTCAGTTTTCTTAGATAACAACTTTCTTTCTTGCAAACTTACTCGAATCCCAAATAGTAAGGATCGCAATTGAAAGCCCACGTGATTTAGATAGAATATTGAAAATCAAAATATAGATCGCCTCAAAAGGCACAAACCGTAGCAATATCCATTTTATACACTTTTGTTTCTTGAATGTCGAGAAAGTTAACATTATGAAGATTACACAAGCCTTGAATCCAAGACCGCCGGGCAACGCCCCCTGCACCTTATATATTAATAGACAAGAAATCCATCTTAAACCCTCAACTCCCCCATTCTAAAGATAGTTTGGTTCATATCTCGTTGGCTTCCCTCCATGGAATACCCCATAAGTACCCCTATTCTAGTTATAACATTGAGCTCATTTGAACCACCAAGCCAAATTGGTCTAGTAGAGAAAGAAGCAAAAGACCTAGAAGGCATTTTATTTTAAAACCCGTTTGAGAAAACTATATCACCCTCATTGTCCTTTTGAACATCGATACTCGAAGAAACATTGGGGCTAAAACATAAGGAATCTGATAAAGAGTCGTTGGGATTCTCATTAGCCCCTCCCCATATGGGCAGTGACCGAGGGCTTCGTCAGTGCTGACTTCCGCTCAGCTTCATCCTCGACGACGACATCTATTTCAATCGGCTTTTCTGATCCACCAAGCAGCGTAGTTGCTAAAACCTGGCCCTAAAAGCCTCGCTAGAATTTGTACTAGGCATGGTAGCTGATAATTCCGGGCTTAACTCATGTAATGTAGCAATAATAGGAAACTTGTAAAATGAATGAATCTTGGATATAGGTTTTGAACAAGAAACTCTAACATGAATGAAGGTTGGATATAAGTTTTGAACAGGAAAATAATTAACAGTAGGGCCCGAGACCTTGTGATTGCCAACCATGGTTTTCTCTATAACATTACTTAATATAGAAAATCAAACAACGAACGAGATTGGGAGGACCTTTGAAAGTCTTCTTGTAAATCATCACCATCATCCGTTAAAAAAAAGCTTTCGACCTCTACTACATTTGAACCTAGAAAATGGTCTTATGTATTGTTATATTTGGAATTTCAAGAATTGAATCCATTGTAAGAAGAGGTCCAACCCATAACTCTTTAGTATGAACATCAAAATGAACCCCATCAATCACAACTTTAATGACGTCCAACATAATCCACATAAACGAAGTTCCATTGTACAATCGGTTATTGTATAAGTTCCCACCAAGATTATTCCACATATAAACTATATTACCCCATTTACTTGCAAGTTTCTAGAAAACTATTTTGTTCAATCCACATATGAGAACGCCCTCCAAATCTATCCAAACCAATCGTTTGGATCGTAAAAAAAAATCCCTCGACCATTCCTTCACTTCCAAAACTAAAAGCTTGACAATCTCATTATTACAAAAGTTATGGCAAACCCGACCATTGCCAAATTTGAACATCACATATATACCACCTAAGTATCCCAGGTCTACATCTAAAAATCCTTCTTCCTTGCGCATGACATGCATATATGTTAACATCTCAAAATCTATTACCTTGCCCAACACAATGGAGGCTTTATTTTTCTCTTCCATTACAAAGATCATGGATTGTAATGTGTACGTGATTACCTCATCTTGAACATCACCCAAAGTACTTTCAACACAATAGGCTTCGGTTGAGACTTTTTGGGCATAAGAGAAGGGACGAGATGGGGAAAGTTTAACTCCTCCTTGTACAAGGGCTTGTTTAGGAGCCTCATCCTTATGATGAAAAATGTATGTTCATTTCAATCAAATCTAGCCAGAGAAGCAAAGGCTTTGTGGTGTCTAATCTAGGGATGAGATTTTGAACCGGAGAACCGGACCGGACCGGGAACCGAACCGGAACCGGAACCGAATAGGAACCGGAACCGTGTATTCGGTCCGGTTCTCGGTTCTCCATTTCTCACAAAATCGGTTCTCGGTTCTTCGGTTCTCGGTCCGGTTCGGTCCGGATCCGGAACCGAACACATTTCTTACCTTGAATAACCGAACCGGAACCGGAACCGGACCGGAACCGAACCGGTAGGAACCGGAACCCGGGTATTCGGTCCGGTTCCCGGTTCTTCGTTTCCTATAAAATCGGTTCTCGGTTCTTCGGTTCTCGGTCCGGTTCGGTCCGGGTCCGGACCGATTCTCATCCCTAGTCTAATCCATGTAGAGCATACATTTGACAATAAGGTTGCACATCCTCTACACGAATAAGACAATCAAATCCAAAAACTCTTCCTTATTTTGACCTCTTATTGGCAATGAAGACATCAATCACTGTTCCAAATTTCTCAAATTCGCTCCATAATTTCTAAATCTCCATATTGTGTCAAAAATTTGTGAGATATACAGTGAATGCCAATTTACTTACCTCCTTTGTATCTTTTTAATGTGCATGGGATATAGGGTTTGTTCCAATTTGATCAAACACATTTCCTCATGATTGCAATGTATGTCTCCTTCTGTCAACATGCTGACATCCCTGCTCATTCGCCGTCTCCCTAGAAAACCCTAAAAGAAACCAAGAACAAGTCAGGCCGCTGAAGCGACCCTCTTCCTACCGGCAGAGAAATCTGATCACCAGATTAATCCCTAGCGGCTATGATCACCATTGTCGTCAATGCTTTTCTCATCAAAACACCAATTAGTTTAAGGGAAACTTCAGTGTTAGTGAAATCATGCAAAGTGACCGTACACAAACTAGATCAAGCTTCTAATATAAGGATATAAATCCTAAGTCATTTTCGAATGTATATAAAGTTGTGATTAAATATCAAGCTTCAAACGATATCAATTAGCTTTATATCTAATCCAGCTAAGAAATGATCGAACTTATTTAACGTTTACTTGATTTATTTTTTTACATGTAACATGGTATTAAACTATGAAATCTCTATCTTGCTTTATATTTAACCAATCATATTTTAGAAAGGATTGTGGAATCAATATTCAAATATAGAAACTTGACTAGATCCGGTACACCAAAGTGTTTGTTGCATAAGAAGGCACAAATGCCATTATACTTTTTATAACACTTGCAATTAACTAATGGGAGGATATTGATGAAGTCATCACTCATCATGATCCATAATTTGATTCATGCTACTTTTAATTTAGTTCATGGCAGAGTTATAAACTTAATTACGAGGGTTAATAAGTCGAGTAAAAAGATATCCGGGTCATCTAGTTCAACTAGTATTCAAATAGCGATTCCAAAATTGAATTTGAGCCTAAACATGAATATTTTATTATTGTTCGAGTGTAAGGGGCTGTTTGTTTTTTCTTTACAGATCTTCCTGACCACTTTTGTCTGCGCCACGCAGACGGCGCGCAGACATGGACCTTCGCAGAGTGTTTGTTTTTTCGAAGACTGCAGACCTAAAAAGGTCTGCACGTCCTCTTTTTGGGGCAGACATGTACCAATGTCTTCAAGGGTTTGCAGAGATCTTCTAGTAATAAATTAATACAATTTTAACCTAAAAAAAGAAATACGCATATCTTTTTCTCCTCCAACCGGTCTCGCGTTTTCTCTTCCTTGCATCGTCGACCAAACAGCAGCCGCCGGCCACCTTCGATTAAAAGAAAAAAGAAATACGCATATTGTTTTTAAAAACACTTTGATTTTTTTTAACTAATAGTTGCGATTTTTTTATCAACATTATTTTTTCGAAGTAACAATATTTATTTTTCTAAGTTTTTAAACAAAATGAAGATAAATTTGTAAAACTTTTAAAAAATGTCACAAACTTAAAAAAAGACATGTTTGCTTTGATATTTAAATTCGTTATATCATATAATAGACGTTTTTTTATTGTAAAGCATACTTATAAACTATTTGAAACCTCCAAATATATTTTAATATTAGAACTTTGGCTCACAATCTTACTCAAATTTTTAGCTTTACAAACTATTTGTAAATCCAACTTTGGTTACATAATTTTTATTCTTTATTATTTAAAAAAATAAATGTTTGCTTTGATTCTTAAATTCGTTAATATCATAAATTGAACGTACTCATGTGTTTTACTTAATTTTTTTTTAAATTTCAGTTTATTTTCACAACCTGCAGACTTTAAAAAACAAACAGTCTTCTTCTTGCAGTCTGCAGACATTTAGTCCACCTCTTCTCTGTAGATACTCTTCAGATGTGGTCCGCAGACTGCAGACATTTTACCTCTTAAAAAACAAACAGCACCTAAGTGGAGCTCGATGCTTGTTTAATAATTTATAATTATGTAAATTCTAGTTTGAAAGGCCCGATTATAAGCTTGAAATAGAGTGGTTTTTTTTTTTTTTTTTTGTTTTTTTTTGGTGTGCGGTTTTATTATGCTGAAATGTCAAAATAACGTATTTTTATTTGTCTATATTTTTGTGAAAGGATGCAAAAAATGATAACTTATTTTTATCACGCTAAATAGTAAAGTACTTTTCTTTTTTTCTATTTTTGAGACCTAATACAAAAATCGCAAATTTGTCAAATTCCTTTGTCTATTTTTTGTGATCAACATCCTATGCAAACATGATAAAATTTAGTCAAGTAATAGATATTTTCAAGCTCAGCTCGACTCAATTATGTATTAAAAAAATTAAAATGATCTACAATAAAAATAAGATCATATTTGGAATTTGTTTAAACAAAAACTACAACAAATCCATGCTTCTATTTAAAATAAATTTAAACAAAATGTACAATATAGACATGCTTGAAGTTTTAAATCCGTTTAAACAAAAACTACAATAAACTTATTGTTAGACGATTAACCACTTCTTGCTCTTGCAGCCGTGAGTTAAGCTGCATGTAAACTCGAATAAAATTTTGCGGCTTATCCTAGACTCTCCATTCTCTCAAAGATTAAAATGAAGATGTTGTGTCGGTGATTCTAGTGTGGTGGTGCGACCTCTATTAGTGACGCTGGTGACCGAAAGTGGTGATCGATGGTCGTTTTTCTTACTTAGACAACTCCAAGCACTTCTAATTCCAATTTGGACTAACATTTAAGGCAATTATTTGAACTCTAAGCCCTAACTTAGTTATTAAATGGAAATTGGTATATTGGAAATACATGTGGAAACTAGTATGGAATTATGAGTTTTTGCTAGATATTATGTAATCACTAAGAGCTAAATTGATAATTGAAGCTTAGGACAAATTTGACTTTCTACGGAGTCAAACAACTAGTTTAGAATCAAAGTTAGAATGTTAGTGGTGAAATTGATGATGAAAGTAAGTACTTGGAATACATGTTATGCAATAGATTAAGTAATTTGGTTAATTGCCAGTTAATACATAATGCAAATGGAAGAAAATAATGGAATCAGTTGTTATGTATAAAAGAAGAATGTTTGATTATGTTAGTAGTAACGAAAAAAAAATTGATCGTAATGGTTAATTTGTAACTTGGATACAATTTAACGGAATAATGAGTATAAGTGTGTTGTTGGACAAACTTATGTGTAGTTTGTATTATGAAAGCCAAAAATATAATTTTTGGATGTAGCGTATGAAGAGAAAACACAATAGTGTGCAATGTGTTTTCTTGCCTATCTTTGAACATAAATGGATGGACTTATACTCGATAGGACAATACATGGATAATTTTAAAGAATGAACAAAAAAGGTAAAAATATTATGAATGTGAAAATGAAATTATGGGAAATAACCCAATACATAAGTTTTAAGGTTCTTTGACATGTAAATATGCATAAAGGAAAGAATGGAAATGTTTGACTCAAGAAAATAAGACGTTTACTTAACTCTAAAAATGACTAAACACGGACACAATTAAACTAAAAAAATTATAGTTTTAGCGCGCGCGCGCACACACACACACACACATATATATATATATATATATATATATATATATATATATATATATATATATATATATATATATATATATATATATATATATATATATATATATATATATATATATATATATGTGTGTGTGTGTATAAGAGGATATGAGTATGAATTATGATTGAGATGATATTTATGAAGTGTAGGGAGCTCATTGGTAGTAATGAATGGAAAATAATAAATTTTATAAGAAATCCTATTTCTAAAAAATTTAAAGGACCAAATTGCCAAAAATGGCATAAAAGGGCTAAAATGATAGATACTCTAAAATCTAAGTCTTTTATTTTGACATACAAACAGATTTTGACATGAAAGTTTCAAGAAAGAAATCCGAATTTGAAAGATTTCATCTTACAGAGAGTGGGATGCCTAAATGGTAACAGTGTAAAAAAAGATTGTCAAAATGAAAGTTATTTTAAATGACATATTGAACTTTATAACATATCTAAAACAAATGGAATGTGTTTAACTTGAAATAACAACTATTAAAGCAGCCAATATGGGATTATCCCATTTGGTAGAGGCTTTGTCCTCTTAGACAGGAGGTCCAGGGTTCCATCCCTTGCACAGACGTTTACTAACTAGGTGTTCTAACTGCTAACCACTAACCAGCCGTTCTAAAAAAAACTATTAAAGCATTAAACGCAAGAACTTACACTTTCTTAAAAATACGGTCAATTAAGTGAAAATATGAAAATGCATTAAAATATTAAATACTTGTCGAAACATGTTTAAAGCACTAATATTATATTTTTAAAATAAATAACATTGATTTAAGTAGAAGTATACAAGAAATGACATTTTATGGGACAAAATGGTTAATTGGTCAAAATGGGACAAAAATGCTAAAAATACAAAAAATGACTTTTAAGGTTTTATGGAGCTAGTTTAATCAATGTAATAGAGTTGGAATGATGTAAAAATGATTAGATTAACATAGTCATCAAATTGTTATGGGATTTGAAGCAAAATGCAAAAATAAAGTAATTCGGTAAAAATAAAGCAAGTTGTTATTTCTGAAATACAATACCTAAATGGTAAATGGTACTTATAAACCATTATAATGTAATTAGTTTAGTAAAATAATGAAATTAAACTATATGAAAGGCACTTAAATACAGTAGAATGTCTTTCTTAAAAGTAGGTTGCCTGGATATGGAAAGTTTGTATAATGTGGTAAATAGAGAGTTATGAAATTAATATTCAGGTAATGAAATATCTGGAAAATGAAATGGAATGGTTGTATAATTCTTTTTTAATAATAAATGAAATTGTTAGGATTAAATAGGTTTGATGCAAAATCAAATAGCATGGGAAATGGATTGAGATTAGACTGCTACCTAGTCTCCCTTAGGTGAGTACATATGGAGCTTTTTACTTAGGTACATGTAACAATTTCTTATTTATAACATATGCTTTTGTTATGAAATCTAATGCTTATGAACGAGGATTTCTATGAAACATTTTCATGTAATGTTATGTTGTCTTTTGTTTTTTATATTGGGAATGACATAAATCATGTAATAGCATTTGGTATGTATATGGAGTGGATTGAATACGGAATGAGTGATTATGTATGTTAATGTACTCATATGTATGTTGTTGCATTTGGTCGTATTTCTAGATACTCGTCTCAATAAGGGGATGGTAGCATTACGATACCAATTACTTTGGAGTTTGTGACTTCAAGATAAACAAGGCCATGAAGGACTGATAAGTCATCCTATGAGAAAGGAATCGTTGATTTCGGAAATGGGGACGTAGACTCCTCAACTATTGTGTATGCATGAAACTCATGTATTTCATTTCATAATATTGCATATTATATGAAAGTATGATTATGAAATTATGTTCTCAACTAATGGTTTCAAATAATAAGACATGACTTTTGTATTACTAGGATTATTTGGTTTTAAAAACCTATGTATTTCATGAGACTTTATGTCTTTTGTATTGCTCATATTAAAGTTTTATTTATTTTCAAGGTCGGTTTTTTTAGTTTAATTTAGGGCAATTTGCAAAAAAAAAATTCACTAAGTTTACACAAAATCTTGATTTTGACACTATGTTTATTTTTTTGCAATTAAGTCACTAAGTTTTCCAGATTGTTGCAATTTTGATCATTTGATCGGTCAACCTGATTGTAAACTGACGTGACATGGTGACCTGCCAGTTTATGATGACATGGTACTAACGTGACATGATGATATTTTCTATTTTAGCAAAAAAAAAATCTTTTATTTTTACTTAATTAACGATGAAGATAAATAATAACCTAATTAGCAAATTCATCCATATATAAGTCATAATTACCACTTATATTAAATATATATTTTATACTTTTAACATAATTATCAGTAGATCAGTCACCGTATATCATCTTACTTTCAATTTAGCTTTTAAAAGCACGTTTTGAATTTCTTTATATAATTATTGGTATATAGTATATACAATCACCGTATATCATCTTACTTTCAAAACATTGTATTTGTATCCTTAAAAAACAAAACAACATCCTATATCACTTATAATTGTTGTTTTAAATCTTACTTTTCAAAGAAATTATGGTCATGGTAGCCTCATGGCAGCACCACATCATTAAATATTGATAGGT